>OX940880.1:110910904-111510904 GCA_954870665.1 Stratiomys singularior | reverse complement strand
ATGCAATCTTCACGAGAATGAATCAAGTAGAAAAAGGAAGAAAGTGTCGGCATAATTCAAACCAGGTAGAAAATGCTACTAAACATGCCAACAAACACTGCCACAAGCCTTTGGGACATCAGAATTGAACTCAGCACATGGAATTGACTGTGTAAGAAATTTAATAAAAAGTTATAAAGCACCTTGACAGTAAAGACAATAGATTTTAAAAGGCTAATGAACATGTTCGAATGAAAAATCCTAGCTCGAGCAAACAGTCACGATATCGGGATGCTGTGTAGTTTCTTTTTACAGAAAACACAGTCCTAGTTAGGCCTTCATGCTCTTGGCGATGGCTTTTTAATTTTATGCATCTTAACTTTATCACTAATTTGGTGCCTAATAATCTTGAAACAGCTTTCAAAGTCAAAAACAATGAGAAAGAATTGGTTGAACGCACTGAGTAGAATTTTGTAGAGTAGATTACATTTGTGAATACGTTGGGCTTTATGATAGTACTCTGGCAAGAATACAGGACCGTATTATGGAATAAATGTATTACTTTCTTCTGGCAACAGCTTGCTAAGTACATTGACATTGCGGAAATCTCTTGAATGATTGTGGAACTAAGGTGCGTATGCGTAGAACAGTGGATATTCTCCTTACTGCTTTTTCTCCTCTCGTGCGCGTATTATATAGTTCGTATTATACCCCTTCTCAGTTCGTGTTGCCGAGTAAACGTGTGACGAAGTTTATCATTGGAATGAGAGTTGAACCTACAACAACATTAAACACACGTTTAGTCTGTAGAGAAGTTGAAAAAGTTTCATTTCAACTTCCCAGAATGATCAATAAGAATATGTCAGGATTATTCATAAATGGTGAAAGTCCTACCATTTTTATTTTTAAATGAAGTGTTCAGTTTTGTATGATGAGGGCCTGAAGAAATTAGAGACTCTAATTAAATTGCATGAATTTGTATTGACAGTATCTGACAGTGGAAACTTGAGTGCTCTAATGTCCAGATTAACATTTTCTGTAAGAATTTATAATAATCAAATTATTTACTTAGGATAAGTGTATTAGTGGAGATTTTTACTCAGAAGCGATTATTTCTAAATCCAACAGAGTTATACTGCACTTCTTGGAAAGAAAAAAAAAACACCAAATAATCTCCGTCAATCCAGACTTTTAGATTGGCATTCAAGAAATTTGGAAGGGTATCTGACATATAAGTACAAAATATGAAGGCCAGCTTTGCGAATTTCTCAAATGATAACTCTTACTATAAATCACGTCCTCGTATGATTCTGATTCTGGCACTATTGTGAATTTAAACTAGTATTTTCTCATTTCTGCTAGCGTTGTTTTTAGTGACTCTCCGAAAGCTGAATTTTATTTTGTATCCATGCTTTTATGGTTTTAAAGTGGGTATCGTAATCAAGTTTTACTGGTTATACTAACAATTTAATCGGTGACAGTGGAGCGAGCTACCAGCACATCCTGGTTTGGTGAGTATCCTCGTAATAAATAGTCAATTCGAATTTCGATCAATTAAATCACTTCTTCTGTGCCTTGAATAATTGGATGCTTTTGGTGTCGATCGCCACTAAGCGTAAGTTTTCAACTTTGCTGTCGGCAAGTCTCCTTGACGGGACCATATTAGTATATTGTATATTACATGGAGGGTATAGGCAACTGCAAATTCTTTTTCATCACACATGCGGGATAACTACTAGGTTACCGCACGCGTTTTCGGGCGGTAACTTACCGATTGCCCACTGTAGGCCTGTCGAAAATAAAACACGGATAGTTTTAAAAAACCCACGCGCCATTTAGGATAACGCACGTGATCCTCAACAGAAACGCACTCTGATATGAATCTTTCCTCAAAAAATGCCTTTTTTTATACACCCGCATGTGTTGAAGATACTTTTAACACTTTTCAGGTACCTGAAGGAATTACTTAAAATTAATTACATCACGGTTGCAAAATATGTAAATGAAGACAATTGAAAAAATTCCATTTCGTAAAATTGTTTTTGTTAACAATCATAAACATCTTCCCTTTCTTTTATTGAACAATATTTATTTATCTTTTTAAACGCTATTTGTACGGAAAGGACACTCTTTTCAAGAATCTCGAAGTGTTAAGTTGTGCGAAGGTGACGTGTATTTAATTTTGACATTGTGACAAGTAAAAATTTTCAAAAAATGAATAATAAAATGAGTGATAATATCACCACACCGGACAGTGATCCAAGTAGTTCGGAAAACGAGTGGGTGCCAACAGACATTATAGACAAAGCTGAAGAAATAAAAAATAGCTTATTACCCGATAAATCTCGGAGTAAATACGAGAATTTTATGAAGTGGCGATCTGAAAAAAAAAAATAAAATCATAAACAGAACCAGTGATGTTGGCATACTTTGATGAGTTGTCAAAGAGCCAAAAACCAACGAGTTTGTGGGCAATATACTCCACGTTAAGGAGTGTAATTGTCAACAAACATAGAATCAACATTTTTGATTTTTGATTACTCAAACTTGCTGACGTTCCTGAAGAAGAAGAAAAAAGGGTATTGCAGCAAGCAGGCGAAGGTATTGGACCCCAACAGTATTAGTAAATTTTTGAGAGAAGCACCAGATCATCAATATTTAGGGATGAAAGTAAGAAAAATTCTGATAATAAAAATTAATATTGATATCAGTTAATAGTATGATTTAAATTGTAATCGATTTTGTAAATATAATTAAATTAACACGTAGCGTTAATCTTCGGAATCCAAGGAGCATGTCGACGCCAAGAACTGTGTGATATGACAGTTGAAAATATTGTGGAAAAAGGAGATATGGTAGTCGTAAATATTCCACATACGAAAAACGACAAACCAAGAACATTCGTCATAACTGATGAATATTATACGATGTATAAAATACGATGCGGATTCGGGAGCAAACCTGCTCGAAATAAAGAGACATGGAGGATGGAAATCTGACGCTGTGGCTGCGGCATACATAGAAGATTCAATAAAAAATAAAGAAAAAATCGCGCGCAAGATCATAGGAGTAGTGAAAAATTCCGATCAATCGCATACATCAAAAGAGCCCCAACCGAGCACATCAAGTGCATTTCAACCGAGCACTTTGGAAATGGACGAAATAAATAGTGAAAACTCAGAAGAAGAACTTGATGACGAAAAAGAAGAAGAAAATGTAAAGAAAATTAAATTAGACAATGGTGGAGTTATTCATTTACATTTCACCAACTGTTGTAATTTTAATATTTAAATTAATACTAAAAAAGATTAATAAACATTATAATAAATTTAAATAAAAAATTTTTTCTTTTCTTTTATTCTTCCTGCTATGAAGTGCGTCTTAAAGAAAAATCGAATTTGAACAATTTCAATGATATACTTTCATTGATTACTCACTATTTTTGCATTGGATTTGGTTGAAGTATGAAGTATCTATCTTAGATACCAACATACCTTTTTTTTGTGTGGTAGAAATATGAAGGGTGATCGGGAGACATCCAGACGTGCAATGAGCCGGACTAAGAACCTGAGCACGTTTCTTGGAACCGTTTGATGTTAAAATGGGCAACACGCGGCATTTGCCTCCCTATGTAAAACATGAAGTTGGTAGACCATGATCTACCGATCTCGTGCGAGTAAGACCAGTCAACATTCATGCTCACTGAAGAGCTGATTCAAGTAGAAATCAGTCTCATCATGCAGTCTATTGAGCCACGTTCTCAGGTCAGGGATCTGATAACCTCTTCTGTGTTATCTTCTTTTCTGCGCCGGTAAATGTTTTTGCGCTCTCAAACAAGACGCGTAATGGGTTTTTTACCCCTGCGATCATCAACGCCGGCAGTCCTGGAGACAATTCGATGTGCGCATGCAATTTGAAACGCTGCTTGCTCTGCACGTGTGACAACCGCTCTCGGTAAAAATCCTTGTTCCGAGCGTCACTTAGTATTTCTAATCCATAAAACGTATCTTAATATGAAAGTTTTTGTCACTTTATTCGCGCGTTTTATTTTCTTCCTATGCATTCCAGCATTATCAGATCCTTCCGGATGACCGGATTTTATAGCACGGGCATAAATGGGCATCTATCCTAAATGCAGATTTGACAAAATTGGTTGAATAAATTAAACGCATTTTATTCAGAAAGAAACATAAACTTTCCTTTTTTTCGGGCGTCACTTCATATAACATGAACCAATACTTTTACACATGTTTCCTTGTAAGACAATTCACAATATTTTTCGTTAAACTGTCGAAGTATATTCACTAGATTGATGACGATTTGATTATTTTCCTTGAAGTCGTAGATAAATCGGCAGATTTAAATCTCGTTGTTATGGCACTATCTTCGCGTTGTCGATGGTAATGATAAACATACCTATGAACTAATCATTTCTACATACCTATGACGAAACTTTTTTTATTGTCTATGTTAAATCAGCGACTCCCGATTGTGCAATTTCGATGACAAATGCAAGTAATGGCCGAATTCTGTGTAAAATGAGCACACAACTATGTGAGACACATGCCCAAGAAGTACAGATGCGGCATATACTAAACTGAAGTACACCCCCGCAGGATATAATCGTTTTACGTGTGAAACTTAACGAGGGTGGTGGTGTTTATATTTTCATGTCGTGACGAGTATACAACTGATCCGAGAATAACTTTATAGCATTTTGGTGTGTCGAATAGCATTTGTTCATATGATGAAGGTGGTAAGGTATTCTTTCCACTGACAGATATAAATAATTTTAAGGACACATCGTGAGGGAGAAAGATAAAAGTAAAATGGAAGATGGTGAAATAATAAAAAATAATGGTGAGGCACTTCGGTTGAGAGCCACTCATTTGTGTCGATGTTTCTTTAAGAGGGTCGAAATAAAGGCAAATTGACCCCATGTAGAAACAAATGCAACAAGTTTATGGTAAATTTTCGCAAGTGTTGACACCTGGCACTGTTTTCAGGGATCCTTACATGGGAGAACAAATAAAGTCAGACTAGTTTTAATTTCAGCCTTTGATCAAAGGATTAAATAAAAAATTAGATTAGGTAGTACTAGACGGTATCGACTTTCCAAATGAAATCGTCCTCTACAGAAAGAACGGTTGAGTAGTATAATCGGTAAGAAAGGCTTTGAAGAGTGGAATCAACATCAAGAACGGTTGTGTTGGAATTGCTTACATGTTCACAGATAATGTGTCTATAAGGTACTTCCTATATTAACATTTGAAACATTCTTTGAAAGTAAGTGTTGACTTTTAATCCCTTTTTCATCGAAACTTTCGTTGGAATAAGACTATAATGCGCCAAGAATTCCCCGCTGCAAAACAATTCATGGTGAACTTCAATCAATCTATTTTTTTGAATAGGTTTAAGTTGTCGAAAAATGAAGCATATAATCAAACTACTTTTGAAGTTTGAGTTTTGCTACAAATTTCTTGAATCTTTTTCAAATGAACTGTTGTGCTTGAGCTGAAAGCAAAATTTGCATTTAATTTAAAAACGTAGTTAAAAAATAAACATAAAGTTTATTTGCGACAAACTGTGACAATTATTCTTTGCAGCATGGAAATCATCTAACCGGATCGAGTAGATGATACGGGTTCTGATTATGCATTTAGGTTGAAGAATTCGATTTGGATGTGCGTATTTTAGAACTCTTAACTCACACAGGCAGATATATGTGAATGCTTGATATAATAATTTCAAATTATGATAGTGTGATGGAAAATACTTTATCGATAACATAATATTTTCGCCTTGTTTGGCTTACTAATTAGATTGAAAACTTCAGTGCCTCCCTGAAGAAATCTGAATAAAACATATCGCTATTACTAGCAATAAAACGATGATATTTGAGAAAATTTAAAACTGATCTCAAAATTCAAGATGATGTAACCTTTCTGTAGGCTTAACTTGCATTTATTTAAATATCATTATATCTATCTAAATATCATTTTATCTAACAAATGATAACACCATGCAATAAGTGAAAATTTTTATAACGTAGAACTCAGAAGAAGATAGATCCTAAATCTCTCAGGATCATATAAATACAAGTGACAGTTTTATTCCAAATGTATTTTTGTGCTTTCTAAATGCACCGTTCACATTCCATTTCATGCCCTGACACCTGACAAATCATTTTTATTCTCAAGATAAAAGAAAGTCAACACAAATCACCTCAAATCGAATATTAGCGTCAATTCAATTTGAAACAAATTTTCCCATTCACCATAAATAAAAATCCATACTCTTTTACACATATATAAAAGTGATGGAATCTTATTTACCTTATCTTGTCGAGACAATGCTGTACAAACGATAAAATCCGTTCAAATTTCAAGGAAGCAAGATCCTGTATAAGAAACGGGATACAAGCAACAACAGATTCATTGTCAAATAAAATCAAGGATAAGGCAAAGAATATTCTTTAGTCCCTCAACTCCAGTAATCCGGAAATTTCAATTTGATCCGCATACTACCTCATATACTCGAAAAATCACTACGATAATACAACAACAATGGGGTCCAGTCGTACAAGGAAGTACAATTACTGCTGTCGATTTGTAGATTAATGACGAACGGGTGTTGAACGTTTATGTAGGATTTACCCAAATCAAGATATCAAAAAAAACCCTGGAATCCAATGTCAAACAAATAACATTCTGGTCCTTATCGATTTTAAGTAACTTTTTTTGCTCATAAACTGGTCCTTATCGATGTTAATAAGCAACTTTTATACAAATAATTCGAATGACCATTTTAACGTAATCGTATTTAAATCGTATGATCCGTATAGGGTAAACTGTAAACAAAGGATGTAGCATTAACTGTGAACTTGATAAAATTTGCGTCATAAGTCAAATCAATATGGGAGTTACTTTAAAAGCAAGTAATTTCAATGCCTTATGTTTTATTCCTTACAAATACGCTTTAAGCATTTTACATGGAATCCATTTCATGGATACAGTAACATATTTTGAAATACAACACTTAAATATCTTATTGTGACATCCCTATTCTCTTGCTTATGAGTTTTATCTCAATTTTTCCTCAAATGGTATGCAACACAATGCTGGGCCACGACAAAAGGAACAGCACAAACAGGAAAACGTGAGGTGAACCTCACCTAATCGAAACATCACATTCTATACATTCCCAATGTCGAAAAAGTTGCCTCTCCACTGCCTAACATCAACAAAAGCATTGATCAATTTTGAATTACTTCCGCATGAAATTCAACAGGGAGTTCCGCTCTTTTTCAGTTTTATTTTTAAAAAAGGACTGACTATTCTTTGTAAATATTTGATTATATTTATGACCATAGGCTTCACGTATATTCGCATGGTGGATAGCAACGTGAATAGAGTTTTTTTTTTTCAATTTGTTTTGAACGGACACTAAAAATTGTTAATGATTCTTCAGAGCACGTGAACTATAAGTTAATACAAAAGTATTCAACATAAGAATGTTTACATGTCCTTCAACTACCTTGCTTACATTCTCTGACTTTTTGAAAGGACACATTGCGGAAGATCTTTTCAGGTATCTTTGCAGGACATCTTCCAACTCATCTCAAGAATATTTGAAGAGATGTTGTCCTTCGTTATTGATAGGAAACGAAACGCCAACAGCATTTTAAGGATGAACGTATACCGTATGCATGTAGTCGAACACCCAGTATGCTTCAGGTTATCCATAAAGAATCACAAAACAAGACTTTTTAGATGTAAATTGGAATCATTGGAAAGAAAATACAATTTTCAATAGAATGTCCAAGGAAAAGAAATCAGAAGAAGGAAACAGAGGAAGAACAAAATATCATTCAATTGCAGTAAATATCCTGCTTAGAACGTTAGAGATGAGATTGTTTGCACAGCAGTCCTTCAGGTCCAATCCTTGAGGTAACTTAATAGTGCAGATGAATTCAAGGACCCACTTGCTAGCTGGTTGGTATAACATTGTAATATTGATTCTGTCTCAAGTTAAAATAAAAAAAAACTACTCTCAGGTTGATTCAAAGGATGGATATATTCATGTATGTAATTATTGAATTTGGGTGGCGATTTCTTATTATAAGTCTTTTTTTGAGAGTGCCGAGTTGTTCTAGTTCTTAATATTTAACTGAAAAAAAACCCATCTGACTTTGGGTTGGTCTGACATTTTGTTATAATAGATTCCGACTATCCTATTCCTGCTCATAAACTAAAAAAAGTTTTACAAAGCTGTTAGCTCTTTCCGGCCAATCGAGTTAGTCTCTGGACTAGAAAAATGTGTAAAGCTGTCGTAAAATAAAAGTTGTAAAATATTATGATCAAACCATTTTGAAGTCTTCAAGAGAAACCCCGTCCTGGCCGGAACACTGGCTTCACGTCTGAATTGGCATACATAATCAAGAAAATTGGCACTTTCTTCTATCGTTGCACCCCAAATCAAATAAAAAGTGCGGCGTTCGAATACGCGGAGTGCCTAAAGCTAAAATACAATTCAAAATAAGCTGGAAGAGTTGTAATTTGATGAATTTGTTAGCACTCATAATATTCTTGTACGGAAGCCATCAATAGAGTTAAAGCTTCTAATAAAACCTTAAATTCTACAAGCTAATAGAAGAATTAACCGAAAATAAAAATTTTTAACCAAAAACATCTTCAATAAAAGGGGCAGAATAGGAAAGCATCTAGAACAAGCTGGGAAAGAGGAGAAGTATCTGCGTCATAAGTGCTGCTGGTAATTACATTCCCTCAGTATTTATCCTTGTCAGAAAAAGGATGAACGCGACCCTGAAAAAGAATGGCACAACAGGAGCTATGAATAAATGCGTAGACAACGGATGGGTCCATGAGGAACTTTTACTTGAATGGTTCAAGCATGCCAATCCTTCTACTGAAGATCCGGTTCTATTAATATTAGATAATCGTACGAGCTTCATTTCCCTGTCCTTCAATGAGTAATACAATCAAAAAATTTTCATTTTCATATGCTGCCCTATTTTGGGCCATGAAAGAGCCTAATTAATGGAAGAATACGAAAAGAATAAGACCTTATGAACTTCTTTGGTCAAAACATCATTCTCAAGTGCTTCCTCCATTAGCGAGGGTTAAGCGGAATTTATATATTTCCCATGGACTGACATATTTCCCATGAATCTCAATGTATTTTCTGATGACGACTGTATAGTAATACAAGATCTTGTCGACTCTATTTCAGAATTGACTGTTGCTGTTGACTCCATTCCCGTACCAAAAGCTACTCATGAGATGCAACAAGATAATCCTATTCCAGGTTCATCAGCAGTGTGACCCACAATTTCTAAACAAGCGACTGCATCACCGTCTCAATTTGAATATACAATGCCGTCAAGATCTGGGAATCTACCAAGTATCACCGATTTCATCTGAATGCCTGAGAAAGCTTCTAATTCTAAGGAAAGACAAGGAAGAAAATACTGCACGCAACAATTTTGACTTCAACACCGTTCAATGATATTTTGGTTTAGAGAGAAAATGCAAGCCTAAAGCAGAGCAAAGTAAGGGACAAAACTCGAAAAGAAAAGCAAGCTTCAAGCTACTCTAAGGATAGGGTAAAGAAAGGTATATTTTGCTGAAATGGAATAGTACTTTGGCGCCAGATGTGAACACGGTTGAGTTATGCCATAATGATAAAGGCGGCGACGGAGACGGCAGAGGTAGCATGCTTCTTGTATGAGACCACTTCAGCGTAGTGTTTGATGCTATTTAAGCGTAATCCGAAGGACTTTTCGAGTTTTTGAACATGGGTTCACTGGTATAAATCAAAATCCAAGGAACTGTCCTATCCGTGGACTTCATCCAGCGAACGTGTTCTAAAGCAGCAAAAACTATCCAATCGATAGTTTTCTTTAAGCGGACAATTCTTTAAGCGGACAGAGCGATACAAAAAAAAATTATTTTCATGATTAGAGATACTAAAATCATGTATCTATATGACTATGAATATTTGGTTTGACTCATTGTCAACTCAACAAATGGAGAAAGAAACAAGAAGAGAATGGCTTTCCGCTGACAGTAAGATTCGAAAGGTTCATATCCTGTAAAATAACTTACTATTAAATCGATATTCATCTAAAATAACCATTTTCTACCCTTCGTTTGACAACATTAGTTATTCACGGGACAAAATTAATTAGATTCAAATTAGCCCAGAAATTTGTGTATGTACATACGAGCTAAATAAGCAGACGAAGTCCTATTTGATTTGCAAGCTGCGTAATATTGCTAGACATTATTCATTCAAATGGAATTATTGGAATAGCTTAGTTATAAATTACGACATGCTGGAAGAAGTAGACGGTTGAAATCGCGCTTCGGGTCATAATGTCCATGGAGAATAATTCGTAATACCGGAACTTTGGATCATAGTTTTGAATCAAAAGCTATCTTTTTTGGCTTTTTTGATCAATTCCAACTTTTCACATTGATGCTGTATGTCGCCTTTACCAACTCGTTACACAGCACAATTCATATGCATAAACATCTACCATTCACTCTATAAGCCCAATGGATTTTAATTAAAGTTAATTTAAATTTCTTTGATTTAATGTTTTTCTTGCATAGAAACATTTCTGCATGACACTTTTGCGTTCGAACTGACTTTAATAAATTATTTCTTGGTATTACTGCCCTTGAATTTTGTTTGAAGAAACTTTCAAACATTTCCTCAGATTGCCTTTATCTCTTTTTGCACCCTTGTCTTTCTCTGTTCTTGGGTTCCAAGAACAAAAAAAAAGTCCCATCAGGATTAATGACTTAAGTGACGTAAAGAGAAAAAAATCGCGGTACTACTTAGAAAGTCAAAGTAAACTTTTTCGAGATATTTAAAAACAGTTTAGTGACAGGAGCATTATGAGGCCAATGCGAAGACGTTCCATCAAAAAGCTTTGGCCAAGGTTTCTTATTAATTAGACCTGAAAGTTAAGTCGAAGTTGACGAAATCTTTCATCCCTATGTTTCTAATACATCTTTTCCATTGCATAGCGGTTGTGTTTGGATACTTGAAGGGCATATGCCCCCACTCACATTTTCAAACCACTTTTGCATTGTAAGATTGTACTTTTAATGGCCATCACAAAACTTTAAGGCGGATAGAGTGCCAGCCTTCGGGCGAGTGAATAAATCCCAAGGCGCGACCTAAAATCATTTGTTCTGCAGACTTTGTCCTTTTAATGGTTGCGCTTATTGTGTCGAGTGAGGACGGAATGAAAGACGCAAACTAGAGGACAAGGATAAGTTGATTAATTTTTTGGTTAGTCTCAAGTGAATTAATGACCTTAAAAAGTTGTGAAAATTACAAAAAGGTAAAAAGAGTGGGAAGTTGCAAAAGCATAAGGCAAAAGCCAAACAGAAGAATCAAAATATGTTTGGAAATTTTATTTTTCTCCAATACGAGCGAGAAATGTCCAAGCAATATTTAAGTAATCCATTGGGAAATTTAACGACCAAGCAGCGGAAACAACTCTCTTGTCACGTATTGAGAATATCATATATGCTTTATCATCTTTTGATTGAACAGTAATATTTATAGGAAGCATACAATAAAAAATCCTCTGTTGATTCTTATGCGGGCCATACTCAGTGGTTTCGTAACGAAAGCTATGCAATAAATTTTCAAAAAACCTCCGAAATGTCGCAAGTTATATTGAGAATGGTTTGTTTTTGGATAAAATCATTACTAAATCAATCATTACATACCATTAGATAACTGTTGAATTCGTGTTGCAACTTTAACTTAATTGAACCAATCGAAGACGCTATTTGAATTTTTTAAAATTTGTATGGATCAAAATAAATCTTCGCTTATTGAACTATCTCAAATGTCAAAAATGGATACACCCTTTGCGTTTACACGAGAGTGAATGCAATCAGATATTTTCAGGGTTCAGTTGAAAATTTTTTATTTGCGTGTTTGTTTTTTAAAATAACTTATTTACTATTTCTTTAAACATTTATCGTAACATTTATCGAGGACTGTACTGTTTAGAAGTACTGAGGATCTTTATATAGCAAGATATAAAAAGAATGAAAATGATCAAATTAATATGAAAGAGATAGGTTTCAACCGTCGGAGTGACAGGTTGTGTTAGCTAGGAAAGTGTTTTAGCTAGAAAAGTGATATTATTTAGCTAGGAAATTATTATCAGTGGTCAAACCGAGGCCTAAGCCCTTAAATTCTTGCTGAGGCTGACAAGGAGCTGATAATATCCATTCATTCGTTCATTATAGTTTCAAAATTAGTTTTAATATTATTAGGACAGTGGGCGAACCGAGGCCTAAGCCCTTAATTTCCTGCCGAGGCCGGCAGGTTGCTGAACATAATTTTCCATTAATTAGTATATCATTAAGTGTCAATTAAGCTGCCTTGAAGCGGTCCCTTTCTCGATTTTATAATTAGTTCAAATAATAGGACAGTGGGTGAACCGAGGCCTAAACCCTTAATTTCTTGAACATTAACTGTTAATTAAAATATCGTTACATATTAATCAAATTGTCTGGAAGGGGTCCCTTTAATTTAACCCCGCATCCAAGCTCTGTCTTGGAAATAGCGGGAATGGGTGACTCAGAAGCGGATGGGGAGCTTACCGCGGCAAAGGCTGCTTTCACGCGGAAAGCTAAGAAAAACCTAAAGAGGTTTTGCCAGAAATTTGGGGGAAATATAAAAGAGGAGTTCTTGCTAGACCTCATAGCAAGTTGCAAACTCCAATTGCAAGTCCCAGCAGAAGATCTAGCTGTAGATGGGTGTACCACTACAGAAGGAGACGCTCTGACGGATTGTGACAGTGAGTCTGATCAGGAAGAGTCAATGGAAGTGGTCCGGGAGGAGGGTGGTCGGAAAAGGCCAATTGTGTCTCCAACTCCGGAGCCAACCTCAAAACGCTCGGTTATCGCGAGTGAAAGGAGTTTCCCGCAGCTTCAGGCTGCGGTCTCAAAAGCTTCAGCTATCACTAAATCTGAAGTCGCACCACCAGGGCGTAGAATAGCTATCGGAACTAAGAGAAACCCAACTAACATTGCTGCCCCTAAGAAACAGAGGGTTCCACCAATAGTGTGCTATAGGCTTAATCTTAAGCCTTTTAGGGAGAGAATCCATCGAGCATGTGAGAAAAATCAGCTTGATGCTCCAAAATTTGATGTAACCGTCAACAGTTCTACACGAACATCGTTACATCCTAAAACTATAGATGACCATAAAAGTCTTTTTGACTTCTTAAAATGGGACAAGGTGGCATGCTACACCTATACGCTCCCAACTGAGAAAAAGCTGACCCTGTTGCTAAACGGTGTACACACTTCCTACGAAGACAATGATGTCAAGGAAGAACTCCAAGCCATTCTAGGGGAGGATATTTTGGGAGCCAAAAGGTTCTCAACAGTAACGTCAAGGAAAGAAAAGAAAACTCTTTCGTCCTTCCTTATTCAATTCAAGCCTGACTTCGACGTTAAAAGGGCTATGAATGTTAAAACGCTCCTACACCAAAAGGTGTATTGGGAGCGTTTGACAAAATCAAACACATAGCAGTGTTTTAACTGCCAAAGATTTGGACATGTTGCCTCGAACTGTGGGATGGAGTCCCGGTGCGTCAAGTGCGACAAACACCACCAATCAAAAGACTGCCCAATTGAAAAGCTAGAGGGAAAAGATGCAATCTTCTGTGTGAATTGCAATAGTAAGGGCCATCCCGCGAGTTTCAGGGGATGTCCCAAGGCCAAGGAGGCTGAGGAGAGGAGACGGAATCTCCAAAAGAAGAAGGAAGAAAGGAGGGACTTCGTCACTTCTTCCTTAAAAAACACCATTCAAAGTGGTGTCTCATTCGCTACTATAGCTAGGGGTTCATCCAAGCTAGCTGCAACTCAGCCTGTACGGCAACCAAAAACAAATACTGACTTACAGCAGCAAAAAGACAGAAATACTATCATGTCCAATGACTGCAAACAATTCTTCGGGTGTGACTTGTTCACTCTCATCCGCAAAGTGGATTCATTCATTCCACAATACAAAAAACTCTCTAATCTGAGTGAGAAAAAGGCGGCGTACTTAGACTTCGCCTTCAAGATCTGTTGTCGCGATGAGCTCCATTAAGCTCTCCATCGTCAACATTTGTTCGCTAGCTCCACATTTTAAAAGAAACTCTGTCCAAGAATACTTGGACACGCATAGACCAGATTTCTTGTTCATCTCAGAAACAAGACTGAAAAGTAAACACAAAGTTCACTTAGGGAAATATAAAGTCATAAGGGATGACGACCCAGATGGAATCCTTGGAGTAGCTATGGCTTTCAAGGAACATCTCAAAATTCAAAGACACTGTCTTCCAAGTCTAAAATGTGCAGACGTCATGATATTTAGCTCGTTCCTGGGGGGTTACACATTTGCATTTGTTGGAATATACGTGAAACACGGATATTCGGGTAGGGATCTCATTGAAGACTTGGAAACAGTCCATACTTTGTGTGAAAAGTTCGATTTCTTTGCGATAGGGGGTGATTTGAACGCAAGACATCCTTCCTGTGGCAATACCGTATCTAATGGATATGGAACGGCTCTGTTCAATTGGGTGCAAGCCAATATGGATCTCATATTGATTGCACCAAACGAGCCCACTTTCCGAAGAAGCTCGTCAACGATCGATTTCTTCATTGTGTCTGCTAATTTGGTGAATATCTCTCACAGCTGGAGGAATTTTGAATGTAGAGCCCTTGACGCTGAATCTGACCATCTTTTGGTCGAACTCGCTTTAAGAGTTAAAAAGGGTGTAAAGCTGGAAGCAGCAGCCCCACAGCTCTTTATCCCATACAAGCGCATAGACTGGGAAGCAGTTAATGCTGACCTGAGTAGAAGGATTGAAGGAATCTCGATCAAGAGATCGAGAAACCTATCACCCATAGAGATTGAAGAAGGCATTGCTTGTTTGAACTCGACCCTTGCTACGGTCATTTCAAATATATCCATAAAAAATTCCTCCAGAAATTATCTTTACAGAGACTTACCGGAAGACATCCTGAAGCTACATCGTAGACGTAGCACCCTCAGGAAACTGCTTTCAAGGATATACCATCGCAACCTGAATATAGTTAACTGGGAGTATCAGCGGGTACACCTTTTAGTAATGTCCCTTAATAGAATGATTTCGAGAAGAACATCTGAATTTGCCAATGAGAGATTCGAACAGACCCTAGCAAACATTCAACCAGGTGCCTGTATGTTCCCCCAAATTAATAAAATAACTGGTCGGAAGCGCCTGCCAGGAGTCCTCACTTATAACGGATCCATGCTCATGGATGAAAAGGCCGTTGCTGACTCCATCGCAAACCCATTTGCGACTGTTCTTCAAGAGGAGAAAGCAAGTGAGGACTCTGCTTTCAATTCATTAGTAAAGAGAACAATATCAACGTTCGACAAAGACCACAAGAACCTGTGCTTGACTAGATTTTCAGATTCGAATCCCTCCGACGCACCTATTGGCAGCACCCTGTTTGTGAGCCCTGAAAGTCTCAGCATGCTTGCACTTGAGCAAAATTCCAAAAAATCGGCTGGGCCTGATGGAATTTCAAATTTTTTCTTAAAAAAACTTCCCCACACGTATTTTGTTCTCCTCGCAATCCTTCTAAATAACTGCATTAACATTTGCTACTTCCCACAGCAATGGAAATGCGCAAAAATATTTGCCATCCCGAAACAATCCAATAGCGTAGACGTAGTCGACACTCGCCCAATATCTCTCTTGTCTAATGTGGGAAAGTTGCTTGAGAGAATCATCCTCCAAAACATCACACAGTTCTCTGAAGCGGAAGGAACTGTGCCGGAAAGACAATTTGGCTTCAAAAGAGGTCACTCAACGATAGACGCATTGGCGGTTTTCCAAGCCAGTATACAACGGAACTGGCAGGAAAAAAAGGTTGTTGCAGCGTGTCTCATCGACGTAGAGAAAGCCTTTGATTCAGTTTGGATCGACGGACTTATCTACAAACTTATCCAACTGGACTTTCCGGTGAATATTATTAAAATTGTTTGCAGCTTCATGAGGGGACGAACTGCCTTTGCGGTGTCTGGTGGAGCTAGCTCTGAACCCTTTTTCATTAATTCGGGGGTCCCACAGGGGTCCATTCTTGGACCCACTCTCTTCAATATATTTACTTCTGACATCCCAGGGATCAGGGATGAATTTAAACCTGGAATCGAGATGAATCTCTTTGCTGACGACTTACTGGTGTGGTCTTCTGAGTACAATCTCCGCTTTGCAAGGTTGAGACTCCAAAGGTACGTGGACTCGTTAACATCATACTATGGAAAGTGGGGGATGAGGGTTAACGCCAAGAAAATTTTTTCTGATTGTTTTCAAGGACCCACATCAAAAATTTGGACGTCGCACAAGGAGTATCTGTGACACAAGAATAAAGCTAAACGGACAGGTGGTGCACTGTTCGAAGCAAATCAAGTATTTGGGGGTAATTTTTGATAGGAACAACAACTTTAGTGCCCACGTAGAGGCAGTATTGAAGAAAACAAGATACGCATACCATCTCCTTTTACCTCTTTTCAGGAAACAGTCATCAGCTAGCAAGCGGGCGAAGCTACTCGCGTACAAATCACTGATCAGGCCCATACTATTATATGCGGTGCTGATCTGGCAGGCTACAGCGACATACAAATGGAGCAAGATAGGGTTACTGGAACGCAGAATCCTTCGAGCTTGCACTGGGATGTATAAACGGGAGGACGGACGGCCCTACCCCAACCGACAACTGTACCAGGATGCAGCCTTGGAACCAATCAACCTCTACGCCAAGAGGTTGATTGAGCGAGCGGCGAAACGAATGGTGGAGCATGAGACCACCACGATCAGCAATGCGGCAGACAATCGAGCGATGGAAGCAGCCAACAGTTAGCAATAAGTAGTATATAAGGAATTTAAAAATAAAAAAAAAAACAAAATCATTATAGAGTATAAGAAATTATAATATGTATATATTTTGTTACGTTAAGCTAAAATAAGGAATATTCAAGGCCACACTTAGGGTGTAAGTGTAGAAATTAAGAAGAAATTTAATATATAACAGCTTAAGTCGAAGAACAATTAAATTCTAGTTAGTGCTGAATTCTGGGTACAGCCATTAGGCAAAACCCGTAGGTTAAGTGATAGGTTAAGACTTATTGTAAATAATTGTACATAACACATAAAATCACCCAATAAATTATTGAAAAAAAAACTTGAAAAAAAAATTAATATGAAAATAGTGTTAAAATATATCCAACTTTAGAAAACGAAAAAAAAGGGATAAATCATCAATTTTTCGGTTAAACCTACTAATGATTTTTAAATTAAATAGATATTTCACGATTACCCAAGACACTTTTCTTAGCTCGTGATAGAAATTTTTAGGAATATACGCGGAAGGACAAGAATCTCCGAGAATGTTTCAGCCAACTAATTTTTAAAGCAATTTATCCGATAGGTTAATATGGTTAGAATTATACATTGATGATGTTCTCTGAGCAAACAAATATTCTTTTAAATTATGTATACACGCCTTGTTCCAAGACATTATTGAAAAATTCGAAATTTCATCCGTTTTCATTTCAATATTTTCAGCGCAACTACTATTACTACTACACTGTTGTTGCGACCTAAACGACTACTTCTTTTCATTGATTAATCAATGCAATCATCGTTTCGTAGCCATTCGAAATTCAACACTTTAATCGCATCTTCAAAGTATTTATCAAATTACAAAGAAAATCGCCCTCAGTCAATTTCCAACAACTGTTGTGTTCATATGCATCGATTTTCAACTGGTCTCAGGTAATAAATCTTCGAACAGGACTAACCTACTTAGCATGTTTTTCTTGCAGTCAACCTCCACATATGTTTGTTTTAATGTACTTCAGAAATCAAATTTTAAGTGGTTTGGGTTAAGTGTCACATTATAAGTATCGTCGATGTTTTAGTATTTTGAACATGAAAGAGGATAATGAATATGATCATGCAACTATCCCTTCCAGCGTTCATGTAACAAGCATGAAACACTTCAGAAGATTTATCGAGTTGCTCACTCATCAGGTATAGGGAGATAGAAATTTGATACTAATCTGTAAACTATTTGTCTGATAGTTTTGATGTTTCTTCGTTTTGTCATCTCATGTTCCGTTATTTGTATCCTTACCGTGCCCTTCCCTAGTCCGTATGGAATCCTTCTGTTGACAAGGAGTAAGTATGGCAAATGTACAGGGAATAATTTCCACGCTATCGGACGTCATTTTGTAGTGCCAAAATATCCTCCCAAATCATAAACACTCAAATTACCTCCTCAGATGGGGTAATTGATAAAATAGGGCTTAAGGCAAAAGACCTTTCTTAGTCTGAATATCAGTATGAAAGGAAGGGGTTACTAGGGATACTTGGGATGTTGCGAAGCCTTGAAGCAAAAATAAGAAAAGCGATTGAAGGGCGATGGAACTTTGTCTCAAATTTATGCAACCATTACCAAAAAGGATTTTTAGTCCTTGTGGTCATTTTGGGGTTTCATATTTTACTTGTTCGTTTTGCAGATTGTTGCTTCTTTCACGATTGCTTTTTCTGCTGGAAGTCGGGAGTGCTTTTAATGGAATGTGTACTGACGATGATAGCTTTTCCGACTATTTGCTTTATCGCTCCAGCAACAACTCTCCACCCCATAACGCTCGTTATTGGGCTTAGTGCAACAAGACAACAAACAGAGTAATTCCTCTCTTCATGTTGGATACCCTTAAAACTTTCAAGAATATAATTTACAAGGTGTGGTCAATAGGGTTGCAATTTCATTTTGTCATGGTTCTGGCTTTACTTACTCGCTTCTGTTTAATGGCTAATGTGCTCCATTGCGAGAGTTAATTACGTGTTGTAATTAAACTCATGGAACTTTAGTGTCACTTAAGGTTGCTCCACAAAATGATGGAGGATGTGATGACATGAACTTGTCCAAAATTGATGGCGAAGCGTGGTAAATTTTCATTTTTAGTCAGTGAGCCTGAGAACCTGAGCTCAAGCTTGATTTGGGCCTCAATGAAATATAACCTTAATAGGTTTTCGCTTTATTGGCGTACGAGTTGAAGTCATAAAATCTTTTGAATTCGTTGAATAGGAGCGAGCCAACAAAAGCAAATATAACAATTACAACGACAGAAGCGCAGGATATTTCGAATTCGCCCTCTTAGTTGTCAATTTGTTTTATTACGTCCATAGGCTTTCATTATTCGAATGAAAATGCGCTTGATGTACGTTTTGCCCAAAAGGCATTAGCTTAGCTTAGGGAGTTTTCATTAACAGTGTAATGAAATGCTACGCATTTACAACTTTTCCGGTAATCTCATTGACGGTTTTGTTGAACGGCTAAATATTTTAAGATATTATCTATAAAAGGGTGAGTTATTTAAAACTGGCTTCAACATTAATTAACTTTATGTCTATTGAGATAACGAGGTTGCCGGTTGGCAGCATTATAATTATTTTTATTGCGATGTTTTTCATATACTTCAGCTGAGAAATAACTAGAGGTTGTTTTCTGCTCGCAAAGCATTAATATTTAAAGAAAGGGCTAGTTTGTTGAGGCGAAC
Source organism: Stratiomys singularior (assembly GCA_954870665.1). Lineage (NCBI taxonomy): Eukaryota > Metazoa > Arthropoda > Insecta > Diptera > Stratiomyidae > Stratiomys > Stratiomys singularior. Next base: position 111,491,257 of record OX940880.1, on the reverse strand, counting down.
ATGGTTTGAAATATTATATATAGCGATTTTCATGTGGACTTGATAAAATTAAAAAAAAAAAAAAGAATTCAAAAGTGCTTGTTTTTAAAACTTTCCAAAAATGTTCATCTAAGTTAATACCGAAAAACGGTCGCTGTACGGAAAAGTTGATGAATGTTTCAACCAAATTTCAATGGGTTTCTCATAAAGCGTTTTTTTTTAACCACAACATGGCCTTTAGTGCTTTACGAAATAGTATTGGGATAAGCAAAAATATAATCGAGTGTTCAAATAAACTTTGTAAACAGATTCAGTGTAACTGCTGTGTCTGTACGTGGATAAATATAAAATAATGATAATCAGATGTATGTAACGCAACTTAAAAATTTGAAAAATTATTTAGTGTCCTTACATCCCAACGAGGTCACGGTAATGGCACACCCAAAAAGTGTATCCATTCCAGGAAGTTAATTGCATTTTTAAGTCCTAAAGCTGCAATGCCGTGAAACAAAGTGAAAGTTGTGATTAAGTATTGCTGTTTGAAGTTTTTTTCAAAGATATTTACGCTGACATTGAGTATCTTGCCTATATATGGCAGTTCCACACTTAACTAAGGGTCTTAAATTGGACCGGAAATATACAGAAGAGGAACGTAGCGACGATGTTCGCCTAATGTCGAGAATTATGTGAAAAAATCCTGTTTTGTGTTAGCAAGCCATCAAGAGACCATTCGAAATACAATTGAAATTAGAGGGGTACAAGCGTAGCATTCATAGAATCCTTATCAATCAATTGCGCTCGAGAAAGGTCTCCACTAGCGGGTGACGAGAATAAAAACATAGAAAACAAAAATCGAATCGATTTTTCAATGGTGTATCTTGAAATGTATCAAATTACCTGGGCGCATCATTTTAACCTGGCGACTACAAACGTTCAATGGATTGGAAATGGCCGAGTTCACTGGCACCGAAGAAATTCAAGAAATTTCTGTGCTGTGCTGAATCAAATTTGAATATTAGGCTGAAATGGTACATTTAATTACCCATCATTTGACGAGCCTAACTTTAACAAGACAGTTATTAGTTAGAACTTGATTCTTGTAAAATTGGACCGCCATTGACAGTAACTTGAAAAACTAGTAAAAACGAAAACCAAACAATAATGCATTGGATTTGAAGCCTGGACTTTCAGACGAACTTCTTTCGGGTAATGTGCAGTGCGAACAACAAATACTTATAGAAATCAAAACAGTATTACATCTGTATCTGACATACGACAAAAATAGAAGAATTCGTGACCCATGAAATATGCTTATATACTTTTTACTTTTTACTTTACTTTTGATAACTTAACTGGGGAAAATTGAAAAAAAACCATGAACCGAATACATAATCTATTCCTTTACCATACATTCATGCCGAAATATTTCACTTCTGACTTAAATATTTCAAAAGGTTTTCTAATATTATTGCGATTTAAAACGGAACAGAATAAAATAAGATAAAAGTACATCAAGAGCTGAATCCGAAACTTTTTCATTTAAGGAATGGATCATATTTAAGATCTAACGGTCTTTCAAATCGTTTCCAAAAACCAATTTAGCTTTAAGCTTAAAAATAGAATGACGTAAAACTACCGAATAATTTGATATACTTGCAACATTTTCCGAGAAACATTTATTCCCTTCTGGGGATTTTATACATGCAAATAGTCATTTTTCTAGGGCTTTCTAGGCAAGACACAGGATGAATTCTTTGAGTGCTCGTGCTTCTAACTTTGTATCGAACCAGCATTTCAGCAAGACAATTTTTAATCATTTTAATACATTATTTCATTTAAAAAACTTCTCGGAGTTGTGGCAAAGATGGAAGTTTCTGTTCAGCAAGACGAGAATATGTGACAATGTTTGTACGCCTTTAGGCGCATTACACTTTTAACTTGATGGTTACTTTTGGATGAAGATTTCTAAGAATGTGTTTGTTGTTATGCTCTAAAATGTTGGTGCCTCTGACGTGCATACTCGTTTACATAGTAAAAAATATTATAATGTCATTCACTTAAGCGAAGCTGTAGGTAGGTGTTAAAAATGTATGGGACGTTGAATCTCCCAATTGGTTTCATTTGACAAAATTAAAAATATTTATCTCGCGAACAATAGAATTAGGTTTACAAATTTCAGCTAGGCAGAAATGAAACAAATGACACTCAAAGATCCAAAGTCACAAGACACTACTTTTCCTGCTTCGTAAATGTCCTGCACACGGAACGTTTGGTAGACCATCAACATGTAGCAATAAAGTGAATTTCAGGCGCGGAGTGCCAGCAGTTTTCATTTCACCACGATTATAAATATCAGGGTTGGAATGGCTTTTTGACCATGAGCTATAATAAATTGCTTTGCAGCTCCATAGCATTCCCACAGATGAAAAACCGCTGAAATGAGAACACACATTATTGTAATTTTGCATCGCGAGTTGTTAGTATATCGTGTTAAGCTGAAATTCACATGACTTCCAACCGTTATTGCACCTAATATTTTTTTCGTGACTTAGTTACTTCTTTATACTTCACATAAACGGTGAACCTCTCATCATATATTAATTTTCGCTTCTTATTGCATTACATAATGTATAATGCTCCACTTCATGCTTTCTGGTAATCAACAACTTTATCTCAAAGATGAGTTTAAGTAACAATTATTTTGTATTCTAGGCTAGACGGACGTATTTGTTATCTGTTCTGATTTGTCAATAAGATGGTACTATCAAATGGACGAAATGCAAGCAGCAAACAATTTTTTTCATAATTTTTAAGCTGAGTAATCCAATACTAATGTTGATATGCTTGTAAGTTTGGGTAGTGTTTAGACTCCACTTAAAAACATCGAACTCATTTTCAACTGAACCAATTTATAACAATTCCGTGGTAGTAATTATGCGCACTACATGCGCTGAAAAGTCGTTGGCCTGGCAATGGAAAAACGATATTTTTAATGCATAAACGATTTTGTTCTTCGACATAGTGTCCATCTAGAGGAATGCACTAAGTGCTACGGTTTTCCAACTTTCGATGCCTTTCTCATATTGGTCCGCGTCAAGTCTCTCAAAATAGGCAATTGTTCCATACTTAAGCTCGCACTAAACTCTCTTCCCGGAGAACAAATTTTTCAACCGCAGAAACAGGAAATAGTGACTCGAGGCTAAATCAGATGAAAAGGGTGGGTGTTCAGACACTTTGTAACGTATGTCCTTCATTTTATCGATCCTATCACGAACAGAATGAGATGGAGCGTTGCTTTGGTGAAACAAAATTTTTTTATTGCCGAATCAGGTGATTTGGACTTGATTTTGTTGTCTATCCGATAATGCACAGAAATATTATTTGTAGATTGTTTTTCATGTTGAAGATAGTCTATGAAGAATTATACTAAAGGAATCCCATATAATACTGTCTAGAACATTGTCAGCTGATTATTGCGACTTCAGGTGTTCCACACGGCTTTCACCAGGCAATATGATGCGTGAGATTCTGATGCGTGCGGATTAGACTCAGCCGTGTAGTTATGATTCCGTGTTTCATCCATCAAACATTCACAAATCGTCTCAACAATTCCTGTTTATCATAGCGAAACAGATGCAAATTTTTTTTTGATTCTATTAAAATATCGTCTAGGGAAGCAGTCGAAAAGTCGGTTGCGAAAAATGATTATTTTTCTGAGAATTTCTTAAGTTGGTACCATATCAAAACTTTCTATTTCCTCTGCTTTAATACGAGAGGAATTCAAATATGAACGAGCCTTCTCCAAAAATAAATTTATTTTAAATTCAAGAAAAAATACATTTTATAGTTATTTTTCTACATAGTTTCCTCCTTAGCAAAACATGTCGATTTCAAAGAATATCTTTGGGCGGGTATCCAACCTGTCGAGCATAAAGCATTCAACCTGTTGATTGTTTGCAAAACCCTCTCCTCCATGCGGCCGCTTGAAAGACCCAAACATATGAAAATCACATGTTAAATGGTCGGAACTGTATGGCAGATCTGCAAGCGCAGTCCATTGCATATGAGCCGATTTTTAGATTGTCAGGGCAGCAGTGTGCGGTCTTGCATTGTCATGCAGATAAAAGGCGTCTCAAATGGGCTTTTTAACCGATATAAGGCTCAAGCCTGGCGATGAAGCCTACAATAGTAGTCAGCGACAATCGTTAAGAAAAACAATGAGTAAAACTCCTTGAGAGCACCAAAACACTTTAGCATAACCTTTGGCTTTAGATGGTCCTCGCTCCCTCTTTTTTCTCCGCTTGTTACTAGCCCTTTTTGATTCAAAAGTGTAGTGGTGAGCCTATAGTTCATCGAACGTCACAATGCTTTGCAAGAAACTCTGCCCAATACCTTGAAAATGAGCAAGATGTCTCCGACCAAGTTCAACTCTCGCATTTTTGTGTTCTTGGGTAAGCAGACGCCAAATCCACTTTGGCGAGATTCAGATCAGGGCAACGGCGAAAAAGCCCGCGATATGTGTCTCAGCTTTAAGTCAACTAATGTGCAACATCGATGGGCCCACAGCGAGCAAACGCCGACTTCTCATGAGTGCTGTACAGTCAGTGCTACTGTACGGCTCTGAGGTTTGGGCCGGAGCTCTCAGTAAGGAGCTGTATCGAAAGGGCTTGGCCCAGGTAAAGAGACGAGGAGCTTTGCGGATTGCGTCTGCATACCGCACTGTCTCTGAGTCGGCGGTGTTGGTGATCGCAGGACTGATACCCATCGCCCTCCTTGCTAGAGAACGACGGAGAATTTATGACCGAAAAGTGGAGGGCTCAAGATATGCTGTCAACCGAGAGGAGAGGCAGCGCACAATAATTGAGTGGCAACAGTCCTGGGAAGGAGACTCAAATGGCCGCTGGACTGCCCGCCTTATAGGGGACGTGCAACCGTGGCTAAATCTAAGGCACGGTGAGACTGATTATTACCTTACCCAGCTTCTTAGCGGGCATGGGTATTTTCAGTCTTACTTGCACAAGATTGGTAAATCACGGTCCCCAGACTGCATTTTCTGGCCCGGGGAAAGGGACGACGCATGTCACTCCTTCTTCAACTGTAGAAGGTGGAACAATATGCGGCAGGACTTGTGGGAGGTGATGGGAGAGCTTTCTCCAGACAATCTGGTCGGAGAAATGCTGAAAAATTTCGACAAATGGACCTGTGTGGCACATTACTCTCGGGCAATACTTACTGCCAAAAAATGTACCATGGATAACCTTGGGCCTAACCTCTAGGGGGGTCTCATTTCCAGCATTCCTCTTCCATCCTGCCCCCTCCCGCTAGGAGGAGATTTCTCTAGGCTGACGGCGCCCTAGGGCGAAGTAAAAAGAGGCCTAGCCCGAAGTAATGTGTGAAACGGTTCCAGGCTAGGGTCTTTTGACAGGGGGGGGGGGGTGTTTAGTGGGTAGTCTGGTAGCATGCGCTGCTAGGAGTCCCACACTGCGAGCGTAAATTGCCTTCACCTCCCAACCCAAAAAAACAAAAAAAAAGGTGGTCTCGAAAGATGTAGTGTACACTTCCAACACTGATTCCCCCTATCCTTATTAATCCTCCTTATAGTCTTCATTGATTTTTGCTCCAGTAGCGCGTTGATTTATTTCATTAAGTTCGCGAACAGCTGCAACGTTGTTAGATATAATGCCGAAGCTGAGGCGGTATGAGGATTCTTCTTTGAATTCGAGACACGAGGCTATGATTTGTAGCCATGAAAGCCCATTCTTCCCAAACTGTGCAAACAATCGATCCAGATTTTCAGCTGACGGAACGCCTTCCATTGTTAAAACTTTATTTTGATGCATTGCGCAGCCGAAGGATGAACTTCGCTTCGCTAATTTTGAGTACAGCTAATGAAACCGGTTCAGGTTTGATAGTTTGGCCTCAGCCTTTTGGCCTAAGGCCTAAGCCTTCTGGCCTTAGTTTCAGAGAATCTTTTAACTGCAGATATTGGTATACCCTTAAGTTTCAGGCATCAAAAAATATTTTCGATCATAAAAGCAAACCATTCTTTCGTCTTCACTTCAGTACTTCATATCAACAACTCAAGTTAAGTAAATTAAGGAGTCACATATTACTGGGCCAAATTTCAATTGTTGTCAACTTTAGATCTTTGAATCTTTAATTTGAAATTATTAATAATGTATTTTGACGTAGTTTTGGTCGCTTTCGTCATAAATTAATTTTAAATCCAGTCCCGCATTGCTTGTGTTTGCTTTATCCCTATGCCATCCGATTTGCCTACTCTTCTGCAACTAAAATATATGCTATACACACATACGTCTGCACTCGGTATTTTATGCCGTCACATCGTTGATGGGATGTTTATTAACTGGAAATATCAGTTGAAGTGTTTTCGGTGGATTTTCGGGGATTCTGCTAGCAGTCTTGTCAATATGCTGAGCGTTGATGTGCAATTAAGGATAATATATGGCCTTTACTTCCTGATGTATAGCCATGTCTCTATTTAATCGCTTCGGTCGACATACAGTCCAACGTTTTGTCTTCGAACGGCCATTTGTTACAGCCGAATCGAATGGTGAAAATGATGTTAGTTATGTTTCAATCAGTTGATTTGCATATAGCATGGTTTATTCTGAAACAAATATACACATGTGTAAGTACGTATGTACAGCAGTTCGTAGTTTTGATTAATTTGGTAGTGTCTTCCCGTTCTGTTTTGAATCACCTAAGTACCGCCTCCCCGATTGCTGAGGATTTTGAAAAAAGTGCATGATAGCATAGTTAGACTCCTGCTGGCTTAGAAATTATTTGACTCTGTTGTTGCGGAAAGCAGTTCTAGGGCGAAAGCTAGAATTTCTTAAGGTTATTAAAGACATTACTTCCACTCAACTCAGAATATAGTACACTAGTATACATGGCTAAAACTTCGTTTTCGAGTACTGTGTTTAATTCACGCAATGCTATGACATAACGTTTAGACTCCTGATTGATATTTCAGAGATACTTGCGTCGTTGCACATGACTTTATGCTCTTCCATCACTCGAAAAGATTTACACAGAAAAATCGAATACCATAAATCATGTAGTAATCAATCATTCAAATCGAGGCGCGAAAGCATTGCGCTTGGCTTTCGAATGAACGTTGCTTTTGTGCCGAATATCGCTCTCGTCGTCTCGATTCAAAAGGATGATTTGGCCAATCGATTAATGAGTGCGAACGAGTTGTGAATGTCCTGGAGCCACCGGTCCATGGCTGTGCTGTTCTCATTGGACTGTCTAGTTATTTTTGATAGCATGGCAAACTTGATGAAGTTACAGATGTGTTTGACGTGGGCCATATTTTTCGGGTCGTTGTCTACCACAAATTACACGCAACGGCTTTGTTCTCGACATTGATTCAATATGATTGGTTTTTGCAAAGGAATAATAAGAGGATGAGCTGGATATTGAGAAAAAATTTGTTGTTGTTTTGAACCTTCCGTGGATTCCGGTTACATCGGCAAGTTCTCATCGAAGGATGAATACTTGGATTCTCCAATGATTCATTTTCGTATTACGCGGTCTTAAAGCAAATCAATATTTGAAGTATATTCCCAAACCGTATACATCTTCAAGGCATTTACAACCTTTCAATCAGTCTTGTAATAACATAAATGGAACAACATCACTGTTTTCATCTCAAAACTTCTTTGTGGTAAACCAGCAGCATCGAGCTAACTCATTAAAGAATGATAATGGTTATCAATTACTTTATTTGATATGGATTCGAGCATTGCACTTAAAGAACTGTTTCAGTGTAAAAGCGATAAAAGCTTAATTGCGAAGAAGAAATGTCAAGTTACAGCCACACAGTTAAACGTATTCACCAAGTACAATAGACCGTCAGATAACACCAGAATGGCAATAAAATAAGAAGATTATCAAACAGTAATACCAGCAGTAACCTGAATCGATTCAAATCAAATTAATGGTAGCCATTCGAATTAAGCTTGAGAAAGTATATTTTACCACACTGCAGAGACTAGTAAATAGACAAATAGATCTTCTCCAAAAACAAATATAAATTGAGAGTTGGCGCGTGAAATAAATGGAAGTTAATTTGTAGTTGTTTCGAAGCGAAGTGCTCTAGCGCTGAAGTGGTCCTTGGTTTTAATTAGTGAGCTCAATAGTAATTGATAATAATAAATTAAATTATCATTAACCCATGGACAACACATTGAAAATCAAATCAAGGGTTGAGTTTATTTGAAGCGATGAATCATATTAATGGGTTGCAACTATCGCTGTAATTCTCATTCGATCAAAATGAATTCAAAAGTGGAAATTACAGTTGAATCTCTACAAAACGGCCCTGTGGGGATCCTGAATTTATATTGTTCCTATCCCAACAATATTTAAACAAATCTGTTCATTTCGCTATTTATTTAGAAAGCCCGATTTATTATAAAACTACCGGACAGCCACAGGAGGATATTAATAAGGTGAAACTCTCAATGAAATTATTTGTTAATTTAATTTGATGAGCAAATTACATACGTGTAAATGGTAAGTTCTTCTTTTTTCTATTTGTTCAGTGGGCGTACCGAGGGCTACACCCTTAAAACCTGGTCCAGGCTGCCAAGGAACTACAATTTTGATATATTTCCTTCAAAAAATATTCATTTATCCCCTTGTGTGTAAAATTAGTGTGCCTACTAGAGTTCGGCAATATTCATCCCGCACCCAAGCCGTGGAAATAGTGGGTATGGCTGACGTGGGAGCAGAGGGAGAACTCTCGTGTGGCTAGGATTGCTTTCACTCAGAAAGCAAACAAATACCTTCAGAGGTTTTCTGAGAAATTTTTCTTTTCTAAAAACCTGTTAAGCAGTTGTAAATTTGATGAAGGATGAACTTTCCACTGCAGAAGGCGATACTTTGACTGATTGTGACGGTGAGTCCGATCAAGAGGAGCAAATGGAAGAGATACGCGAGGAAAGTGGCTGGAAAAGACCCATTGTGTCTCCAATCCCTGCGACAACTTCCAAGCGCTCAGTAAATAAGAGTGGAAAATCATCCCACAACGTCACGCTGCGGTCTCTAAAGCTTCGGAAAGCGTAAGCAAAACAGAGATTGCACCCGCCCCAGTACATAGAATAATTGTCGGAGTGGATAGCGCTTCAATTAACCGGTGAAAAGCAAAGCGTTCCTCCTATTGTATGTTACAGACTTAATTTCATGCCTTTTTTAGAAAGGACCCAACGGGCGTGCCCCAATAGTCGAAATAACTGTGAACAGTGCTACATGAACTTCGTTACACCTGATAACAGTTGATAACCATGAAAGTCTTTTCGACTTTTGAAAATGGGATAAGGTAGCGTGCTGCACCTATACACTCCCAACAGAAAAAAATTGACCCTGCTATAAAAGGGAGTTCATGCTTCCTACGAAGACAACAATGTCAACAAGTTATCCCAGGGATGGATATTTTGAGAGAGGAAAAGAAAACTATTTCCTCCTTCCTTATTCAATTTAAGTCAGACATTGATGTCAATAAGGCTATAGATGTTAAAACGCCTTTACACCAAAAGGTGCATTGGGAGCTTCTGACTAAATTTAACACGTCGCAATGTTTCAATTGCCAACGTTTCGGCAATGTTGCATCTAATTGCGGAATGGAACACCGCCGTGTGAAATATGATAAACATCATCAGTCAAAAGACTACCGCGTTGGAAAGGAAGAAGGAAAAGACCCAATTTACTGTGTAAAATGCATTAATGACTCCACTCCACTCCTCGAGTTTCAGGGGCTGCACTGGCGCCAAGGAGGCTGTGGAGCGGAGATGGAAGATTCAAAAGAAAATGCAAGAGAAAAGAGACTTTATCACTCCTTCCTTAAAAAACACCATAAAAAATATGATTTAAGGACAGCAGTTCTGTCATTTCTAAGGACTTCAACCAATTCTTCTTTTTCGAACTGTTCACCCTAATGTGCAATTTGGATTCCTTCAATCCACAATGTAAATAACTCACTTAATTGAGTAAGCAAAGGGCGACGTACTTAGACTTTATCTTCAAAATTTAGTGTCGTGGTGAGCTCTTTTAAACTTTCCATCCTAAACATAGGTTTGCTTGCTCCGCGATATAAAAGGAACTCTCTCCAGGAATATGTGGACATACATAGACCGGCTTCCATGATCAACTAAGAAACACGATTTGACAATAAACACAAAGTTCACTTGTAAAAATGCGAAATCATAAGGAAAGACGACCCAGATGGAATCCTTGGAGCTATGGCTAGCTATGGCTTTCAGCGAACATCTCAAAATCCACAGATACTGTCATGCAAATCTGAAGTGTGTAAATGGTATGATACTATGCTCAGTCTTGGAATGATACACTTTTGCATTCATCGGAATATACGTATCACACGATTAGTTGGAAGGAGACTTCAATGAAGACTCTGAAACAGTACTTATTTTGTAGGAAAAGTTTCATTTCTTCGTGATATGGGGTGACTTCAATGGAAGATTGTCTATTTTCAAAGCCAGTCTAAAAAGAATGAAAGGGCCAGCGTAAAGAATGTGGTAGTGGGCTTCACAGATGTAGAAATAGCACTTGATTCGTTTAAGATCAATGGTTTTTTCTACAATTTCATTTAACTTGGCTTCCCAGTGAATCTGATAAAAATAAATAAAAAATTGTATAATAGATAATAAAAGTAGGCAGTTTCATGAGAAGAAGTGCTGCCTTTGCGGTAAATTTTGCAGCTACCTCTCAACCCTAGGGTATAAATTGGGGGGCCCTCAGAGTTCTACTCTCGGCCCCCTTCTTTTTAATATATGTACGCTTTATATACCGCATATAAGATATGAATTTAAACCTGTGATTAAGGTTCATCTTTTCGCAGATGTTCTTTTGGTGTTATCATCTGAACACAATCTCCACTGTTCAAGGACAAGACACCATAGGTAAAAAGGGACATGAATGTTAACGCTAAGAAAAGTGAGCTTATTTTAAACGTCGAACGAAACGAATCTGCGATGCCAGAGTCAATTTGAACGGGTGCCCACTACTCCAACTAATTGTTGTACCGGCAAGCCCCTACGATTCACGTCAACACCAGGAGGCGGATCGACGTGGAAGCAGCAAATAGCAGCAGCAATAGCAGCAGCAATAGCAGCAGCAATAGAAGCAGCAAATAGAAGCAGCCATCGGACAAACTTTAAGATTAGCTTAAAATATTATGTTAGTATATAAGTAGATAATAATTTCACAGTTTTGTTTTAGAATATAAGATTCAGAAAAGAAAATAAAATTAAAAATAACATCGAGAAATTGAATCTCAAAAATAAAACAAAATCAATAAAAAAAAATACGGAGTTGTCACACACTTTGGGTATAAGTGTAGAAATAAGCGAATGTTATATGATGTAAAAAATTGATGTCATGAGTTAATGTTATTATAATATAATAGTCAATAATCACCCGAATAAGTTATAATGATTCGAAATTGGCACTTCACTATTAACACATATGCAACAAAATTTTTCGGTTGAATTTTGACATATACATGGCATTTTGTTTAAATCGCACAAATCATTGCAAATGATGATGTTAAATAATAACATCACCAGAAACTGAGTGAATTTAACAACCATTACCATTTACTTATAATTTCAAGAACGTTTACGTTCACTTATTCGAGATAATCATTAACATGTTGTTTTCAAGAAAATCGGTGCTTCAACGTGCCCTAAATGATTACCTCACACTTCATAATATTCAATAAACTTCTGTGTAATTTCTATGGCTGAATTTTGATATATTATGTGTCGGAATGTAAATATCAATGTACAAATCTTTCAAAATAATATACTCGCAAGCAGGAAGGTCAAATGTGAGATAGTAGAGTAAAAAGTTCAAAAACAACAAAGTTCATAACAGAATCATGCTGGTTTGGTATATGATGATTTAATTAGTATTTAAGATTATGTTGAAAGTAAACAATAAAACTTATTTAAATGAAGCATGTTGCAAACCATAGATTTATTTTATCGTTGCTCACTCCATCCTAAATTAATCACTCTCTAAATCCTGACAAATACCAGTGGAAGATGAGATCAACGGCTGGTACTGAACATGTTCATCATTCGATAAGTGATGACCGCAGCCAAGTTTTGAACAAGGATAAAGTAGCCATGAGATATTTTTTCTATTGTAAACAGAATAATAAAATTCAAGAAATATTTGATCAGTCGCCTCAACAATTTACTCGAGCTAAACATATAACAAAAGCAATTTTAACAAGTGACAAATGAAGACTTTGTCAACCTCTCAAGCAAATTTGAAAGTGGTTTCAAAAGCCAAACAATAATAATTCTTTTCATCGATGTCAAGCATTCATTGAAACAACTTGGGTTGGATATCTACACTTAACTAAGATCAATAGAGTATTGATTTGCCATCAGAACCGACCTTCTGCTAGCTTAGGATATTGATCTTGAGCAGATTGTTGAGATCGCTTCCTGAGTTCAATAAGAAATTCAGCCATGTATGAAATTGTGTATTGAATAGCGATTCTGAAATTCTATTAAAATATATTTAAGAAGTCATCCGCCATGCAACCATTCCAAAAATTATAATTGTATTTCGAATGCACTTCAGCTTCAATTAATCTTCGTGACACTAATCACCATTGAAAGGATCCGAAGGCTGGATAGGTAAGCGTTAACCTTGTTTGACTGTTAAAATTTCGGTTCCCATCCCTAAATCGAACAAAGCAGAGATATAAGTGGTAGCCCAACATCTGTTACCTGGTCGATTGAAAATGTACAAAAAAAGAAAATTACTCACACAATAAGATCAACCCCGACTGCACTTAACATTTCGTGATCCTAGGCATAACGCAGCGATCGTATCCTCGTTTCCTAATTTATTGCAGTAACCTTTGAGCTGACTACAACAATAGAAGTCATCCATTGTCTCTGTAGAATCATCATTCTTTTCGAAAAAATAGTGATTTCGGATTTTAAACATCAAGCAACTGTTGTTTCCACGCATTCAACAATTTGATCCTTAGTATGGCCAAAGGCAGCATCGTCATGTGCATATCTATGTTTTCAACACGTCTTTCACTTTTGAAGCATGGGCGTTTCCGACTTCAGCGCCAGTTCTTTGACTACCTTTTTAAGCAATAAAAAGCATGTGTTCTAATAGGGATGCATTTGCTTTTGCCGCTTTACGTTAATTGTTGTCCTTTTTGTTGTTACCGAATTGTGTTTTTGTGTCTAGTCACACCTATTTATGGAGTGCAAAAAGACTACTGGATTCAGTCACAGCCCTCTTATCTTATTGCAAGAATTCGCTGCTGAAATGTTTCAAAACTGTTTTTATATCATTTAATCATTCTTTAAATGAATCTGAATCCTCATAGTGTGACTGATGAAAGTGGGCTTTTAATCGGTTTATTCCACTTCAATTTTCTTCCTTCAAAGTTGGATATTTTCAGAATATTCAAATGTTAACACATGGTAATGTGTTGTATCCAGGTTATTTCTTATGATTTATCTTGCCCAAGAGTATAAAAACTCAGGTTAAGATTGTCCCATGTGACCAAACGGATAAGGCAGATTTGTATTTCTATAAATTAAATGAAGATCCACACAGAAATCCCAGTTCAATAACTTGATTCTGTTGCCGCATTATTAAACAAAAACATCTGCTGTACCGGATGAAGATGCAACAAAACCTGAACACCAATTACTACTTATATTGATATTCAAAAGACTCAACAATCATATAACTTTCAGATTCTTCTCAAATAACTTACTCTATTCAGTTTTTCAAATGGTCACTTCCACCATGCATAAATAAAACATGCACACATTTTTATTAACCCTCCGGGAAAACCTTTCTGTAGACAAATGTTTCAAATGACACTCGACTAGGAGCAAATATGATACAATTGACTTGTTAGCGTGCAGCTACTAAATGAAAATTTCGAGGAAACTGAAGAAAAGATTCCATGGATAGAGAAATTTCGTAGATACTTACGGGCATGATGTCATGCTGATTTTGGCATCAAAAAGGTAAGGTAGAATTTATACTACTAACATAAGATTTGATTGTCATACTGTTCTCTTGTACGACAGAACAAAGTTAGTGCAGTAATAAATCATCTGGTCACGTGACAGATGGATGCATATTGACAACTGCGTTGTGAAACTCGCTAAAGGGAAAACACTTTCCGGATTATTTGAGAAAAGCAACCCTGAATTAAGGAAAGAAATAAGGAAAGCAGCGAGATATTCGAGATAAGTTTTCAAACTACCAAATAAAATCAACTTCATTACTTTCCAATCACAAGCTTTCCAATGTACCACTGATTCATAATCTTAATGGCTAGTCATAAAATATGCACATGCAAATGCACTATCTTAAATACAGTTGTTTACCATTTCTTATATAAACTTTTACTAATTTTTCAGTCGGAATCATGCAGAATAGAGTCATGCACAACATTCGGCTTCTATGTTCCACTTTCAAGCCGATTCGAAATTTGGCAGCATTCACAAAGCAGCATTTACTTCAGACATATTCTTATCGGTGGGATCCCTGAAGATTAGATTTATCTCTGAAGATGTTGCTCACTAGAAATAAGATTTCTTTCTAACAACGTTTGTGTATTGCAGTCTGTCGTTTGAAGGTGTATTGAAATAGACTACGCATAATTATGGCCTCAATTTGTATCGTAAATATGTATTCAAATTTTAATCTATCTTCACAACCCAGTATAAATGTATATAAACATGTTAATCTTTGTTTTCGCTGTGTTATTCTTTGAATCTAGAAGTGTTCACAGCAGAATTCTTTCATGTGATTTTACTGTTCCAAAAACAGTAATGAATGACAAACGAGATTTTAGAAGGAATCAAATTCTGTTATGCAAACATATATGGAGCTAACCACGGCCGTTTTTCATTCCTAATTACAAATAAAAGATACTTAGTAACTGAATTCAAATGTTGAGCTGAAAGTGTGAACAGGATTCTGAACTGTCCTGTTATCCACGTTTTATATTTTGAAACAAGAGAAGAAACATCATGGATTCATAAAAAGTTCAGATCTTTATTATTTTGGATTTCCTGTAACAAATTAACATAAAAAACTGTGGGGCTCATGTATTTCGTGAGAACTTTCGAATTGTTTGAGTTCAGTGGTCAACAGACGCTAACGTCTACCGATCATTTGGTTCACCTATCTAGCCCAGGAATCATGAATATGGCTAAGTGACTAGTACTGTTGCGTTATAAAAAAAGAATAAAATACAGCAAATAAGTTTAAATTTGTCCAACTCAAGTCAAGTTAAAATGATTTCTAGTGATTTTGACGATCTCACCCTACAAGGAAACACTCCCATATCAGAATTCAGCGCCATCGTATCTAAAAACCAATGATCAAACTGCGAAAAAGCTCCCAATCAAAGGATATCCGACCGATGTACTTCAGTAATTAGAAAAGCTTCTTGGAAAGAAGAATTGGTACGAAGATATGTTTATAAAGAAGTAATTTTTGTATAAGTTTCCTAATATTATAGGAAAAAACCCATAAAACTGCCTCATTGACATTCTTTCTCAAGCGTTTACCTCAGTTTTCCACAAAAGCTTAACTTTAAAAACTTTTTGGCAGTGTTTTAGAACCATCGAATCTTATACCATTCATACAATTTTTCCCATTGGAATTTTTTAATGTTTTCCTCTGGATAAGTCTTGATAACCCTCTACACTTAAGTTTTTGTCCAAATAAGGAACAACTAACAACTTTCTGTTTGAGCACAATGATTATGAAAACTAAATATGATAAAATTGCATCATCAATTAGCTTCATTTAGATGTCCGATTTTATTATTTATGATTGAAACTAGGCTGAAAAAATATTTGTACAGGGTTCATAGCCATTAATTTATAAATCTGAAATTCCAATGAAATAAATAAAACTAAAATTTTAATGCCAGGACAAAAATGAACAAACTTGAATCATGTATCCATATTTTACTAACCCCGCCTGCACATTTCTTCAGTCCTTTTCAGAGAAGTACAAACTCGGTTATTATAATCAAGGATAGATTAATTTTCATTACTTTGGTCAGCTAACTTTCATATCACCCCCCTTTAACTTCAATAGTTTAACTAGTAGTCTATTCAATAGTCTAATAGTAACTAAAAGGTGCGGGCTAAGTTATTCCGAAGGAACCCATCAGAATACGATAGTGGCGAGTCTGGAGCGCTTTAGAAGCTGAAGAAGTATCTAACCAAATTTCTTTTAAGACACCCTTCAATTTGTGCATGAATAAATAAAGCAAAACAAAAGTTCACGCGGTAAGGAATATATCTCAGTTTCCATTATCTCCTCAAGACGCTCCAACAATTTTTTTCGGTCGTCCTTTTTTCTTTTTCCTTACATTTAGAGTGTTTGGAAGACTAAACACGAAATGGTAGTATGAAAAATTGATGAGCACTTAAATGTGCCAGCAAAAGCGGTTATGATGGATATAAATGCGTTTCCAAAGTTCGTTGAGTCGACACCGTACAGAAATAATTTTCTTCACTTGTTCGATATTTTTATACTCATTCGAGTTCAGGTCAGTACCACAGCCAACAACTTTTTAACATACTCTGAAATTGAGAACGTACAACAAAACTTGGACTTCAAATTGGTATGAGCCATTTTGAACTTGGTTAAAGCAACAAAAATGAACTCAAAGTTAGATGTAAATATTTTCAGTCGTCTTTGTGTAGAAGCACTGTTCGAAAAGGACATATAAAACCAGCACAAGTAAGTGTTAATGAGTTTCTGATGAAATGTTCAGTGTTTACCTGGTAACAAGGCGCTCCAATACAGAGTTTGAAAATTATAATTACCAAAGGAGAGCCACCAAACAGCGGCGCTTGAGAAAATTGACTTTCATGTTTTTCTTTGCTAATCCTTTTAATCATTCAAGTATACTCTGGATTCAAATCCAATTAATTATCTAATTTTGCACTGATAAATTGTATCCCAGATACAAGGACTACTCTGTATATTTACTTAGTTGGATTGAAGGATATAAATATTTTCAAATAATTTCTTCAATTGGTTAAGATAAGTTAAGGCTTTCTCTTTGATCAACATGTCTATTTATTTCTTTCAATCTATTTCTTGCCTTCAAGAAGGCAAAGTGCGTAAAATTTTTCATTATAACAAGTAGAAAGAAAATATAACGGCTTGATAAAAATTTCTTGGGACCTAACTTTCATGTCAATCTGAATGAACTAGAATTAAAATTGTTAGGAAACCCAGAACGACGAAATTGGATGCTTAAATTTAAGTTTCTAAACACTACATCCGAATACAAGTTCATACGAGTATATAGTTACTCTTATGTACATGTGTGTCTGTGGACAAATTATTGATTGAACAGAGTGGGAGACCTCAAGGGACCCCACTTAATGAGATTTGTACACTAGTCTAATGCTGTATGTATTTGTACTGTTTTCTTCGCATCCATTCCTTCTTTCTCCCCTACCCAAACAGCCTACAATAAATATTACGCCACCAAGAACCACATAAGCGATACATCGTCAATCTCTACAGCAATCCTGAATAGAAACATCATTTGCCAATGTCGTATTTACTTTGTAGATCCACCAAGGATGTATATCAACTTATAAAAATTGTATAGGGTATACTTTCATACATTAAGTTAGCCTATACACAGTTCCGCAACTTGTGAAAGTAAAAAAAACTTTCCATCTTGCGAAGGACCTCATTCGGATGAATCAAAAATCGAAGAAGAATCAAAAGGAAAGTTTCTTATTCATAATAAACTCATAATAAAATTTTAGTAGCGTTTGACATTCTATAATAAACCAACTCCGAAAATTCCCATAAGAAGCTTTTATGTTTTTTTAATATTCTTCATATAACTCTCCTTCAGCGTGGTTTGCAATTCAAAGCCGAGAGCGTACAGAGTGTGGGTAACTTTCCTTTCATCATAAAGCCATGCTCATTAAGGATCTTTTGCGATGATTGAAGCAAATGAAACTTTTCGTCGATTGAATTGTCAAGCTTCGTCACGCAAGCCTCGTTGTTTTCATTTTGCTTTGAATTGTTTGATTGGAAGCAGAATTCGTGGTGTCAATGAAATTCACGATATAGTACACTTATAATATAAAAATGTGCAAATCTTTCTTGAGAACGAGAAAAGTAAGGGAATGAAGTATTATGGAAAAGACCTGCATATTCTAAAATAGTAAAGGGATACGTCACAAATGATAAGCTCATTACTTGGAAAAGCTTATTACCTTTTAAAATACATATATATGTAATACATATTGTTATTATACTTCACATACCAAAGCGCAAACGATGGGCAAGCAAACAAAATGATAAAACTAATATAAAGTGTGAGTGGAATGGAAGTCGTGTCGAAATCTAAATATCAGAAATGTTTGTATCGTTTTTTCGACACAACTTTACCAAACACTTATTAATGCACCAAGCACGACGTCTAATACATGTCAGTAAATATTGTGAATTAAACTTCAAACAGGCGAACTCCATGCTTACATCGAGCAAAACATATAAATTCACCAAATACCCAAGAAGCGGTGATGTAGAAGAATTTCCCTTGAAAGGGTAACTTCTAGAGACCAACGGCCGCAAGTACTGCAAGTGAGCAAGCGTATACCAACCATGCCATCACATGCACCACTTCCTTTTCTCAGACGCTTTTCAACATGAAACAAAATATGATAAACGTTCCGTTCGTCCAAGATACGTTGTCAAGGAATTCCCTTTTATCCTTCTGTCATCACCATTATCGTGTGGAGATGTTTACAAGCAAATATTTGACTGTCATGTCAAAAGAAAATTCAAATTTTCTTCACTTTATCTGGGAATTTTAACGAAACAAGCGAATCAAGGAGAGAAGAAGAACAAGCGTGGGCAATAGTGGCAAAATGTCTCAACAGACCAAGAACTCGTGAATAGGACAAACGGATGTCTAAGACTACAAAAATCTCTGCAAACAATTTAACATTCTTGCCGGAACTGTAGTGAATGCAAACATGTCTGGTCTTAAGGGTATTTCGCTCGTAGCGCAATGAAATACCCTGCCCTACCCTGTCGTACTATAATGCACACTCATGCTACCACCGTGAACTTGGCTATTACATTTTGACAATGGACTGCAATGTCAATTCAATTAGAATCTCCAGAATCAAGAAGGAAGCGGAATAGCTGTGTTGGATAGCTGAATAATCCAGTGTTGAAAAACTTAAAGCTCGCAAATTTGATTTTTAGTTTTCTATGGATCAATTAGTAACCAACTATGCTAAATTCTATCATTCATATGTCAAATTACTAACTAACTTTCCACAATTTGATCCTGTCGTTTAACAACGTGTAAATAATTGATTTGAATGATGAGGCTGCAGGCAGCTTTGCAAACACTCGGTAGTCCAATAATTCCTATCCTTACCCGAGAACTTGAGTCCATTGTTACGTTGGCAACACCGACTAGAGAAGAACAGAGTAACCAGGAAGACTGAATGACTCGTATTTGTTATGAAACGATGTGGGAACTAGTGTCATATTAAATTTTTGATTTGATTCTAGTTTGTAGACGCCGTGGATAGAGTTTACTGTGCTGTTTAATGAAAACGATTCGTCGAGTTTGTCAATAACAGAAAATAATTAAATACACTTAATTCTGAAAACGCAAACTAATATAATAAACCCGCTAACATTTATCGAAACGTTGAGGTTTAAGTTGAATAATTCATACTAACAAATTAAGCGGTTAAATTTTTAACATAAAAATACATGATAGAACACAGATAGTGATTGGCTGAATTATGTTTCATTCTTCTCTTCAATTTGCATGACACTTTTTGCTAATAGGAATCTTAATGAACACTAAAAACTAGACGAAGGAGATCATGTGGACAGTTTTGTATACTTCAGCGTACATCAGAGTTCCACTTCTTTAAAGTTCACTCGCGTCAGCAGAAACCTCCATGACCGGAGCTGGAGTAACGAGAACCGCTTTGAATTTTTCACCAATTACTCGCATCGGGTACAATATGTGGAGATTTTGATTTACATAATACGCTGTAGGACTCAATTAATAACAGTTGCAGGAGGGAACTCAACCGAAAAAAAGAGACCTAGACAATAATGTGAAGAGACAATAATGAGAACACAGATTCTACGAATATTATCTGGTCAAACATGGAGGATGGAGTTGATACGGATAAACTGCGGTGGCTATCTGATCTAATACAGACAATACTCAACCAGAGAATCCACTAGAGAAATAGTCTCTAGATCTGCAAGAAAATTGCTCCAGAAAATTACAAAACAATGCAGAACACTTCATTTCTAGAAACGTGATATAAACATGACGAAATACTTCTCCGAAAGAAGAAAAAATTCGAAACATGCCATTCCAACACGAATATAGCGCGATATGGTTGAAATATCTTAACTTGATTGCTTGACATATGTTGAAAAAATTAATATCATATCAATATAAGAAATAAAAGCTTAATGAATCCGCTGACACACAATATGGATGGGATACATGGGTACATGGGATAAAACACTGAAAAGGGTTGGCAAAGACAGAAAGAAGGTTGCTTACTGGAATAGTTATTGGACAAACACGCATGACATATCCTTATTTATTTAATTGAGGATTAAAACCATATTTGTAATTGCTTCCATCTTCATAAAATTGTTTTGCTAAAAATAAAGAAAAACTTTCCTTTTAAAATTTTATGTTTTTTTATTTACCTTAGGGAATCGATTTTCGACCGTGATCGTTCGGTCGTCATCAGCGATCACTTCATCAGCAATCGCTGTAGAAGACCGAACGATCACGGTCGAAAATCGATTCCGCAAGGTAAATAAAAAGACATAAAATTAAAAGGAAGATTAAAACCATCCTACTTCAAATATGATGGACAAAATTTGACAATCCTCCACTTGATTGAACTGTTGGAAGGCTATTGAAAATATGCGTCAGACATGATGACAATTGCAGAAATTCTCAAGCAAGAAGAAATTGACGTTCTATTAAGATTTCGCAAATATCTACTTGTCGCTGTACAACTGTTTAGTTATATGTTATTTTATTTTTTAACACAATAATGGTGCTTGTTCTTATTCGTATGCATTTTGAACAAATAAACGTTTATCTTGTTATTATCTTATTTCATTCCAATTAGGTTGCCTTTTAATAAGTCTGGGATTTTTAAATTCTGTGACATTAGCACATAGGAAATCTTTGAGGTATCGTGAGTCAAAAAGTAGAAGAGATTTGAAAAAGAAAAAAAACTAAAGTTCATTTATCTTTGATTATACGATAATTAAACGATTATCTGAAATTTTTTATAGAATTAAAAAATTATAGAATGATTATATTGAAATGTAATGATAATAATATTGATAAAACTGATAAGTCATAATACGTTTATTTCTTTATTTTGAGTATTAAATTCACTCATGCCATACACGCAAAATTCCAAATGTTATTATTTTCTGTTTCATCTTGGCAATACTCATTTTTTCTATATGACGAATGTAACAGCATCCACTCATTTGACTCTACCTCTGAAAATGAAATATTTGGTTGCTGTAGAAATATTCGTCTGATTTGAGAAATTTCGTAGAGTAGGTTATTCAATCAGTGAAACGCTCCCTTTTCATATTTGGCTACGTCAAGCACCCATACTTCTGTAAAAATGTTATCATTCGGTTGATGAAATTTAATCTTCATATCAAGGGGGAGAGAGAGCGACCAACAAAAATAATGAAATTATTATGTTCTTGTCCAGCTCCTCAATAATATTTGTATATTTCACCAATTCTCTTAAACTGCATCAATCATATCGTTATGACGTGGACAACACTGAAGGGTATTTTTATTAGTTATATTTTAACATTTGTTGAACAGCAAAGTAAAACCAAGGCTGATGTTTTTGTGTAGCCTAACTAGTTCTGAGCGTTGGAGAAGCAAATCAATCTATTATTTACTAACGTATGCCTAAAGCTTTCGTATTTCCCCAACCCTTTGAAAACAAGCTATTGTTACGCCAATACTCAAAACCAGTAAAGTTCTATTTGGACTGCAAAAATATAGACCGTGTCTAAATTTTTGCAGTTCATGTGGAACTGTAACTATATAGTGTCATCAGCCTTCGGGAAATTATTCGAAGAGACTTAACCGATTGGCTGTTTACGTAGAGTGATCTACCAACATTATATTTATATCAAAAAGTACCTTTTGGTTACGACACATGCTTCTATTTCTCCGGAACTAACCCAAACACATTAACGACAAACCTAGACACGATGCTAGAACAAGCCTACCAGATTTTCATTGTATGCAAAATAGAAATGAATCTCATGTTTGTTCTTTAGTGGTATTTTCTTTAGTAAAAAACATAATAACCTGCTTTGGTTCCAAATAGACCAATTAATTTCCTAGGCCAATACGTCCGATTGTCAGAAAATCTAACGTAATTGGAATTAACCTAAAACAGAAACTCACCTTCATAGAACACATTGATCACATTAGCGTCGAGGCTTTTATTTCCTTCTAAACTAAAATATTGCGCCGCTGAACATAAAAAATTTATTTTGAGAATGGTAATACAACCTGTAATTTCATATAGAGCGCCTACTTGGAACCACGATCTACTTTAAAACAAAGTTTCAAGTAACCCAAAGTAGAAAGTACTTAGTAAACCTTTTCTTTTTTTCCCGGTAGATTGCATGAAGTTACTGAGTTCAGTCCAATCAATAAACTTGTGGTATCACGCAGAGAAATCTACACACTAGATGTGAAAACGCCACTAATCTCATTCTCTGCTGCATAGCAAAATTCAATGTTTCATGATCATTCTAGATTTCAGGATCGTAGTTGAAATGTATGCAGAATATTCCAAGCTCCAACACGATTTTTATCAATTATAGAAATAATAAAACTTTGAACAAAAAAAAACAACATTACATATATTTCAATTTTGTTATTCGTACTTCCTCAATTTCCCGGATAGTTAACAGATATGAAGTTGTTAAATACAATTCGGTATGTTTCTTGAATTCATGCTCGTTGATGTGTTTCCTAACTCACGCTGAATCGTCAAGAAGTTGCGTTTATTTTTGTTGATGTTGTTGCTGTGTTGTGAACATACTATCACATAACTTGACACGCAAATGAATTTTGTTGAGTCATTGAATTCCAACACACTCCGATACCTAATCATTGTTAGGACTTTGGTTGTACGAAAGGGAAAGGACGAAATTCTATAAACATTGTACATAGAAACCTCGAGTGTTGTGCCTAGGCGGAAATATTATTTTGAAACAACGGTTGTTTGCCATATGTACTACTCTTACGAATTCCTCCTTTTCTGAATTCTTGGAAGGGAATTGAATAAGCAGTTCTTCTGCGTCTGAAGTTGCTGACATAACCTTTGCCGAAATGACATCGCAATATTAGTATTTGCTATGGCTGTAGCAGCTTTATTAAAAAAGAAATACAATTTCAATATCGAAATAATAATTAAAGGGTTTTTTGTTGCTTACAATAAAATTTCAAACAACGTTATAAAGCGTTGTGTTTCAATTCAAATTAGAAATTGATTCATTTTGGATTTGGATAATATTTTCATATTTTTCATATTTGAATGTATCTGATAATTAACAGCCAATTTAACCATTCCCAACTTTTGCACTGTCGGTTTTCATATCTACGAAATATGTGCTAGTGGTTACCAAAAAGCACTGATTGCTTATCACTTTTGATAGTTATCCTACAACGATGACCCTTATGCAGTTTTTTGTTAGGTATCATTTAAACTAAACATTTAAGTTTTTCTTAATTATTTCGTCAACAAGTTGAAACTTCCAGGCGAAGTTCTTTCTGCTCGCCATTTCATCAAATGCGAACTCAACTTTGACATCGATTCTAAGCTTCTTAGTTTTTCCAGAGGAGCTCAGACGAAATTTAGAAATTTCGCTCTCAGCGAAATTTCTAAAGACTTCGCTGGTTTGCAATATTGATTATAAATCTTACTGGAATTCGAATAACGATATACAATAATTCACTACCAATGATTCTAGACTATGCAAGTCTTATTAAGCCTAAATATATATAAACTCTAATGTGTAAACCTCTATAACATCTATGTGCCATTTCTATAAGGTGAATTACATCGATTCACAACTAAACCAAGCCTCTATATGATTTCACATGTCAACCGCCTTATTAAACATTTCCGACTTCAACAATTCTTTGTTGAATCTTCAGCCATGAACTGGTTTTTTTCGATTTCAAAAACGTACTCTTGATTGTATTGTTGTTTGACATTCCTGCACCGCGCTTTTCGGACAATTTAGAAGGCTTGACTGCACCTCGGGACTCAAACCAAACCTTATTCGTCTACTTATCCCCTCTTCTACTGCCGGTCCACCCATGGACTTTGACGGTTCTATTTTATCGCAGGTTACATAAGTTTGTCGCTGTTTGAAAAACAAAATTAATGTTTCTCAGTGTAGCATCTTTGCAGGTAGTAGTGGCTTGCAACAAACCGCGGTTTTCCTAGTCTTTCTTGTTATTATTATGAAAATTCTTATTACTATTATTATTGATTTATTTGATTTCTCATTATTCACATCATCATTTTCATGAGGTTTGACAAAATGACTCTGAAAACTGACCGTGTACTGTCTCTTCAGGATTCACACACAATTATAACAAGCAAAAGTGCTTCAAGTTGGAACATTTCAATAGATGGATGATATTTTTAGGCTTTTCATGCGGCGCTTGCGTTCAGGACAGGAAGCACCAACAGCTATGAAATAACCACCTTTGAGTGTGATGTAGAATACCAAGAAATATTTCAGTGAAACAATGTTATTGAAATTATGTTTGAAATTACACTTTTTAGTGAATACTATATCTTGTTAGACAACAGATGGAGAATAAGAGAATTACTCATATTCCCAAATTGAAAATTTTGTGTTTATTTTTTATGATGCCCCATCGTATCATATTGTACGCAGTTCCATTATTATTTTATTCAGTACAGACTGTCTGAGTGGTTTCACGTGAAATTGCCATCCGAACAATTTACGACCTAGTGATCCTTAATGCTTTCGCCCAACACTACACTATGCTACACTACAATACTTAAACGAGCTATGGAATGTAAATCGAAAGAGGAACGCTAACCATGTCTGGCTCCTTCCATTTACACACTCTAAAAGGACCATTTTGAATCATATATTAACTATATTGGAATATAAGTCATTAAAATTGCGCTCATTCATTCTCCATGGAATTATGTTCTAAATGGTTATCTGACTTGAAAATTTATGGAATGGTCTCTGTGGTCGGAATTTCATATTTGCAAGTTTGTTATAAGGACACAGGTCTATACCTTCTACAAGTTCTATTGCGAGCCGGATCTACTATTCAGCAATAAGTTACGTTGCGCATGCAAGACTCTAATTATGAAGCTCCGATTTCAACTTTCGGCTCGTGATCAGCTAGGCGACAGGCAAACTACTTTTTCTGACTTAATCAATAACAAATAGAACAAACATTCACATAATCCTTAATGAATAAACTATATTTCAAGGAACCCTAATCACATTAAGTAACATGGAATTGGGTTTTTAAATAATTAATGTAGTGTGTAAACGAAAAGACATAACATTCAAGAAATTTACTTCAAAGAAATTGTTAGTAATATATTCACAGAAACACAGAAAGTCATAATATAAAAAAAGCAGAACAATTTAACGTGTCACCTTTTCAACTATGAAACAAAAGCATTTACTGCACCTTCTTCACTACTTCTACACCAAGTAAAAGATTCTTCGATGAAAAACGTATGAGAAGCACTCCATACTCCCTAAGCGGGTTAAGTTTAGGCAAACCATTGCCAATCAAGATTCTCTTTTACAAAACATATACAACATGGGCTTTGCTTTGTCGCCTTGCTATTCAATCGACCCGTCATGATACAAAGCAAAATTACACTTTATATTGCAACGCTCAATGTAGCCAAATCGCAGCAATTTCCAAGCTATTTACAAATTCCATTTGCATTTGGATTTGCAAACGAAGCGAAAGATGCAGAAAATTGTCTGACGTAGAATGGTCTTCAAGCATAACAAATCCTTGATACCTGCTCGTCGTTGAATCTTCCTTCATTCCAACATTTCCCCATAGATATAACGATTCGTTTCGAACCATACAACGAACTCTAGCGCGTTGGAGGCTCCTTTATGGACAATGTTTCCGAATACTATATTGTTTATCCCCCGGTTTCATTTGAATGAGCAGGTTTTACTTGTTCGTTAGCTACCCTTTTTTCAGCCCCTCCCCCTCCCTTTAGCCGTTACACTGATGTCATTTGCTTCGTCATTCATAGCGTCTCAGTGAGTGCTCAAGTACAATAGTTACTAACCGGAGTTTTCACAAGCATACCAGTGACAAGAGTAAACAGCTAACCATTTTTATTTTCTGTACTTCTTGACAATCTCCACCCTAGTATTTCGTTTTAATTAAAACGAGTTTAAATTTATTGACCTTCTCTACGTGTTTGGAAATTATATTGATCTCCTGGTTAAGATTCAGCCAGAGAACTTGTTTGTCCCAAAACTCACAGGAAATAGCCAGAAATCAGACTAGATTTCGGTTCTTTATCGCGCGAAACGAAACACGAACAAGATATCTTCCTTCCGTTAACTTACATGAATAGCAAAAAAGCACGCTGAAAAATATCAATAGCACACACGAACGTCGTATAAGTCCTTAGGCCCCTCTAGCTGGTTAGTTACTATTCACGAAAGACGGTCTGAAAAGCTACAAGTTGTGACCATTGCATAAATGCAAGGCGAACAGATATTACACTTTACACCAAGAAAACCAAAGTCTGAGTTTAGTCTTCCGCCATCATCAATTAATATCCTTCAGGGTCAATTATTTATATATTTTAGATAAAACGCGGGGCTCAAAGCTGGAAATGGTATTTGCGATATACACAGCTGTAGCAGGTACAAACTAGGCTATGGGTCAATGGGACATTGGTTCGCCGTAGACACAGAAAGAGCCTTACAAGGGTGCAGAGAACTGAAGCTTGAGCTTGGAAACTGAACTTGGATGCTTCGCACTTGTGTAGAGCCTTAAAGGCCTATAAGCCATCACCGACACCCATAAACACATGGTCTAAGTAGTTCGACTTGTCACGAAAATTTTTATGGACGTTTAGGACTTTATATGGCCACGCGAACAGTTTCTGAGGAAATTAGTGGGTTATAATACTGTCGGTTATAGTAAATTTTTCAGGAATAAAGTACCTATTGCGATCGAACAACACTTGGGCAAGGCGTATCCTGCAAAAGTGAAATGAGCACCACGAAAGTGAGTGCGTCGAACATGTGCCAAGTTAAGTTTTATTATTTTTTTCACGTTTAAGCAAAACGTCAGAGCGGTCGCGAATCACTTGTAGCTTTTGACATAAATGACACATTATGCGCCGTACTATACGTGCACCGTAGTCCGCCTCGAGCGCGGTTATGAAGAGACGTACCAAGTACCACGAAGTCGTTCGAAGATCATAAAAAATTCTTTTTTGATGCTTCGGTCCACCAGGCCTTTCTTTTTTGTTGTGGAGGACGCATTTCGATTGTATGCAGCCATCTTCAGCTCGAGCTGAAATTTAATAGAAAGAAATTTTGGCCTGCGGCAAACGAAAAAGAAGCATTTAAAAAAAATTTCAGTATCTTAAATATAAACGTTTTTCAATAGAAAGAAAGTGTTTCCAGAAGTTTAAGGTATACCAAACAACGTTTAAATAAATATCTGTTTGAAATAATTGTTAAATTTGGCTTACGTTTATAATCCGTTTAAGTCTTCAAGCCCATGCATGCTATTTCGTGTGAGAAACCAATTTTGTTTGTGTTTTTTTAAATGCTTCGATATTGACGCAAATATCAATAAGTCAATATTTCGTTGCATACCTAACTAGGAAAACCAAATCTTTAATACCAGTTCAAAAACAGAATAAGAAATTGGGATGAGAGTCTTTCCAGAGGAGTAAAGCGGCTTTAGAACCAATAAGCTTACTGCTGATTCTCTCACTCCATTCCGACGTTAGGCTTTTTTCAATATTTTTTTTCATATTTTTTTTCCTTTTCGCAATGATTCGGATATCATACTACAAGTGATCACAACTGTTACAAAGTTTCCGAGGCAAGACTCAAGCTCCTGATAGCATTACTTTTAAGTTCACCTTCGATCTTGAATTAGGGTTAATGTAAAATTTCTCAAGATTTATTGCGAAATTGTCGCACAAATTCTTTTAAACTAGATATATAATTTTAAACTAAAACTTTCACTAAGCTTCCTCTTCCACTTCTATCAATGTTCATTACTTTTCATAATTATACAAGCCATCACAAAAATTATTTAATTCAAAATATTAATTTCCACAATTTTTTGATAACCGATCAACCATGTCGACATTAATAATCTCACATTATTTTCTAGCCCTTGAATATCCATACTGGCAAAAGAATTTGCCTCAGTGACATTATTTCTGAACTTATCTTGCCATTTTGTCCTCATACGGGAAAAAACTTTCGATTCCACTCAACAGAAAATGATTTATTAGTTTTCATGAATCTGACGAAAATAATCCTTGACAGCAAACAGCGCAACTGGTCAACTTGCAATTGTATAAATTTGTTCCCACGGTGATGAAGGAAGGCCATCAATCATTCCAATATTATGAAATTGATTCGGTTTGAATGAGATGAAGAAATTCTTGAAGAAGTTACTGTTTTGCAAACGAAACTAGCTATAGTCTTCCTTACATAGAATTTCAATGAATTTCATGGCAAATATAGTTAATGAAATTGAGTAGCTCAAATGCAAAAGTCATTCACTTTCAATTCAGCTATCATCATTTTCATAACATAATTGAAGCAGCTGGAATAGATACCAAAGTTATAATGGAAACCCCGACAGAAGGAACAGAATATCTCGATTTTATAAGGTCACGTAATGGAGATTATTCGCCCGTTTATTTTTATCAACGAACGGGGAGGAATTAGGATTGACTAGCATATGAAATCTAACTATGTAAAGATTGGACTGAAAACTATCGACGACTATTCCCAAAATCTTATCACCCCTGTATAATTACATGACAAACCCTGATTTGTTTGTGTCAATATGATATTCGTATTGGCTCATAAACGAAATGTATTCACCAAGCTGATCTTGAAATTACCGATGAATTTTTCCTACCATCGAGCTTCGGCATTGAAGTTTTCTGCTTCTGCTTCTGCATTCAGCTAAATAAAATCTACAGTTTTTCATCGTTCCTGCATTCGTGTGTATTGTGAAGTTTATAACGAAGACATGAAAGCAAAATTCTGAATTCATAAAATTATCTTAATCAAGCAATATTGCTTAGGCTAACGATCATTAACTCTTCTTCGTTGTTTTTTTGAAAATACAGAGAAATAATTGGCCATGAAATGATAAATCGTTTTAAATCTAACCATCCATCTTGACAAATAAGTCAACGAAATGGACAAGATATTGTGGAGAGTCAAGGCAACTAAGAAAACTTCTTTGTAATTTCTGCGCTCAAATTCTTAAATGCGCAAAGGAGAACTAAGTTTCAGATGAATACTGAATCCATCAATCCTGTGCTGATTTTTTTCTCTAGCTTGTGATTTTGAAAAGACTCGAAATGATTGTAGGTAAAGGCGTTGAGTAAAATCTATGCGCGAATAAAGAATGGAGCATTCGTTGCAACGAATATTTTGGTTGGCATTTAGTATATGATAATGGTATCTATCTTCATATGAGTAATAGTATAGAAAATACAATCGCATGGATCGAATTACGGACGATAACCAAGCCAAATCGATAACAAGTCCAATGGTGACGGATGAGACACAAACACGAAAAACGACGAGGAAACTTAGTGCAACCTGACTCTGAATCTTTGCTTATCGTCACAAGGATAGAATTAAAACCGAGGGCAGATGATATTGCGCTATGCATTTCGCTGGTTAGTATTTTTGTATCGCACACCCTGATTCCAACTGACTTTATTCAAGCTTTGTGCAAAACTGAATTCAAAGAATAAATTTTGACCAATGCAACTTTGTAATATTTCCAGCATTTAAAACATCTGCAAACTAATTGAAAATAAATGTCGATAAGTAATTTTTAAATTCATAAATGTGATTCAAATAAAACTAACTCCATATCAAATATCTTCGGATGGTATTTCCCAATTCTATGTGTTGAACAACAGCAAAACTGTATTGTACTATCCCTTTCTGCAATATCCCGTTTAAGCACACTCCTTAATCCATCTATTCAATCCGACACGTTTGAAAAGGGTTATTTTCCAATCGTTTCCACTGATGTTGTAATCGTCAGTTCAGTACTGAATTACATATATATGTCTGTGCATAGCTGTGCAATTGAAGCAGTCAAGATTTTTCAACTAAATCAGTCAAGTGTAAAATGTTTTTCCAAAGATACAAATTGCAAAATTTCCGTTTCTCCTTACTCGCAGCTTTCGCCTTTATTTGCTACTTTTTCAAACATTTTTCTATATAGTGTCATGTTCGAGACGATTGCGGTTTTTCCAATCTATCCGCTTTAAATCATCTTATCCCCCTCGCTTTGCTCTCTTACTTTCACACATTCGTTTTTGAAAGTCACTGAATCATGTCAACCACTTGTTCACACTGTTGATTTGAAATTCCATTTTTATTCCGTTAACTCCGAAACCCAACAAATTCTCACACCTGCACATTTTGGCTTTAGCTTTACTTATCCTTCGATCTATCCTAGCAAGGTATACACGTATGTGTTTGTTTCACACATGATTCTGCTTGCGTACGTACATTTACAACAGTATATTGCATACCGTATGGTTTTGAAATGTGACTGCCCATGTAAACTAACATTTTCGAATTGGAAAAAGGATTCTGGCTGGCTTGGCTGAATGAATGAATGCCTTCTTTCCAGAAAACTCATGTTCCCGGTTGGGAATTCCTGATTGAGATTCCGTCAACCAATAGGACCTCAAAAAAGGCCGATTGCAATCACCTGATTTCGGATGGCCTCTAATAGACTTTCCCGTTTCTTTATTGTGGAAAGTTCGTGGATACACTTTCTAGATACAGTGACCCACACTTTTCGTTACTGTTAAATATTACATTGATTAAATTTCACACTGAAATTCCTTGAAAATCAGTATTTAGATAACTTCACTACAAACTATACAACAATGAGCTAATATTATTTGAGAAAAAATCAAAACTACCGATGTGTTTAAATGTTCACCGATTTTCCATTGAAAAACAAGAACGCTTTTTTCCATATTGATATAATTTTTTTCTGTGGGTATTATTGATTTGATATATTGAAGTCTGGAGATTCAGATCCACATCATCCAATTCCATTGATATTATGAATGTTGCTTCAATCAAGAGAATGTTGCGTAGAAGCCAAATGATTCAACATTGCATCACTCGGACTACATGTTTTAATTTCATATTCCTAACATCGCACGGTATTTTCACATTATATTTTCAAATTTTTAGATACAGACACACATACAATTGGACCATCAGGATCAATATTTCGGTTATTTTAAATGATCATTTGTCACATCCAGCATTTATTTAATTTCCCTTTCATCTTCATTATTGTAACAATGTTCAGTCATTACCTACTAACATTGCAAACCCATTAAGTTTGTTTTTTCAAGCCTATTGGGAAGCACTGCTGGTCAAACCTACCAGCGGTAGATCCAAAACGTGGATTCGAGAAACCGAGCGATACAACCGAAAGACATCCATGTTGCTATCAGAGTTTCACAAAAATTCGGCGATTCACAGATGCAGTTTGGACCCGCCAAAAACTCCTAGAAATAAAAGCAGCATTAGTCGCAATCGAGCCTTTGGCGATTTTCGGTATAACATCCATTGTCTTGGTTATGGACTTTCCCATAAAAGATGCCGTAAAACATGATTCCCTTGGATTAAGCAGTCGAAAACTCAAGTCATAAAAATTAATATGAGTCAACGCATGATAAATGCCTGCCTCACAGAGAAGGAAGACGAACAGTTGGTAGTCAAGGGAATAGTCAAATAGGTCTGTGTTATAATTCGTACACAGGGAAGAATAATTTATCACGGGTTGTTAAAGTGCCTCAAATATGGACACGGGGCTCCAAGTGGACCGGTGCTACAGTTATATCAACACAGCACGTAATAGGAGTGCATACAAGAAAACAAACACATATAAGCATTTCCCATGTGCTGGGAAATGACGTTTCTCGAGAGATGCTCAATAGGGCGCTAACAAAGTCAAGTCCCAAAGCCGCGTTTGGGTTGCTCAGCCAGTAATATCACAACAGATGGGATCGGTATTCTCGGTATGTGTATGCCTTCTTAGTGTTTGTGTCACACGGACCTCTGTAATAATTTCAATCCAGGCAAAGAAACGATGTCGTCTTTCATGGAGAGATTTTCAGGAATTCTAACGACACCATATGGGACGCTATCACTATTTACGGACGCTTTGTCATGAGCGAAAAACTCATAGCTAAACACTTCTTTAACTCAACTTTGAAAAATTAACTATGTAACTATATAACTGCTGGTAACTATATAACTGCTACTGGTATAACTGATCCATGTAAAAGGCTGCTCCACTTATACGAGGCAGAAAAGGTAGATGGCAATTGACATAGTCGTGAAAAACCGATACAAAGGAAGAAAGGAAAGCAAGCCTCATGCTTGTCCTGATGTCAGAATTCAATCAAGCGTATGATCAGACTGATTTCTTTCTAACCCAGCCCGCGAGCGGTATGCCCAGCCCTCGGTCTTACCTACTCCCAACTGCCTATGTTGGACAGAAGAGGTATGTGGCACTTACTAATTTTTTTTGCCTTCAAAATTAAGAATTAGCAACACGATGACCATTTCAGTGAAATCGGATGTTTCTAGAATAATAAACTAGAATGAATGTAATTCTTAAAACGGTTGAAAAATAGAATCATGGGGCAAACTATATACGGACAGCCCTGAATATCGACTGTCAGGGCTGTCCGTACTACTAAAGCATACTGAAACGTCGGAAGTCATCATGTGTCAATCTCCCTTCTTTTCCTCCCTTCTTTTCTGGTAGAGGAGGGGTCTAGACATATCAAAACGAGGCCTGTCGAAGAAATGTATCAAAAGGCTGCAGGCTGTATTAAGAAAATCAATCGCTGATAAAGACCGAACGATCACGGTCGAAAATCGATTCCGCAAGGTAAATAAAAACATAAAATAAAAAGGAAGGTTTTTCTTTATTTTTAGCAAAACGATTTTATGAAGATGGAAGCAATTACAAATAACTATACTAACTTACCAACCTGGAACTATACTAACCTAGCACCTGCATAATATCCCATTGGTATCGCATTGGTTATTGCTCAGTGAAAAAAAAAATTTACAAATAGTGTGAAACCGACTCTGTAAGGCAGAATGTGTCATTGCAAATAAACTCCATTAAGCAATGAGCAAAGTCCAAGGTGGTCTAATACACGTAGATTTCCTATCAGCATCTGGTGATAGACAAGTTAAAATATTTTCGTATGGTAGTATTATAATGTTCTTCCTTTTCTTTTGGGCAGAGAGCTAAGCAATTTTATTTCATCAGAATTTGTATTGAAATACAATTAGTTTGGGTGTTTGGAGTAAACATTTATTGCGTTCCTAATAAACGAAATCATTTTTCCCTATTTAATATTATTGCTTTCGCCAGTTCAACCAACTTATTCCGTTTTCCCACCAATATCCATAATCACTTCACAAATTGGCCAAAATAATACGATCATCACACAATTATCCTCCTTTCCGGTACTTCTGTTGAAAAACTGTTCAGAACTTTCAGTGCCCTTAAATATGCCTTTCACCTCCTCTTTAGTCACTTCTCAATTTTTCCTCTTCTTAGAAGGTTATCAGTGTTAATTCTGAATGGAAATTAATTTTGCATGACGCTTGATTAAGCCACCAAGTGAATGAACACAACTTTACAGGGCAGAGTTGCTTCTGTGCTACCTATACACGTTTATTAATTCTCCAGCAGGCAAAAATGAATTATTAAGTAACAAAAAGTAGGAGGATACCTTAATAGACTCTTTGGAAGCTCGCAAACGTCGTCAGTCAAGTGAAAGGCTTCTGGTACTAACAAATTCCTTTTCATGATGGCATTTTCCGTCGCCATCTACTATAGTATGCTTTTTGAAACCTCACTTCCTCAGTATTTTACGCTTTTGAATTTCATTCGGGCATGAACCACCCCCTCCCCCACATTCTTGTTTTCACAAAAGACAGGCGCTTGGCAAATACAATCAAGTTTTATAGTGGATTATTAAGAGTTTAAGATGAAGCTATGTGCAACGAAGTTAGTAGCGAGCATTGCGCTCAAATATCCACCCTTCTGCACAATGTTTTGTTATGCAGTTTCTGCATAGAGTATACAATAAAGCTGTGTTACTCCTAGTCACAGTAAAATCGCAAAGACGATATTTAAGAGAAAGGACCTATCGGCGATTTTATAGTTGCGAAGTCGTGTAACAATCAGTATTTCTATGTAGCTCATCAACAATTCTAGCAATATATTTAATCGTAACACAGAGTTATTTGGATCCTAAGTTTCAATATGAATTCATATTATAAATTCAGTTCACTCGAATTCTCCCGAGTCCTAAATAATTGACATTGAGAAAAAAGCTGTTTTATGTACAGATTTTGCTTCGTTGCTGACGAACTTAATTCGTTTCTCATTCAAAACGTTATCGCATAAAAAATGGTCTAAATTATTTATGAATCTGTTTTATAAGTATCAAAAGATTAATAAGTTGCGCACTTTTTGGATGACTTAGAAGTGTTTGGTTTTCGATCATCGAAATAGGCAATGCAATCGGACGACTCCGACATAAAGAATATTTATTCATATAAAGAATATTCATATAAAATATACGTCATATTTGAATTATAAGGCTTAATCTGTATCAGAGAAAGTGAAACAGCCTTAAGAAATATGAAGAGTAAGACTGTCTTTCTTTGTAAAGTAATTTTGTGATAATGAAATCAGACACAACTCATCGTGGCTCCCAATTTGAAAGTCGCGTTTGTATTTCAAATCTTAAAACATTTGAAGTCAACATCTACTATCATTTCTTAACTTCTCTTGCCTTTTTCGATTGTATATTCCAAAGGATTTTTATTCTTATGACGTTTTCTGGTATTAAAAGCATAAGACCATTACACTGAGCAAGAGAGGCGCAAATATTTTCGTTTTTACATTCGCTGCCGTCCCCTAAAGAAGCGAAAAATTCACTAAGGCTTATGATATCAAACAAACGATTGCTTTGGTCAAGAGGTAGCAAATATTTGAAAAGAGGATCATTAACAGATTATCTGTTTCTAATTCTTACAGGAAACCTTTCCCAGAGCAACTCATTTGTAATCATGAATTTTCATTGGTGTAATCATGAAAGAGAATGGGTTCAAGTACGAATATAAGAGTTTTTTGTAACAATGATAATGACGGTGATTGAAACTTTGCATCTTGAATTATTTTAAATATTTAAACGTCGTCGTTGGCATTAGCATATCGTCCGTTGCTGCCCCATCTGCAACAGTAAGTTTTAGTTGCTTTTAAGGAATAATGGATACTCGTTTCATATTATCAAAATTTACATTTATTTTTTTCTTGAAGCAGGAAAAAATTGGCTGTTTTGACTTTCTTAAATATTTAAACAGCAGCTTCTGGTCCTTCAGTGCCAAAGAAAAACAAACTTGAAAAGTTGAATTATCATTATTATTGAGCACATTTGTTGAATGGACGGTAAATTAGTGAAATTATGATGCAGGTAACTTTGCAAGCTTCGTGTTGTAAAACTGATGACCTGTAAAGATGAAGATGAAACAACGTACAAAGTTCTGAGTTAATATGCAGAGGTCAATGTTTTTTTTTTGCAATTCGTTTTCACCTTTCATCTTTTCACTTCCTCATGTAAGTCCTATTCCTTTTTTGGGTCTATTATATTTGTAAATAATTGCAACAAAAATTCATCATAAAGATATTCGAACAATAACATTCTAAATTTACGAATAAAGTTATATTTTTTAAGAAGAAAATGTTGAAACAGAGGAAACGTGCAAAGAACAGTACTTCGGGCACTCAACTTCTACCCCACTAGACCAGGGTATTGTGTATAATTATTAGTCTTTATTTCTTACATCGGTTTTATTTCTCCGTATGGTCACTAACCTGCATTTGACAATGTTATGCTATGTCATCTACAAAGCATGGTAGGCCAAGCGCAACTTAAATCAAAATTCGAAGGTTATTATTGCACCATTGATCACTATCAATAGCAAACGTGTTCATCACACACTGAATAACATTCATTCAGCGTGTG
Source organism: Stratiomys singularior (assembly GCA_954870665.1). Classification (NCBI taxonomy): domain Eukaryota; kingdom Metazoa; phylum Arthropoda; class Insecta; order Diptera; family Stratiomyidae; genus Stratiomys; species Stratiomys singularior. The sequence goes on along the minus strand of OX940880.1, from coordinate 111,454,721 downwards.
TTGGAACCATTTCGTGAAAATCAAACTTGCCTCATTATCTACTGATGCATCTACCTTTGCAATAAGTGATTTTATTATTGGGTCATATATTTTCCCATATACTCTGAATAGCGATGAATTACTCGATTCTACAACCGAAAAAGAACACTCAGTAATTTCCTGGCCCATACAGTATTCAGGTATTATCTGTATGGATGCAACTTTATTGTTTCATCACAAACCATTATCCAGTACACCTTGTATAAAAGACCCAAACCCAGATTCATTGAAATATCAACTATCTTCCTTAAACCACATATCGCAGAACCGAAATGTGTTAATTAGAATAGAGGGTAAATTAATAAATAATTTTTTGTTGAAACAAGACTTTTTCAAAATTTGGATTCCATTTTCCAAGCAATGATGCGTAAAATTATTTGACAAGCATGTAATATTAATGTGTTCTCAGTTGAACTGAATTCCAATTTGAGAAAAGCTTGGTAATGAAAAACCTATCAAAATATCCTTAGCATGCACAACAACTCTTGATAAAAAAAAACATTGGAAAACAGCCTGCAACTCGCGGCATAATCAGAAAACCAAAACGAGCATGTGATGGAATTAATTAGGGTTGAAAATTCAAACGACGGAGGAAATACAAAATGTGTTGGAGTTAGTTAACCTATTACTAAATCCCATGCACATGGCAAGTAACTTAACCCTATTCTGCAGCTGCTTCAACTTATCCGGTGTGATGTAGGGATGATGATGTTCATGATATACCCTCTTAACAACTACCAATTGAATATGCCTCACTGTAACAAGACACAGTATGATGCAGCGATCCTTTGGTGCTTCGTTATCGAATCATTTAGATCTAACGTGCTAACGAGGCTTACAAAATCGTTGTACCTGCGGCTATAACTATTTTTTTAATTTCACCACTCGTTCATAGTTTTGAAATTAAATTCACAGAAGGTGAAAATTGTAGCGCATTTTCATGATATGGGGACGAGATCGACCCGAAAGATTTAGCCTTCGAAATTTCCACTTCATTTTTTGTATGCTGACAATCCAATTAAATGAATGAAGGAGCAGATGTTTGCTATAGAACATCATCAAAAGGGAGGATCATAGCCATATCATTGTTTCAGCATATTCATCTTAGATATTTACCACTTTTTGTATTGCGTTGTTTAGAAGGTCTAGAGGCGGCCCATTTCATCCCTGTGGTTCAGGGAAATAATGGGTTCTGTGAAATGATTGACAGCCTGTAGTTATCCATCTAAAATGAACGAAACTTCTTGAAAGGCAGATTGGCCGGGCGTGAAATAGAAGTCAGAGAAGCCGAAAGAATAAAGCACGGGCGTAGACAGCAGTCATCATTGTATCTGCTTCCCTACATGTCGTTATATCGCGGCATGTATATTAAAATGTTGCCATTAGCGGTAGTTGCTAGTGTAACATGTTACAACTACCAATAGCTGGGAGATTGATTAATGATTGCCGCATATTATCGAAATGTTGTTGGTTGTATAAGCTTTCATGATGTTCTCGAATAATTTCTTCTCATAAATTATTTGACCGTCTTCGATAGATTTACTAGGCTAAGAAAATCATAATATTTGGGTAGGCCCCCTGGAAAATATGCCGATGACGACTGACTGTAATCTAGTAGTCAGCAGCATGGCGAATCAAACAATTTCATGCTAAACTGTCTAATAAAGCAATTGGAAATTAAGTTGATTGAGATCTGATCAAAAATAATGACGCTGATTATTAATGGATGAGAAATAATTCCCAACTTTGACTTTAACGAATTCAAATAAGACGCTCATCATTTGATTCGTAGATTGGAATATTGGGGTTTGTTAATACTTCAGTTGCTAGTTCAAAGGATTATTCTTAATTTTATTCCAAGGCCAGTAAGTGTGTTTTCGAATATTATGGAAGCATTGATCTATCGATATGATGGCAATATGGAATGCATTAATCTTTTTGAATGTTCTGTGAGACAGATAAGGAAATTGCTAAATTTGTGGACATTTTTTAGTGATTCATGTATATTTCCGTTACTCAAACCTCGAAACTTGCAATCGTTGTAGGTAAACTGATGGAAAAGGATAGTTTCCACACATAAATGGGAAAAATCAAGAGATTTTCTTAGTGTTTTATGTCTATTCTAAGTTTACTTCGATTTCGCATCAGTTTTCTTCGACTTTAAAACACTTATGAAAGTTTTGTCATCATCAAAAAGTCAAGGCTCTTGTAATCATATTGAACAAACATCTATATCATTTATTAAGCACAAATGCTTAATGAATTGCAGATTTTATAGGGCTTCGATATCTTCTTTAACCTTCGGACTTATTTAAATTAATAAAAAGTACAATTGCTGACAGCATCCACAACGATCACGGGTGCTGTGTGTTCCACTCCAAATATAAACCCAGAACCGGATCATTATTCTCTCGCTGTATATCGACCTTTATGAATAATTACCGGCGTTGAGAGGGGGAGAGAGAGACTTAGCCAGGATCAGAGCCGGAGATTTATTAGCTCAGGAATACTGCTTAGGATTGGATGATCCAGGTTGGGCGCCATCTCTGAAGTTGTAAGCGTCCCAGCGGCCAGAAGCACACATTCACATTGGAGGGACGGCGAAAAATCATCAAGACATAAAGGGTGGCGCAAGATCGCATCCTTGGACAGAACTATAGAATGGCTCGTATGACGAGCATAAAAGGCGTTAATTTCCAGATGAATACTTCTCGATTAATCGGGCGGCAATAGTCGCCGGAGTCCATTAAAGGAACGATCATTACGTCGAAAAAATTGATCTTATACATCGGCTTGATGATTGCCTCGAAGAGAGCTTTCGATCAACTTTGGGTGTCAGTGGATATGACGGCTCTGGGTTACTCTATAACCAACACTTGCAGAATAATCCCGAGTAAATACACCAAATCATGAATAAAATGGGGTCGGAGTTCTTGTACAGTTTAAGATGCACTTCTAAGCAAGGAATCATACCAAAAGCATCCCATCCACATCCACAGATGAAACGCACTGCATTCCCCACAGTACTTGTCGCTGAAAAGCGAAGGCGTCCTTTTACGTAGATGCAGCCGCACTACTTCTCATGCGAAAGAACGCCCAGTCACCAAGTGAGCAATCCTCAAGCGAGTTGGCGAGCTATCTCATAACAAATGAAATTTCATGTCTCATCACTTCCTCTGGAAAACAGAGCACTTTGTATGTGCTGAGGTAAGGGAAATCTCTCTTTTCGATACATCCTTGCTGAAAAAAGTATTTCCCCATTCTGAACGCGCCGCCTGGCGAGCTTGAAATGCGATCATCCGCAAAAGAAGTGAAAATTGTTCGAAGGCTGGGTTTTCGGTGTGACAGTGAAGATGTTTAGCCAAAAAAACACAGCACCATTCAGACACTACACACTGCCAGAATTAAATTTTCAAATGCCGAAATGAGGTAACTTAAGTACCAATTATTACCAAACACAAGGTACTCATCTGTTACAGATTTACTTACAGATTCAAAAAGTGATTTAGGGGGAATTCGAATCAAAGGTTTTGATAGAAGAGCATTTACTGAACCGAGTATATTTACATTGTTGAGTCACAGAAAATATTAATATGATGAAAGTGCGTGCATTTTTAATGCACACGTAAGTAATATTTTAGCCCCTTTAACGTGACGAATTACCTTTAGAACAGTACTAAAATTCTTTAAAAAATTCTCCTTAAAAATGTTGCCTTGTCAACATGCTGTATCATTTGGCACCACTTGATGTATTCTCGTTCCGTACAAAAGTAGATTAAAAGCATAGCATTTCTAGATAATTCATGGTTCTGCGAGAACTCAACGTGATATCCCCGGATCTTTAGTATCTTCCATCTACGTACAATCACGGATAGTCAATTTCTTGTATCCTTTTTAATCAAGAAAAGACCGTTAATTTTATTGGATTTTGCTTTGTTCAATTTCAAGAATTGATAAAAAAATGCAAAGATCGTTCGAATTATCAAATATTGTTTTGAATCTGTTACAAGTTCGTATTTCATGAGTTTATTATTCCTAATAATGAATGTCATAATTATTATTATGACTAAGTTATTATTAGATTACAAATAAGAGTTAAGTAATAATGTCATTTAAGATTTCGGAAGATTTTTCTTTCACGTCTTGTATCTATTCATATCTTTATTCTTTCTTTTCCTTTAAACATGAACTCAATTCCAACTTTTACCTCTTTTAAAAGAATTCTCATTATTATATTCAGCTTACTATGGTAATGTGTATGTGGATACCAAATACTGATACTATTCCTGTCCTACCCAATGATCACGTGGTGTGATACTAAAAGTTTCAGGATAAAAAGTACTTTAGTTCATGCTCAGGCAAGCTTATTTCCATAAGATGGGAGCATATCTAGAGAATTTAGCATTTTCTCCAAGCCGTTAGATAACAATCTCAAAGCAATCTTGCGAAAAAGCGGATTACTATTTCTATTGGACAGAAAGTCTACATGGATTGGTCGGAAAGTCTTCATCCTCTAGTCTACAATGTTTCATACTTAACTTCATAGAAGCATGCTCACAGTTGAGTACGTAAGCAATTTCAAGAGGTTGCGGTCTGTTGGTCATATCTTCATTCAACAACCAAACAACATATCCTCTTTACCTTGCAGCATCCATCCGTTCCGGATTGACATCATTGCTGAACAGCACCGCCGTACACCGAATCTCTGATTTGACATGTTTGTTAAAGCAAGACTACCTCTTAATATGTTCATTGGATATGAGTATTAACATTGTCTGCAGAAAGAAGGGTTTCTACTCCAGAGATGCTACGAGTAAAGTGGATTTTGATGTTTCAGGTGTGATATTAGGTTGTGTTAGTTCACCTTGAATTTTGGGTTGCTTTTTACTTGACAATTAGCTTGTAGCTTGTTTAAAAGTACTTTTACAACTTTATAATATATGCATTTAATTTCGATGATGATTCAAATGAGGATAATAATCGCTCGACATGAATATAATTAACAACTTCAAAATATATATAGACTTCACAAACTGCGATATTATTTACTACAGGTTCCCTCATATCATCCTTGTTAATGTCCGGGGAAAAAATTATAATATGTGGATATTGAAACCTAATATGCAGTGCTTGGCTTTCAAAGTTTTTGGGGGAGAAGTCATAAATATTGCGTTGTGAAATAGACTAAAACCACATATATTACAAAAAGTTCAAAAATATTCGCAAAAACTCTTTTTCGGCTCTCAAATTGAATTCTATGTCTTTAAAATTGCAGATTCAAAAACACCGTCTTGGTCGCAACAAAATCAAATATCTTAAGGACTATAAATTATCCATCTTAAAATAATATTTCATCTCATGCCTCACATTATATCATAAATTCCAGATAAAACAAGGCTTATAACTTTCTAAAACTTTATAACTTCGCACAAAATTCCTTTATCCGAGTTCGCCTTCAGGATACTTTATCGGAACCAAAGCAAATTTGGCGAGTGTTAAATGATGGTGGCAATACAAACTTCCTTCCAATACACGAACAATATCAACCAGCAACTATGGGATTTGATTTGAAAAGAGCGAGCTCCGTTCGTTTCACTGGAATCTGAAAATTGGAACCTAATTTGGATGTAGTTCAATTAACAATGGTTAGGTATTTAAGTCAGTCAATCAAAAAGTCTACAATGTAGACAGGAAAGGAAGTTGTTCGGACAACACGAGCACTTCAAACTAAGAACCAACTGAACAGAGAATATTTTTGCCGGAGGTCATTGGTTAAATATTGACAAAGTTTCTATGACTTTGAACTCAAGCGAAAGTAGCTAATTACTTTCAAACGAATGAATGTGATCATTAAAATGAAATTTCGTAGCGGCCCGAAAGCAATTTAGAGTGAATTGAGAAAATTAAATCATATTGATCAAAAAATTTAATGGGAACTGGAAAGCTTATGTGCGTTTTCATTATTCTTACGTGATTGCAAGACGTAATTCACTTCAAGGTCGTAAAGGGACTAATGTAAACGTAACCGTAAACGTAAGACTGATGTAATTTTTTTCTCCAAAACAGATACAGTTACATTCAAATCTAATAACAAGATGCAACAATGGTGAAAACTTCGTTCTATTTCTTTCCGCGAAATGCTTAAAACGTGAAGTTCTATACTTTAATTTAAAATAGGAGCGTTCCGATGGAATTTGTTCAAAAATATTGGCTTTAGTTTCAAAGCGTTCTTTTCATTGCGAAATACAGTTACATTCAAATCTAATAACAAGATGCAACAATGGTGAAAACTTCGTTCTATTTCTTTCCGCGAAATGCTTAAAACGTGAAGTTCTATACTATAATTTAAAATAGGAGCGTTCCGATGGAATTTGTTCAAAAATATTGGCTTTAGTTTCAAAGCGTTCTTTTCATTGCGAAATGCAAGCTCCATGTGAATGCAACAAAAAAAGAAGGAATAGTGTGGAGAATGGTATGTTCTCAGGAAAAAAATGAAGAATTGGAATCACAAAATACCACAACAATAAATAAAGGAAGCTGGTTCAATAATGTTTTTCAGATTTATGACAGCTAGTGATATGTGAATAAAATTACCAACTAATCTCAAGAAGAAAAAACACAGGTGAAAATCACGCAATCAGTGCTCATTATTTTGGACTGCTTATTATATAAGGAAGCACACCCTTTACCTTGTATTTGAATTATTATTATATCACAATCCGAAACAACTGGTTCTCCTTCCCTGATCAACGGACCTATATCCTTCAATCACTTATGGAATCATAAGCAGGTTGATACCAAAAAGGATAAAGGTATGATACCTTGAAGATGCCTTTACAAGCGAAGCTGCTAAAATTCCCGATGGTATCACAACGCATCTTTTCGAATTAATTTCCCGGAGTAAGCAAGCAGTTCTAAAAGCCCTGGGAAAGCAAACAGAATATTTACTGCCTATTGTTCGCAAAATAATTTGTCCCTATCTGTCAATTTTAGGCTAGCGTTTAACTCGTTTTTGAGCATTTGTTCAAAAAAAATAGAATAAATGTTTTTTTTTTAATTTTTTTCAGTAAAAGGTTTATTTAAGGTACATATTGCGGACTTTATTGATCGACTGGCCTATTTCAAAATTAAGCATTTTGAAAAAAAAGGAACAAACAAACTATTAATTCTGTGCTGTAATGAATAAGATATGACACAATAGAGTTATAAGATATGACACAATAGAGTTTTTTCATTAATTATTCTTAATATAATCTAAGCTCAGAGAAAAAGTACCACAATAATCTAAGTGTCTTTCCAGAATACCTTTCAACTGTCCCCTTGTCTACATTTTTACAGTAATATCTTCTAGACTGTTTTCAGCAATTCAAACTAAGATAATTTCTGAAATGAAATTCCTAACCATATTATCGCCCTCACATGTTCCATCCATTTATTGTGCCACCTTTGCTTCCACTGATTCAGTCAACACCGAGAAGAATACTTTTACCCAGTGTAATACTATTCGTTTATATCTGCACGAATAACATATTCTTCTTATGCTTACCGTGGGAAATATCCTCACTTAAAAGCATATCTGCCGGCATTCCTCTGCCCAGTACGTCCCCAACCTTACTTCAATTGCCTGTCGAGATCCATCGTATCTGTTTAGCTGTGGGTGACGGCTGCCTGCTTCTATACACACTCAAATGGGTTCATTGTTTACGGAAGGACCTAAAACACAATTTATATGCGAATATTAAACTGCTGGATTGGATTGGAACGAAAACTGGGAAGCTAGATAAAAACAACAGTGAAAACAAATTTTCTGTTTATTTTCGTTTAAAGAAACAGAGCCAGAAACAGGCAAATACTGTTTAGTTTGCTGTTGCAAGGATAACAGGCATACATATTTATGGGCGAGTTTTTACCGGTCATGTAGTGAGCCGGGTACAAAATCGAGTGGCGTGTGCCTCACATCAATCCACATTAATTCAACGTGTAGTGGTGACTTGCTGACGCGTTAACAACGATGAGGACAATAACATCCTATTTTTTGGGGATTTTTCTACTTTGAATACAGGTGAAAAATTTAATAAACTGTTTATGAACTGCACGGAGCACAATTCTTGAAAATTATTCTTATTAGCATTCTGATCGGGAAGCACCACTACAGCATCACAAGCTGGAAAAATACTTCTCTGGCTGAAATATTAAGATTCTTTTCATCTAGGTGAAGAAACAGCTTATTCGCAAAGTATTGATCAGGCCTTATATTCGTATATAATATGAATATCAGTACAATCAGTAATTCTATCTGAAAAGTTTTATTCTCTTGTTCCACACAATGGAAGCTTCCTAAGGAAAAATAAACTACTGCAAACGGCGACCGCAGCCCCTGCTACTGACAAGCAGAGTATCTTTGTTTCAAGCGTCAATTGCATTTTACTTTCCCTTCGAATGTGCAAACAATGATTCATGAATTTTTTTCTCGCGTATCCACGTCTGACAACTTTGCAAACTCTCCTTGAAAGCGAAACAAGCTCTTCCTTTTTAACTTGCACGTATTGATTTGCTGCCGCTCGTCCTATCCCCATCATACTCTTACACACTACTCACAACTCAATGAAACATTGACTAGCACCGGTCCTAGTTTCAATATCGACTATTTGAAAGTTGCATGCTTGGTGGAATTTTTGAAATTGAAGTTCCTTTTCTTAAACGTTCATCAAATATCCTCACTTCGAAGTGAGCTTACATCCGTCAGATCTGTTCATTCATTATAATTGAAAATTAAATTACAGGTTATTGAAGTTTATCTCACTCAACATATTTCTCCAACTCGATGTTCACACATCATAATTTACCAAATACAGCCACAGTAGGTTATAAGTCACAACGGCCTTTTTTAAAAATAGAAAAATCCATTATTAGAAATATCATTGGAGAGAAATAAAAAAGAAGAATAACCACTTGTTTAATAGACAAACATATGGTAGAAATACCTGCATACCAAACCGACACGCGCAATAAAAATTCAAGTTTCGATTGAATATTCTATTCAACCACTGCAGTACTTGCCCAACTCAATTCCATTCCAATTATTAGAAGCCCATCTCGGCATATCGAATTGCTATCTTAATTTAACTTTCTTCTACGCCAAAAGAACAAATTCCTAACGTACATGACATTCTCGTACTTGATCCTGTTTAAAGGAAAAGTTTCCTTTGAGTTAGTCAGCAAAATTTTCGTCCCCGAAAACTTTTCCATGTTATATCGGATTGTATTTGCGGTAAATGATGGAAGGATAAAATTCATAAAGTATTGAGATAACCAGAACTTTTTACTCGAGTGAACCCAATTATTCTTTTAATAAAGATATTTTATCGGATGCAATCGAATAATCATTGAATTTAAAAAGCAATCTTAAAAACTTCTGTTGAGATTTTCAACAAAGGTTCGTAATACTTTGTGATTGCATGATCACGAGAATTTAATCAATCGATCTTCAAATCACCTAACAACAAAGCCAAAAACAACAACGATAATCATAAAAACTTTTATTATTTTTTGTGATTGGTAGATGAAAGCCATTTACATCCTAAGCGTCCGGAACTGGACTACCGACAAAACACCAATCTGTCACACCGAGCACCTAGCCTAGAACTGCTTGTCACATTCGTTTGAACTAGGCCACTTTAATCTAGTCTAGCGGCGCCTTCAGTTCAGGGAAATCCCTCTTCCGTCAGGGCAGAAGAGATTCTCTTATTTCTGCAGAGACGAAGAATTCATGACGTCCTTCTATATGAGAAGAACCGTCCTCACGTAATGTGACACACAGTCCTAATTGTCCGTAGAAGGCAAAATCTTTCCCATTTTACTTTCTTTAGAGAGCATACTTATTCTATCAGAGAAGTACAAATAGTGCCTGGTACATCTTATACGAAGAAGGTTTGGCAGGCCTCATCTGGAGTCCTCGGGCAAAACAGACAATCAGGCGACCGTAACTTTCCCATTTTATACAGATAAGACTGAAAATATCTGTCCACAATATTTAGTTGCGTTAGATAATAACCAATCTCACCATACACCTTCTCCTAGCCAAGGTAAAAAAAACGAGTCTGTCTGAGTCTGTGTTGGCCCTGTCTGTCTGAGTTGGCCCAAATTCTAGAAGAAGGCCACCTGGCTTCTTGATTCAACTCGAGAGGACTCCGTTGTGTAGTTGGCGGAAAAGTTGAATTCTTTCTTTATGAATTTCATAACTGCTTTGATGTTTCATTAATCAATCTTTCTAAGATTTTGAGTATATTTTCTTCATTATTTTACGATCTTGATTTTGATTATTCTTATAATTGTATAACTGTGGCGCTCTTTTTCCAAAATCCTTCCTTTGCTTGATTGCTTGATCCCCAGGCATTTCATTTTTTCATGTCTCGGATACGCAGCTAGAGAATTTAACCCAACCTATTCAACTCGTCCAGCGGTTGTAGAATAAGTGCTGATCGATTTACAAATGCAAAACGCTTGTTGTTTTTCCAGCTCGTTTTCGTTGTTCGATTTTTCTCTAGCTTTCCGTCAATTCTGTCAATTTCGAAGAAGTGAGTAGGTCTGAAACGTTTTATTGTTATGGCCAACAATTGGGAGATCTGTGAAGGAAGACTCCTACCTCTAACGATTCGTCACTTATAGTAGTACAATCTTTAGTGCCCAAGGATTCCAAGGATTTTGCAACATATCTCTAGCTTAGCTAGTGGCTCTTTAACCGACCTTCATCAAAGTCAAAAATAACAATCGAAAAATAATATTCACAATACATTACAAAGAGTCAGTTATGCAGTGCTGGGTAAGCATTCACATTGATCTTACTCATACTCGATTTCGGTAGAACACTAGAAAGATACTGAACACCAAACGTGCTTCATTTATTTTTACAGGACCTTGCATTTGTAAAGCTACAGAAAATTCTTAACACCATGTAGAGCTCACAATTTTCGCTTCTGTATTAGTCGTTTTTATTTCAGAAGCATAATTTGCCACCTAACGTTCTGTTCCAAACAGGCAAGCCAATTTTCAAGCCAATTATTCCAAATATTTTCTTTTGTTCTTTTATTTTTTGCCCATTTGTTTCATGATTACATGGACACTTGAATATCCCTTCTAATCTAACAGCGAAATTTTAATGTGAACCTGCCATTCATTAAAATCACGTTTAAAAGGAACAATCTAAGTAAACCCCAGTTTTCGTTTGCGATTTACTACATGGCTGCTTGATTGCAGTTGAATAATAATTCTTCCCTTTCAGCTTACGCGCTTCCCGAATCTACAAATACTTTTATGAACCAACACTTTCTGTGAAGGGTAACCAAAAGTACATAACGTACACATTAACAGTAGGCCAAAGGATTTCTATTTACAAAAAATAGCCTGGCTTGCCTCAATAAACCTAACAGTCACGTGAAAATTTGATTGAACAGAGTTTTCCGTTTATGATGGTTAATTATATTATTGGTTAAAAATATTTTTAATCTTATCTTCTTAACTTTTATACTTTTTGAAATAGTAAAAAGCTATATCTTAGATAGAATTTGATTTGCGATACGTTCGATACGATACGTGTAAGAGTTCGGTACAAACCTGAATTAAGTTTCAGGACGACGCTGAAATATCAATGCACCGTTAGTTAAGACTTGTGTTTCAAATGTTAATATGCCCCTAATATGAACACTAGTATTTCCCATCTACCTACGCATACCTAAATAAGACTTTAAAACAACTTTATGGTACAGTAGATTTAATTTCTTCCTAACGAGGCTCGTTTTCGCTAAAGAGCAACAATATTCCACGACGCCAGCAATGCAACCAATTAACCATTTCAAGAACCCGATCCAGAACTGAAATTAACAATCGTGTTGAGCCTTTACACTTCTTTCGTGCTCAATTTCCCGATCATATGTTACCTTTTTGAACTGCATGATTTAATGTTCCAAAGCTATATCTCGTGGCTTCTGAGTTTTAGACCACTTCAAACGGAAATCGGTTTGACCCAGGATCGCATCGAATGCCATTCGCAAGTCGATGAAGAATCTGCAGGAAGTTTTCTTATCCTTCCATCCAACTTAACTTTCACGTTTTGTGGTAAGTTGTCAGTTTCAAATCCAAATATGATTGGTCCACAACATTTACACATCACTGTATATATATTCGAAGGAGATGAGCAATTTGTCTGCGGATCTTATTCGAGAACCTTCGTTTATTTATTCATACCACGTCCTGTACGTATAGACTTCAAAGATATTTTTCTACGTGCCTATTAGCAAGTCGCTATACGTTGGTCATTGCTGTATATAGTATTGTTGGAACACAGAATGGGCGCCTCACACGACGTCGATAGAAAGCAAAGTATAACAGATGGATAGATGGAAGACATTTTATTCTAACAGGGCTACTCTTGTGTCTAAACGCCATCCTTACTTCAACACACAATTTCAAATTATGTGTTTTCCGTATGTATAGGCAATGATAATGGCGATTTCCAGCTCCCCACAATTCTCATATATCGATAGCAATTCAATGCAAAAATAAACATACCTAAAGGATATAGCATCATCATTCGCAATGAAATTCCAGCCGATATGGTTAGTATTCAACGCTTGTTCGGACGTGATGAATTGGTTGATATCGATAGTATCTTGCAAGTTTTTACTGCGTTGTATGGTTATGTTTCATGGTTTGCTTACTACCGATTTAAGCTATCGTTGACTTAAATACTACGTGGCAGGATTGCTCTCATGAACATTCATTCAAACGAAAACTTAACTTGACTCAATATTATGAGCTTGATAGGTGCATAGCTAGTCTTTTTAAAGCATTTGAGGGATCAATTAAATAGAGAATTTTATTCCACATCAGTTGATCGAAAGTCAAGACGTATTATAAACAGTCAATAATCCGACGCAATAATCATCAGATTTATCCGAATTGTTAAATGTGCGTATGAAGCAGCAAAAGAAGGTTTGAAAATGAAGACAGAATATTCTTTAGACCTACAATTATTGGGATACGTGCCTTTACACTTGCTGAAATTCCGAACAATTACTTTTCATAGATAAAGGTTAAGATGGATCATAAGTTCTTATTTACATTTTTGCTCATCACAAATAATTCTGACCAATGGGCCAACGACTTACCCCTGTAAAAACAAATGCTGTTGCGGAACTCACAGTTGGCCATTGAATCGGATTAGATTAACGCAAAAGCCTCCGCAAAAGATAGTAGGCTCGCCACCAGAAAATCAAGAAATTTAAATTCTTACTCTTACATTCGAAACACAAACCGCAACTAGTATGCATACTTTTTTCGGCACCTTTTGAAGTTTAACTGCTCTATAAAAGTCTGGTTACTAAAAATCTGTACTCTATAGATTTACAACGTATTTACAACGTACTCTCTATATTTACAACGAACCATACTTCAACTATGAAATAGCCTAAACTATTACGATTACGCTCTCTTTCAAATCCAGTGGCATTGAATGTGTTTTGAGGGCAGTCAAGTAAAAAACGCGAAATATAAAAGTGTTTAAGCAATTTTCTCCGCCACCTTGTAAAGATCTATAGATGCCGAAGGCAAGTTAGGGCATCAAGATTAAAGGATTTCGTACATTTTTGTAAATAAATAAGTTAGTTTCAACAGTTCACTTTGTTGTTTTTTTTCGAAAACATTCTACAGTGCTTTGATACAGCAATTTATAGGCGGATTAATGGGCTGAATCTGCTCCGTAACGGTATTATCTACTCAAATATATTGCAAAATATAGTTTTAAGTTTAAAAATTAGGTATTCTATTGTTGTCGTCAGAAAATTGTGCGGACGTACAAGATTCAGACCAAAAGATGACATATAGACGATACGAAAGCAGTTGCCAAGTACGGCATTAAATCTGGAACTCTAGAACATACCTCGGTGGGATGTTTCCTCTAATGCTAATGACAAAAATCAATCAAATTTATATGGATTAAAGTATACTGTCGCTAAGATTTTAACATTTCAGCAAGAGAAAGCGTTCTTAGAATATGTGCTGACTTGCTGCAAGATGCATAATGGGCTATCCTTGCAGCGACTTTTGACTTTGGCTTATTAACCTTAACATCCACCTCCCATTTTTTCACCACATCCAAACTTTGGTCCGTCAGGCATTGATACTAATTACGACTTTATCGAAGAAAGACTTTGAATGAAAGGACTGAGAAAACATGAAGAGAAGAAAGGAAGTCCAGGGTTTATACTGTCAGTCCAGAAAAAATCGTTTATTTGAAGCTAATGTCGGGTTCCGATTCTAGTAAAAATGAGTTGATACTAAGTGATAACGGCGATGGTGATGAATCTGATACAGGAAGTGGAGGAGACAACAAGAAATCGCGTGTTCATTATGCTGCCGAACTTCTTTCTAAATATAATTAAACTAAATATTAGGGGTAACCAAAAGGCTATTTTTTTATATTTCCAGATATAGAAGACATAGTAAAGGTTGATTTTCGAGATTACGTTTTACATTTGCCACAATGAAATATTTAAAAAGGATCTATTCGTACATCATGTATGTTTACTTTTTCAATTGATCTAAATGCATTCAATGAGCAGTAAAAGAAGCAATAAAAGCGTTCCTTATACATTATATTAAGTTTACCATTTTGTTTTTTTAATCTATGGGAGTTTTTATTTTATCTTTTATTTTGTGAATCATATTTGTTTGAATGGTTCCAGCAATTCTGTTTTGAAAAATAAATATATAAGCCAACTATTAATTTTCCTAATTAAAAAGAACTATTTAAAATAAAATCAAAGACTGAATACTCTGCACAATTAAAATAAAATTTTCATTAACATGTTATAATTTAATCATCTCTCATACAATTTCCATTCTGTATTAAAGTGCACCGCTGGTGAAGTGGCATTAGTAGTTAAAATTAAAACGCGTAGTTTTACTTTTTCTACACAGCTTGAACAATTTTTCGCTTAGCATTGTAACATTGCTATACGTAGAATTTTCAATAAATTAAAGATAATATGTTTTATCACATGATATTTGATTTTGAATTTACCAGCATCATTCGGGCCCACTTCCCTCTACCATTACCAACTGAATTTAATTCGGGTTAGAAACACAGTCATTGACAGATTCATCCCGCTAGGATGAAACCGTAAATTACTTTAAACGACAAACATAAAATCAGAGGAGCACAACTTTATATTTTTGGATATTTTCCAAATACTAACTTCGCCAAAAAAAAACCAAGTCCGCGAAAATCTGAAAATCTAGTACGAAATAACAGGTATATCATAATTTCACCCTTGCTGACGACAACGGCTGCCTTTCTGAGGCAACGGGGATAGGGAAACTTTAATTTTCAAGTATCTCCTGGACTAGACTTTAAAGATTATAATCCAAAAATGTGCATAATCAAAAATTAATGAAAGATAAAATGGTGAAAAGCTTATAGGCAATAAGATAAGATAATTTTCCATTTGCCTTTGATCTCTGCCATAGTTCCCAACACCAAGCAATACCAATTTCAAAGCACCATTATTTTACTAAAATAATCGCAAATAAAATTTCAGCATCATAGCCTCTAAATGGAAAATGTTTCGAAAACCCTAACACCGCTTGAACTTTATTTGAATGTATGTAAATACGGGCATGTTCACCAACTCACTTGTAAATATGTATGAAACGGTGATCAGATTAAAATGAGTCGTATCTCGGAATACGTAGACGTATTTTGCACATTAATGTGAGTCAAAACGAAAAATCGTTATGTATCATTTTAAATATTACATGAACCATCAACACCCCATCTGCTGGTTCGTTACCAGCTCCATATTTTTATAGCCTTTTCCTGAATGGCATGTTCATGGGGGTGGATGCCAGCTAACGCTAGAAACAAATGTACGAGACCCAACACACTTAATGGTTGTTATCTGTATACCTTCGAAATTTTTCTCAGAATCTAATCATCTTATCGCTCTTAAAAATGGCTGGAATAATTTCTCCCAAATTGGTTTTTCAGATTGAGTCTCGAGTTGAATTGATGCAAAATGAGACATAAACGTGGCTGCGCGAACTCATGAGCGCTGGTGGTTTAAGGGATGTAATAAAGATGAGGAATATGTGCACGTTATCAGATTATATATATTGACGGCTTCGTAATGATATCCTCAAATTGAATTATGCATATTGAATGGAAAGATCATGTAGCAATCAAGACTAAATAAGTGGTTTCATTTTAATGCGGATGGATGCGGATTTAAAAGGATGCTCACCCATAAAATTGAATAAATGGGAGAAAAACTCAGCGCAATGCTATTTTCATATCAATTTAAACGGAATACATAATGATTTTGATTCCTTTCATCAAGTCTCACTAAGCACAAAAGCAGCATTGACAGAATATCAACCAAGTATTCACACTCATTTCCAATGCGTTTACAAAGATCCATTTTTTCACAAAGCAATAGCAAATTTTCTATTTATTCTTTGTTCCATGATATGATTTTAAAATCATCATTTTTTGAGTCGCATTCAAATAAACTTGTCAAAAAATTATGTACAAATGTTCGACCCTACGAACTTCCTTCCTGCCAAGAAAGTCAGCAAAAATTATATCCATTATCAACTTTTTCGCTTCTCCCGTTGACTTTTCAAATTTGAATGGAATTTTAATGGACTGATAAAATATACATAAGGAAAGATGAAACTTTACGTATTGGCACACAAGATGACATTGGTCTTTTGAACAAGCGACCAAAAAAGTGAAAAATAAAGAGGCTATTCTGAAAATAGCAATTTAAAACGAACACTCATTCAAGGATAGACGACATAAAGGTCTGGTTTTGGCCTTTTAAGGAAATGGCTCCTTCAGAAGAGTTTTCGTACGTCCGGCAAAATTATATCAGTTTATATTTTAAGCTTTGCATGTTTATTCAATCTTTTCTATCCAAAGTATTTATTAAGTTCTTAACCATCTGCAATGTTGAGAATGAAGAAAACATCCGACAGCAGTTGAGTAGGATTTAATTGAACTTTCCATAGTTTAACAGAGCAATACTCAAGTCTCATTGAGACTATAGCAACAATCAGACTTTACCATAGTATTCAAAAATAAATTGCATTTCATTATGCATTTAAATTAGATTTTAATATTCATTTTGAAGTTTTATTCAAATTTAAAGAAATGCCACAGAAAATAGTTCACTGAATCTTTCAAAAGATCTTTAAGCTCAAGCTTTTAAAAGACGTAATATTCCTTTAGGATAACATGATCGGGAGAAAGTTAATCTATGTTGTCCAAAGGACATGTAACTTTCTTAGGAATATAAAATTCACTCCTACTAATTTGGTATTACTAAAGTGCACAAAGTTAACGCAATTATCAACGGGAAGCAAATAAAAACAAAAACACAATTAATTAATTTCGATACCAGTAATGGAATTATTACAAATTCAACCAACTACCAATTCTGATACATTATTAAGACAACGTGGATACTGATCAATTCGGGAAAAGAAGGACAGTATCTACTAGTAACTACAGTAGCTACTAGTCGCTTACAGCAATTGATTCCTTTCGAAATTTAGATTTGAAGGCAGAGTCCGACAAGTCCATAGAGAAGTCCAAGCCTAAAACTATATTAGCGAAGCAGAAATTACTTTCAAATTTATGTCGTTTTACATAATTAGGTTGGCCAAGTATAATAAAGGCATTTTAAAGAACAAAACATACAAGAAAATAAATGTGCATATCATATTATGCTACTCTATATGCAATTATAAAGATATTCGATTGTTAAGATTTATTCAATCATAAAGACACGTCTAAGAAAAGTACGTTTCACGTTGCTAAACCACTAACTTAATTTGGATGGCTGACGTATAAAGCAGATCCTTTACTAGCAATTCTGAAAATGTTTTCCGCTGACTTTAAAGCAAGGCACTACAGAAAATCATCCGGACAGTTTAATATTAAATTGGTTACAAGAATTGCTTCGATATTTATGACAGAAATGTTTTCTTTCTTGCTTTAGAGTACTCACCTCCTTTTGAACAGAACACAGGTTCAAATCGCACTGGTGACAGAAATATTTGAATGATTGTTTCTAGCGTCGGAGTTTCAGCCTAATTAGCTGTAACAGGCATCTCAGGGAAATCGTTCAGGCTAAGTTAATTTTGAAGAGGCAACCTTCTCGTGTACCTTAATCTTGGAATAAGGCGACTCTAACAGGGCTTATGACCCAAGTTCTGTAGCGATCATTTGCATCTCAATAACAAAATGTGTTCCTGTTTGTATATGTATAGCGTGAAACCACGAAAGTTGCAGTGATCTGGTGATCTGATCGAACTATTCTTGCAAACTTTACACATCAAGCGGATAGAAAGCGTCATGTAGGAAAACAATGAAGACTTTGTCAAATTTACTATTGGATTTCAGCTTGCTGTCACAGAACCAGAGCGTGTTTTGGAAACGATTTAGAGAGATTCTTCTGGAGAAACCTGACCACCTTAAACAATCGTATCAGGATAACATACCGATGATTATAAAATTAATTAAGGGGTTCTCGCTTGATTGAACAATAACATTCGAATTCTAATTTTTAGTTTTCTCGTTTCTTTCGAAACTCCATAATCGTAATAATTTACAAATGCAACTCCTCCTAACTCCTAACGCAAATGATAAAATTGTTCTTCTAAGTTCCGAAGCAATATCCTTCTTCCCCCCCCAAAACCCGCAAACGAAACGTAAGCCGCAGATAACAAAATTTTCTTTGCATTCATTTTATCCGCTTGGAAGTATCGCAGTGAATTGGATGCAATATACATGGCAGCTGAAAAAAACTTTTGCATCAGATCATTAACGAGTGCAGCATACTTACGATGAAATTTCAAAGACTTTTTGTCCGAAAAATAGTAATAGTAAACGCCTGTGCGAAATAACGCCCTTTTCGAAAACTGGGGTGATAGAAATTGTAAAAGTTTTTATAGTTTCTGTTATGTGCCACAAAATTGGCAAGGAGGTTCTATTACGCACCTACTTGGTTCAGGAATAAGGATATCCAACTTGTTGCACCTCACGTTGAAGGACTACTCTTCTTGTGCATCTAACCTAAGTGTCCAGCTTAGTAAGCTTCGTGCCCATGAATCCTTTTTGGCTTTGTAGTTTTTGTAAATGAAATAAAAATGTTTAGTGTACATATGCACAAGAGATACATCCATATCAGCAAATGTATCTTCGTCTCTTGGTCAAATGAAATGTCCACGCCGAACTCCCAGTGGCACAAATCGATTGGACTACTTAACACATCTTTTGTCAACCGTAGTACCTAACGTGGAAACGTTTGACGCATTATGTAGGGATAGGTGTACCGATTCTTGACAGGGACTACTTTTCCAGTGGAAAGGGTACGAGAACAATTGCTAGGAGAGGGATCCCTCCAACTTCGATATATGCTAGCATTCTTTTTTGTTACGTATAAGCAAACATGTCTACACCGCAGAAATCATACCTAATTTGCACAATCAGTTTGATTTTGTGCTCTTTACGATAAGCCCTGACACATGTGTCTTAACTCAACGTATGATGCCTTAGAGTGCTATTCCTAGCTTAATGTGCTACAGAGAGTGCTTTAAGCTGAGCTTTTAGATCCAAGTTTTTCATTAAGTTTTCATGGCTTTATTTAAGGCCGAAATACAATACCGCGAGACGACGATACGTGAGCGCGACGAGATTTTCGCTCGTTGTCACGCAACGCATTCAATTTACAATGCACGCGATGCGAAGAACAATAATGTTCATATGACAAATGTCAAATAGGTGACGTTTCAAATGAAATTGTTTTTGATTTTTTTAAAGTTTTGAATTTGGATTTTTCCTTCGTCTAGCAAATAAAAGCCTTAACTAGGATGCATGAAATTTTCATTCAAAGTTCATTTGAATAACCATAGTACTTAAAAAGTAATTAAGGCGTTTGAATTTCAAATTTCATTTAAGCGCCATATTGCATTTGACAAACGTCACGCATCTCGTCGCGATGAATTTTCGTTTTCCCGCCTCGCATCGACGCATCGCAATCATTGTACAATGTCGCATACAAATGCATGTTACGAAAACTGCTTGACATTTGCTGCGATACTGTCGTCCCGCTCTCGTATCGCGGTCTCGCGCTATTGTATTTCAGCCTTTGCTCATTAATATTAGAAATTTCTCAGTGTGATGACCGCTTTAAGTTATCATGATTTTATTTCGTTTTGGAAGGCATTTTTCCTTTTCTGGGTTTGCATTAGGAAAGAGGCAATAATTAATATGTTAACCGTTTCGGTGCGATTCGTCGACATAACGACGAGCACGCTTGACGCTTGAAATCCTTAGCACTGAAATGGTTAATAACATTGCTAACAACCCTATGACTCATTTTGAAAGATGTTGTTTAATACAGAAATTACGCCGGATGTTGAGGAAAATTCTGTGGATTATTATCTGCTAGAAAAATTGTACGGAAGGAAGTACCAAATACACAAAACTTTAAAAATTGTTAATATTACCATCTGTTTGGAAAGGTCATCTTTATCTAAACATGATTCAAGTTAAGTTAACGTTGGATTAAGTAAACAAATATAAAGATTAAGTAAATAATTGTAATAATTCAGTCGTAAAAATTATTAAAAGAAAAAAATCAAATTAAATTAAAGTAAATTGATTGCACAGTCAAGGAGGTAATAAATAAACAAACAGCATCATTTCTATACAAACACTTGTTAGCATCAATTAACTAATTTCAGTCACAAATTTTCTGTGCAATTAGATTTTTGCAAGTTTAAGCTGCAACCCCTCAAGTTTGTGGAACAAAATAAAAAGTCTTTAAAATAATTGATATACTTACCCAATAATAATGAACTTCTGCCGATTCAATGACCCCTTTTGGTGAAAACTATAACAAAAACACTAATCACTCGAAAATAGTATGAACTCTTAAAACCCGAATGTAAAATAAAAACACACGCTCGCTAGATAAATACAACAAGCATTTCTTCCTACGATGCGTATTCAATGTTGCCAATATTTAACTAGAGCAATTACTTTTCTCCTTATTTGGACAGCTAGGCACTGAGATGTCGCGGTGGCCTGTAAAATAGAAAATTACTCTATTTAAGTATTAACCTATGATTATTGGATTGATACAAATTTGTTTTTTAATAACGTAAATGTTCTTAATAGCCTAATTATATTTATATTTTATGAAAACTAGCAAATCAGAATCCGAACTGCTCAAATAAGTATTCAATACCTACAAATGTATACAAGATTCTAGTATTATAATATTTATTTAGATAGAAAAGAGATTTAGAGAGACGTAATGGGCTTGTCACACTTTTTCACTATATTTTCATCTCCCTATTGGCATACTAAATTGTCGACGTATATCATCACCTTAAGCTGGCAGGCCATATCATGACATCAACAAACACTTAAGGGAATCCTCAAAAGTCACCAATTTCTTCCTACAAATCTGGCAAGGATTTTTCGCATTCAGACAACGGAAGCTTTTGACTCTTGAGAGGAAAAGTAAATTTTTCTGTTTGCCCAGATTCTTGAAGATTGAAGTCTGCCTAAGTGACAAGCATGCAGCGCAATTCTTTTTTCAACTCACCTCTCTCTCCGAAACTTCATCATAGCACCCTCAATCACTCATCTCTACAGGTGATACCCATGCACATTTAAAGCTTCACTGTAGACAAGTACCATTACCTGATGCCAATTCATCAAATTACATGTTTACACATCCAATAGATGCCTTGTGTTTTGCAAGAAAAGAAGAAACAATTATGAAGTTCAATTTATTAATCGTTCTGAAATTTTAGCAAAACAATTGACTGTTACCTCGTGGCGGCAAAAGATTTTCGTCCTCCGAATAATTTCATATTTCTGGGTTAAATTTGAAATTTCAAAACTATTCATCGTATCGCTTTCACTCTGGTATTTTTGCTTTATGTAAATTAAACCATTTCAAACGCACACGGTACAATTGACATGAAAAGGTTTGGGTTAATGATATATTTCAAAAACCTTGCCAGTTAAATAATCCTTTCTAATTAAATAAGGCCTCGAAAATAATAAAGAAAACGACATGGCTTACCTACAATCTGTAGTAAACTTGAACAAGGATATTAAGAGAAACCCTGGTCCGTTTATTTTTTGTGAAACTAGACCCTTTATAGCATATACTTATGCAATGTAGAAGTGGTTGCAACCAAAAATAACCGAGAAAACGACTTTTATGTTCTTTTACTCCGGGTGTTTTGAAAAAGGTTTTACTTTGAATAATGGTAGATCACCTGCTGATAAAACTAAATTACGCAGCCTTTATTGCAAAAAATGCAAATAAGAATTTTTTCATTACGAAACCACCACGTCCAATGAATTTGTGATGAGTAGGGCTCCTTCCTTTAAATAAATTAAGGCGACTGCTCATAAATCGAAAAAGATTAAACGTAAAGAATTACCATAACTGTGGCTTGATTAAAATTACGTCTCTGTGGCATACCTGCATTTACGATGTTAGCTGAAGATTCAGCCATAAAAAGTATTGTAAAAAACATTAATCATCAAATAGAAAAGCCATCAGATGATAGAATTATCGAATAACGTTCGCTCTTATCAATTTAAGTTGTAGGATAATTTTGTTAGCATTTTAAAGCTGACTGATTTCATTCAAATGCAACATTTCTTTGAATTCAATAATGTTTTAATGTCAGATGAAGCCGAGCAAAAATCTCCATCAACCCACCACACATGCATACTTTTATTAGATTTCTAACTATAGATTTATCGTCCTGTTGCAATTGACCTTACAATAGACAAACAATTTGGACTATAAAATTCTGCGTTTCTATTTTAGCTTATTGTTTCCTTAAATTTATCAAAAATTTTTCAGCCGATTGCCATTATCAGTATCAGTACTTTTATTAAATCTAGCCAATAATATTTAATTCGCAAAAGCTTTTCTTGCCTTGTTCCCATCTGTTTGAAATTTCCAGACACAGAGTGAGGGCTATTATGATAACAAGATTATTTCTGGCGAATGATTTCACCGCACTGTTAACAGCACTTCATTGGGTACTATCCACTTTATTCCTTCGCTCGTACTCAATTTGCCTTTTGTTCTCACTTCAAACACTGTGAAAGATAGAATCTGAGTGTAAGCACGACGACGAGCTGCTCATCCGCGAGTTTAAAGTCTGCGTTGATTCTCGGGTCCTTTCTGCGGATAGTATAGGTTTTGGGAAGAAGTCCATTCCCATACTTATTATATTACTCGTGGAGAACGTGACTCCCTAGCTAAAGCTGTAGTTCGGTGTAAATAATTTCTATCGACTTCCACGACTGAATCCAAATGCTTCAAATTTGTATTCACTGCTCTATATCCTTCTGTGGTCTAGCTCAGTTTATATCTATGCTATACTTGAGCTTCATTGCATTCAATGCCTCAGAGATTTCGTGGCCTCGTCACGAGCAACCGCATTGCTTTTGGTTCATTAAGCAAACAGGACTGTACATTTTATCCTCTTCAGAAACGCCGGCTAAGGTAAATTTGGTAAATGAATATCGGCAAATGCCTAATTTCCATATCGCTTTTATTTTGGCATATTCTACTTATAACACAAGGAACCTGTCCCAAACGAAATATGAAAGCAATTTAATCCCAAACGAAATATGAAAGCAATTTAATAACATCAAGGATGATCTAGTTGAAGTTCATATTGCAATCAATTATCGAAAATTTGCTCACATAGCAAAATATTAAAAAAGATTTCATAAAAATCTTTTTTATCGATATTGTGACATGATGCTATTGATGTTTAACAGACTTAAAAATAATTAATTAAATAAATTCTTAGCCGCAAAGTTACATGTTTTTAAACAAAATTGTATAAAACGTCCGGCTCAACTGTGAAGCATAAACAAGTCGTCGTTGCGTGTCACTACAGTCTTTCTTTGGTCTTGGCCTACCTTACGCTATTCTGGCTCATCGAAACCTATGCCGTTTTGCCGTTTTGCTATGTATGCAGGTTAGCAAATATTTTCTAATAAATTATATTAATGTCTCAAATATTGTTAAAAATATTTTTCTTGCTTGTATCACGTAGTTAAGAACACTACATCTATTTTTTACTGTTACATGTCTGAAATTTACTATTATAAAAATATCTAATTCAGCCCGTAGTTAGCTCATCTCACAAATCTGCTTGTAAAAATCTACTAAAAATTACCATTTTTGAACATCATCAAAAAAGAAGTACCCTCAAGCAAGAAGTGCCATCAGAAAATAACAACATGATTACAGTTAATTGGGATTATAAACGGGCTCATCTCCTTATATTCTCAGACCCTCAGACCAATTGGTTGTATGCCTCCTCAATTAAATAGAATAACTGGCCACACGCGGCTTCCAAAAGTTCCATACTCAAGCATAACAAGGTAGATGGCGACTCCATCGCAAAGTATTTTACCGCAGTTCTGGAAGAGAAGAAGGCAATTGAGGAATCTGCTTTCAATTCAATTCGAATCTTTCGAACGTTTCTGTTGACAGTTCCCTATTTGTGGGCTTCACAGGCCCTTCAGGATGCTCATACTAGAGCAAACTTAGAAAAATTCGGCTGAATCAAAACATCCCCGTACTTTTAATGTTCTTTACGCAATCCTGCAAAAAAGTTTGTTACTTCACTCGGCAAAAGATGCGTCAAAATAATTGCTATTCCGAAAGAGGTTCATAGTGCAGTCATAGTCGGACTTATTATAACTTATTCACTTTGGCTCTCGATTGAGTGTTACAAAAAAAGTCCGCAGAATTATGAGAGGACATATTGCCTTTGAACATTTGGTTGAGCTGGTTCGAACCATTTTGGTATCGATAAGCGGTCGGTGAAGTGTCCATATAACGCTCCCTTCTCGTCAAACTATTCATATTGACGATGAATTCAAACCCAGAATCGAGGTGACTTTCTGCGATGATGATTTATTAGTGTAGTAATCTGAGCACAGTCTTCGTTTTGAAAGAACGATACTTTAAAGGCATCTGGACTCGTGATCATCGTTCTAACAAAAAAAAAGGTGATGAGGGTGATGATGATAAGCCAAGGCTGCTGATTGTGTTCCACATTAACAGTATGGACGTCGATCGAAGATCATTTGTGATACAGGAATAGAACACGCAAAAAGACGCACCAAAATACATGATATAAAATACTTTCGTCTTGCATTGTAGTCTACAAAAAAAGAACGAACGCACCTTTGCAATTTATAACCGATTTCTTCACGATTTTTACATTCAAGGTAGCTTTGGAGCCGATTCGCCTAAATGCCAAGACGTTAGACACGCATACAGACAAATTATATGGTCTTCATACTAACTAAGTCTTTTTGAATAAAGTGAATTGAAAAATAAACAACCGAACAGATACAAAAACCAATTTGAATAATCAACTTCATTCTACAATTAATTGACTTTAAATCTAATAACAAGAGATGTGATTATATCGTTCTAGCATCCTTTTATCACAATTGCGCCAAATAAAAATGATACCTAAGCTTTTCGTTTACTGAGTAGATTTGCTCAAAAGTCGAACTATCTCGCACAGTTTCATTTGCCATTGAAAAGACAACCACGATATTGTCTTACGAGAAAAGCATTTATCAAAGCTAGCATGAATTTTTCTCACTCCACTTACAAGTGCTGACTACTTCCTTAATAGATTTAGAGTGGAAATGTTCTTTCTGCATTGCTTTCATCATGGTATGGTACTTTGGAAAAGTGCCATTGTATTTCATCCTTTTTTTGTCAGCTTCATTATTCGAATGAAAAAAATCTTTAATTCAATTGTTTGAAAGATAAATTAATAAGTATAATTTCCAACTGATCTCAATAGCTAACTAGAGATTTTCAGGATTGAACAAAGAGAGACAAAAAGCGTGCTCTCAAATCCAGAAGTATTTTATGCCCAATGCTTGTATAGTGAGAAGACTAGTTATAATCAAAGGATAGAATTTCTTAGGCTACATAGTTTGTAACAGTATTTTCGATTTTCGATATTTGTCGGTGTAAGTTAGACACCTACAATGGTAATAAAATCGAAGCATTATTTAAATGTTTCAATGTTCAATGTTCAATTTTTTTCCAGAAATTGCGTATAACTTCATGTAAATAATGTGAGCCTTCTTGTACTTTTTGTACGGGAAATTATAAAAATGCGAACAATAAGGCCAGTAAATAGTTTGGCAGTGTGCTAACAACGGCAGTATGGAGCAATGCTAGTCTAGTACCCAAACTACATATTCAAATGCCGTATCACCAATCATACTCGAACCTTCCCGAGTCAAAGGAAAAATCAACGCTTTAATCATCACACCATCCACAAAAACTTAAATAATCAAATCTCAACTAGTTTTTCGTTCCTGTTTTTTTTTTTGTATTTTGTTGAATAAATGCGTCCTTTTTATAAAATCGACACCGACAGCAATCTCAAACCAAACTGGGCATCATCCCACCATTCAAGTTTGAAAGGAAAAGAAATCAGTTTGCTAACTTCCCGCTCAATATAAATGGTTTTTCGGCAAGCTATATCCTTAGCTCTTTCTCAAAACAACCGCCTTACACATGTATCGAAAATATATACCCAACCTTTTCTTAAAGTTGAACTTATAAACGAAAACATTCAAACATTGAAGCTGGCATCATCATCATAGTCAAGCTGGCATCATCGTCTTCCTTCTTGAATTTAAAGATGAGGCAAGTAAATACATGCTAACAGTAAAAATTGATTCATGTAAAAAAGTTCAACCGAAGACTTCTACTACGTTGAAAACCCCTACAGTAGCAAAATAGGAAACCAAATGAATGTCGTATTAGGATTCCCTAGGAAGCAATAGTTTAAATTCTCCCCCAAACAAAAAATTTGAATGTTGTCTTCGATCTGTACTTCGTAAAAATTCAATTAGGGAAATATATCAAAAAGTTTTTGGCATGAAATTATTGTCAACTATATAAGTTATAGAAGATGCACTTTCTTAAGATCGATATAAAATAAAACATCTGAACGATAGAATTTTATATAGATTTTGACTGATTTCAAAATTTTCATTACGAATTATATTTTGATTAAAACAAATTTTAACTAATTTCTATTTCATCTAACTTATATAGTCTAAATTTCAGTACGTCTATATTTATATTAGAATTTCGTTGGAAAGAGACTACTTTGCATTCAGTAAGTCTTTACACATACTACATACGGTAAGCTATAAATCAAAACCCTTTCATCTTTGAAAGCTGGCGCCGGTTGGCAGGCGCTTAATTCCAAATTTAATTAAACACGACGTTTTACTAAAGCCGCTTGTCTCCATTAAAAGTAAGCAGGGAAATTTCTATAGGCATTCCCCAAACTGGAAAACGCTTGTTTATTTCATTTATCAAACGAATGATGTACAAATCTTTCGAAAACAAAATAGGGGGCCGGTTCTTAATAGAAATTGTTTGGTAAAAAGCTGCGAATTTTTTTATACAATAAAATGACAGATTGTTTTGAAGTCCATTTTGATCACTGCGATATTTGTTATCAAGCAATGCAACTTGCTACATTAAAAAAAATTACCAAATCTACAAAATTTGTGAAAGAGTACCAATTTCAGTGCGACAATACAAATAAGCTGTTTCTACAACTAAGATGAATACAATAAGATGATTCAATTCTTTAGTACAAACATGTTGCAGCTCTGATTTGGTTTTAAAAATTGAACTTTTGTCATTCATGTTCAATCTGTTAGGGGTGTGAATTATAAATAATATGAGACTCAGTCGTGAACCTTAAGGAATGGCAGTAGATATATTTTTGGCAGAGGAAGTACGTCCTCGAACTTTCACTTCCATTGATATATCTAGTGTCGCAATACCAACTGATGATTGTTCATTGAGACTCGTTTTGACATGCTTTGTTACGTGGTAAAGTTCATTCATTATTGAAACATCCATTTATAAAACCCAATTGGAAATTTGGCAGATCGTTTTTACGTTCCACAATGCTGGCTAGATTTTTGTGTATTAATTTTTCGAAAGATGTAGATTTTCAATGTTTTCAAGGATATCACACTGCGGGCAAGCGGTGATCTTCACTGGATCTTAGAATCGATAATAAAACCATACTTTGGCAAAGAATAGGTACGAAAGTTTGATGCAAATTATTTGGGAGACTTCTGAAAACAACTTCTTTTCTTTGTCCCTTATTTAGAACTTTGTTTCGGGACTCCACCTATATCAGGTGCTTTCCTTCGGTAAACGCTTTAAACATTTGAGCCTTTTTTCAGAGCGTTGCCAACTAATATTTCGGTGAAATCGTTACGCGTTCTGTCTAATTTACCATCAAATGTATGGAACTTATGTCGGAATTTCTGCCATTCCTACGTTTGAGTAAATTTTGTCTCTGCTGTCTTAATTTGTCGAATGTATGCTTGACCTTTTCTTTTAAAAATTCTGTTCAGGTTCCAAAGATTATGAGAATTGGAGTCAAGGTTGTGGAACATATTTTGTTCAACATGTGCTTCGTAAGGTATATATTTTCAATCAGCTTAGCTGTTCATCCCTACTTTTTGGCAGAATCCCGTGTTTTCTGCCACTTTTGTAGCAACACACTTCGTTATCTTATGTGATTTTAGGTTGCCGAATCTAATTTAAATCTTTTTAATGATGGATTGATACTAATTTCTATTGTTGGAAGCAAAACTTTTTAAATTTTGTTTTCAACATATTTGAATTACAGATATTAAGCAACTTTAAAGACTGAGAATGAATGCGTGCGATGAAACTCTAACTTCAAAACTATATCGATATAAAATGGTGTGATATTACACTTGATTGTTGTTTCGCCAACGGCCCTTCGAGTTTACTATTTGTCTAATCTTTTTATAATCAAACCGAAGTCAAACCACTAACATTCAAAAATTATTCACTATCATTCCAACATCAAACTGAATAAATTGAATGTAAATTTAAATTCAATATGACTTGAAAACAAAGCAAAATGAGAAAACCCAAGAACACACGATTCCTGTATGTATTCGTCCTGTCATCTTTGGTCACCTCATATTCTCATGTCCTACAATTACCCCACTCTTTCACTTCATGTTTCGCTTTGTTGCATGAAGTTCGATACAATTTTCTTCTTTTTTGGACAACACAAACAAGATCTGAAATTGAACACAAAAGGCTGACTGTTAAGCCTCCGTCTAATTAATTTATCGCTTCCTTGACTTAACTTCACCATTATGTTATAGGGATAAAAATCAACCTGTTTTTGGTGTTCCTTCTCTTGAACTCAACGATTTCATGGAATGCTATAAGGAAGATGCTGTAAAGCTTTTTGTAAAGAACATTGCGAGTCTAAGTTTTCGTAGTAGTAGTATTAGTAGTAGATACGATTCCGGTGGCTGCTCCTGACTACAAACAAACAACAAGAGGGTTCAACTTTGAAGGCATACTACTAGATACAAGTTGAGACCTACGAGGGAGGATTGTCGTAATACAGACTCAAGGCCATTGGTAGAATAATAAATAAACGGAGACATGGAACACATTGCGGGAGCACATTTTTTAATTAACTCTCGTGTTGAATTAATGGGATTGTGACATTTTTAGTGGTCCAGGTTTTAAGATAAACGGACTTGCTATGGCTGTATTAAATTCGAATGTGAGCACGAAACTCCCAACTTTGGTGGAGGAAAATACCCTTTAAGATAGAAAAACAACGAAAAGCCAAGCGATAGAAAGAAAGAGAGTAAGAGTGAGAAAAAGAGGCAATGGGGATGCAGGTGAAATTGTTTAATGTAAATCGTTTAATGACAAAGAAACAACTTATGTTATATCAAACTAACAACAAATTTTTTTATTTATTAATTATTTTATTTTTTATTTTTTAGTCACTATGGCAAGGATTGGATAAGAGAATGACACAGTCATCCTGATGAAACTTTATTTTTTAGATAAATATGGATTAAATTTTAAACTGTATTGTCAGCTCGATTTTATAATGAAACACCAATCAATGCACATAATCGAACTCATGCTTTTATTTATACAAATTTGAAACCAACGTCAATAAATACTCTTAGTCTCCGCTATGTTATTTATAATATAAATAACTCTTCGTCACCGCTTAATAATAAGAATGACATAATCGCTGTAATGCACACAGTTCCATTTGTCCTTTAATTCTAGTATCTTTTGCACGAAACTAGGAGAAGTATCTTTTGCAAGAAGTTACAGTTGGCGGCATCTTCAACCCTAGTATAAAACATGCAGTTTAGCTTTTACGGTTCGCTTTCCTTTCATTTTCGTTTCGGCATATCTAGCTTCCATTTCAAGTACGAATTTTTCCGCAGTCACACGAGAAGCCTCATAAACAGACGCCATTCATCTGCCACATATAGGCGCAATAATTTGTTTGGTTCTTAAGATCCCTTCCCTTAGCTAACGCAACTCCTGTCTGACTTAGTCAGTTTTCGAGTCTACTCAGTGAATAAACGCATAGTTTGGTCCTGCAGTGAATATTGCGTCAGTGCTAACTAAATTTTAACTTTCGCCTTGTAATTCGAATTACTTGGTTCATTTTAATTTGTACACCAGCCTCAAATTACGCAATAGTCACAAGTGAACGCATATAAAACAACCTCCCCACCCCTCCTATACTTTGTTGCAAGGAACCTCTTGCAACTGTGCTAATTGTGCATGCCGCTCTTCCAAAAATCAATTACTCTGAATGACAATGTTGGCAAATAAACGTGCATGTGAATTTTCCACACGAAACATGAAAATCAATCTATCTCTTACGTCTCTTCTCTCTTCTGCTGTTAGTCCATAGTGTCCTCCACTCCCCCAGACCCTTATCGTCTGCTGCATACTTTCATTAAAACTTGCTCTTCCTCATTTCAACCTAATGCGAAATTTCAGTGAGGCCTTCAATACTTATATTATTTCAGTCCCTGTATTTCCCTCCCTTGTTTATTTTCCTCTTAACGTGTCTCGTTTGTCTTGATTGTTTTGTTGCTACAGCCATTTATTCAAGTTAGTTAGACATAATTTACATGCATGCAATCCATTTTTGTACCTTCAGCGGATCTCTCGATTCTATGTATAATACGTAAGAATACTGTAAAGTTGCAATTTGATAATGGTTCGATACAAGTCAAGTCAGACTGTTTGGCATCAATGTGCCTCAGTGCAAAACGACAACATTGCAGTGCAAATGTTTCCAACAGAATCTATTGTTATGCTATGGGGGTAACTATGGGGTAAATAGGTTCGTGCGCCCAATGCAGCCTCTCGGCACATAGCATGTATGCCTGCATTGCTTGAAGGCATAATGAAATTTCAACACTTGACATAGCTTCACATAAGAGCTTTGCAAAACAGATCAACGAAGGGGTAGGCAAAAATGGGCTACGTCACAAAAGATTTAGAATACATTTCAAGATAATTAAGTGAACGTTGAATTAGGGATGAAATTTGAAATTTTGTGCTTCCTTTAAGAATTTAGTATATAGTAGAGTATATTATCTAGAAGCTTCTTGGTGATTATCTTCTTGGTGATTTCGTAATATCCGTCATTATTCAGAGCTAAGAAATACAAGAAACATTCAAAAAATATTTCTTCTAAGGATGACAATGGAGTTTACTAAGAAATAGTCTAACCTCTACTTTTGACATAAGGTGAAAATTATAAGGAGACTGCTGCACATGTTAAAATGTGACATCTTTGCCTCATTCGGCGAAGGCTCGAGAATATTTTTTCTAAATTAATTCTGACATA
Organism: Stratiomys singularior; assembly: GCA_954870665.1. Classification (NCBI taxonomy): domain Eukaryota; kingdom Metazoa; phylum Arthropoda; class Insecta; order Diptera; family Stratiomyidae; genus Stratiomys; species Stratiomys singularior. Next base: position 111,422,801 of record OX940880.1, on the reverse strand, counting down.
TGTCATCCATTCTATCTACTTTCAGACACCTTTTTTGGTTTGGAAATCGTATTTCACACACGTACAATGTACATTATGCAAATGAATACTTCATGAGATGTTAACTCTCCTGAAGAGACAAACAAATACTACAATAGTACATTTGAACGGTAAGTTCACGTGTCATACACTCCAGTTCCTCTCTCCTCGTTCAGTTCTTTACCAATCCAGGTTTCGTTACTACTTTCCCACTTCCCATTACTTTTAGCATTTCCTGCCATTGTCGTCGCTACGTATAAGCATTATTGCCATTCATTTTTTATGCTCAACAGAAGCAAAAAGTGTTTTCCCATACTGATAGATTAAAGTACGTTCACAAAGGAAGTGCGGACGATGTTATTCATATTTTTTCGGGAAAATATTGTTTTTATATTTCTCGAAAAGCTGAAAGAATAAGTCAAAGAAACGAATTTTTAATGCTCCCATGTATGTGGACAAAGACAGAAAGAACATGCTTCAGATTCTTTTATTTATGTATTTGTTTCTACATTTTTTTAACGAATTTGTTAATATTTCATGAACTACTTGCTTTATATCCATTTCATGTGAAAATGCTCTGTCCTGTTTTCTTTGTAGCTAAATCCATATTCCATCAATAAAATGGCATCTCATGCCTTTTGCTCTGACTGTTAAAATCTTGGCACACAAATTTTAAGTCGGCTTTTATCTCCCAGTCGTTTGCAAAATATTTTTGGTGTTCTCGATGTCTTTTAAGACGTCGAAAACGTTAATGCTAGTTATTTGTTTGATATTATGTTCATCGTCAACAGCAAGAATATGAATATTTAATGGAGAGCTTTGGAAATTTAAATGTACACTAGTAAATAGGAATTATTGAAATGACTGGATCAATGGTTTCTTCATTGTATATCTGTATGCTAATATAAGAGTAGCACAAAATAGATATTTAAAAAAACTTGTGTAGTTGTCAGTGGTTTTGATTGACAGGTTTCGATATTTTATCTAACTTTTGCATAGGGACTCAGCTCATCTTAAAATTGAAGATGCTCTGCTGCGTGCTTACAGAATTTATCTAAGTACTTTCCCCTGAAACGCATCTTAGGAAATTGGTTTTGTGATTGTACAATACGCTTGTATACATAAGCGCAGACTTATTTAGTTAATTGTTTAAGCGAGTTCCTTGCCTGCGTACAAAGTAACTACGAACAAGTAAACATTGTTGAGCGCATGTCACCTCGATTTTATATGTTGAAACTGTATCGATGTTATATATTTCATCAGTGAAAATGTGGGCCGGAAAGTAAAGCTTAGTTGAAGCTGCTACATAGTGTTTGCGATATTTTGGAAGGTTAACTTAAACAAAAATGATTTCTGTGCGCTTTATGATACCATCACCATGGAAAAAACTTTTTACCACCAATCAAAATAAATAAAATGAATGCAGCACCTTAAGTTCAATTGGCTTCTAAAAAACATTATATTGAAAATATTATGGTTAAATTTTTCATATTGGCACACGTCAACTATTTCATTTTACATTAGCAAATTATCTATTTAATTAGCTCCTACTTATCTCCGATTTCAATAAATCATGGCTATTGATAATAAAAACTACTATCGCTATCGTCGTGTTTTCACTATGACTTTCAAAAAATTATTAGGAAGAAAGTTAAAAAGTTTCTTTTTATAAACAAAAAAACAGTCTTTTTTACATTCAGCGTATTATAGTCATGGCCAGCAAGATTGGAATGCAGAAAGGCGGTTGAAATTTTCCCTCGTTAGAACGTTTTGCTCGATAAACTTTTATGTTGAAGATGTTTTGCAAGATAATTTCGAGCTAATGTAGCGTGAACGTGTTCAAATGAGATTTGTTCGATGTGTGTTTTAGTTTTTCTCTCCATACCGCGCATAATAGCCTGAAATAAGCTTGAAAGCAGAAGACTCAACACATATACTTTATCTACGGCAGAGTATTTAAATTTAAAAAACGCATTGTGAAGATTTTGTAAGACGAAAACATTTTTTAAACGCCACTTTTCAGCGAGTCTACAAATTCACTCTTGTTTTGTACGAACGCAAAAGGAATATGAGGGAGATTGGAAAAAATACCAGAAGTTATAAATGAAATGTGACTGTTATATATGCATGAGACAACAGCTCAACTAAAGTAGTTGACCGAATTTTGAATTAATGTATTTATACATTTTTATCAATGACTTCAAGGTCGCCAATCTCTGGGAACGAAAATTCAATCGAATAAAATTAACATTATTCAACAGCTGATACAGTATACTCTAGCTTTGAAAGGAAAATGTGACCTTTTATACCAGTTGCAAGTTTAAATACCTCAAAATCAGAGCCACAAAAAAGTTTGACACATTTTGACATTCTCTTCCAAGAAACGGATTAAAATAATTTTCCAGTTTACGATGAGTATGTTTTGTACGAAAGTACAGAAAAACTTTATTATCTGAATAATTATCTGCAAAGATTGCTAAGACCCGCTTGAATTCCAACAATTTCTTTGAAAAACAATACCTAGAGATGAAATGTAAAAAGCTCACGACGATGGTGTGGCAAAGAAATTGTTCTCGAAGTCTAGTGATTTTTTTTCAAATGATTATAAAGCCAGGATTCGCTACAACAGAATCTTGTACTATGAGTCGGTGTATCCACAGTGCAATAGTCAACAATTCTAAGTTCTGCTATGAACAGCTGATTAAGCAAATAATTCGATAAGCAAACAGAATTGATTATCAGAAGAGTAAGTATCTGTTATCATGACAATGTCAGACAACATACATCTTCCCGACTCTGGTAAGTATTAACACTTCAGGTTGGTAGTCCTTTTGCGTCCATCGTGTAGTACAACAAGCATTTGTTTTGTTCGTTGCATAACTTTAATAATGGTGTAAAGTAAGACAAAAGAGAAGCTTGATGTGAATCGGGTCTCACATTAAAAAATTTTTATCACATAATCAACTGGAGATCAGAGTCACGGTTTTTGATGATTTTTTGGTGATGATTGTAATGATTTTTTTTTTTTTTTGACGTAAGGGCTCTACCTCGGCTCACCAAGTCTATTATCGGAAATAGGGTATTATTCAGGAAAATATGCAGTACGTAAAAAATTTATAGCAAATCCAAAGTTATTCTTAAGGTAATTGATTATATTAAATCATTTTCTAGACACAGTAGCTTTAAAGTATAATATCGAAACAAAAATAGAATACGCCGTAACGCTTTAAGATAATCATTATCAAACTCCATATACAGCAAAATGAATTTTCAAATTCATCCGCTTTATACTCGACCTCGGATATAATATAGTGGATGTGTTTATAAATTGACTAAATTCGTCCAATAGAACACAATTAGCAACGCGCCTATAAAAATTTATGCAATGCAGTAGATAACAATTTTGGGCGGCAAAGAATTTGATTCCTATCTTTTCTTTATAAAGATAGGATCTAATCTATTTTTAGAGAATAGAAATCTATCTTTTTGAAAACATATAAAAAACTCTTACTTTTAACATAAACCTGGACAGAACAAAAAGAATAAGCCAGGGCATAGTAAATCAGCGATAAATTTGGCTAAGGGCAATGCCCATACAATTTTTCACCAAATGATTTTGTAACAAGTTTTCGTTTTGAGGCATGAATTTCTTCCATGCAAACACATTGGATTCCTTTTTTTCTTTAGCGAAAGGCTCCAAATACATCTGGCCATAATATTATTTGCCAATGGACATACATAGAAATATACATACATACATACATACAAACATACATACATACATACATACATACAAACACTCTTAATCATTTTAACTTTCAGAAACACAAATCAATGTAAGTGAATATTTTTCGGCAGAAAATGTGTCTGACTTGGAAAATTAAAGGATTTTCCTTTGGGTTCAAAAAATCAGCTAGAGAAATCGCATAGATACGTAGCCTTTCGAATTGAAACAGATATTATCTTCTTTGGGTACAGATATTATTAATTCTTACATTGATAAAATTTTGTGTGAAGTTTGCAAATCAGAAAAAATTGTATAACTGTGCGAAAAACGTATACTTGTTCTCGTGAGCATGTTAACTGTTACTGTATTTCCATTCTTAAATGAGTAGTTTTAGGGGAAATCCGAGGAAATCAGTACAAAAATAATAGCAATTCGCTTAAGAAGTTCAATTAAAAACTGATTCAAACTTGAATCCCAACGGGCGCGCTTCCATTAAGTTTATGCTATATGTAACTAAATACATGATACTCAATAATAAACAAGTTCATAATATTGATTGATCCAAAAACAACAAACCAAGAACAGTTTATGAGTATTTTGTTTCCTGGTCTGCAATTAAACTCAATTATCAATTAATTACCTTATTTCATACGCATCAATGCTCACTTTTCCATGTCCATCATTCTCTTACGTAGCTATTATCCTTGCAATTATCCAATCGAAAATAATAGCTTTGTGCATTCAAATTATTAATAAAATCCCATTTGCATATATCATGAACGTACTCAACTGAAATGTTCCTCCTACGTATTTTTCTTTGAGCAATGCAATGCAGAGAATCAATTTGGTCGCTTTAATTGGAATTTTCTGCCTGGCAAATTCAACTAATAAACCTGAGTTCACCGAAAAGGTGCACAATAAAAAAGTTCATCATCATAATCTTCCCAGCTGTACACTTTGATGCGTCCCTGTTGCGGAAACACTACAAAAGTGTACTGAAAAAGAAACACGAGTGAAATGGTACAATCCCTTAATTGTGGTCAAAATGGTAAAATTTTACACGTCAACCTCGAAACGTGGTAGAATAAAGCAACATACAACATATCACAGTGGTCATTTCAAACATCCCGCTCACATCAAACATGAATAAAACATCTCGTTATAATTGGTACGGATGTAATCTATATAGGGGACAGCAATTCATTGCCATCAACTTCATCCATCGCCAGAATATGTAACGCTTCGTGGACTAAACCACGAAGCAATGCCTCACCTATTCTGCTGCCAATTCCAATGCATAGTTTTCAAATTACTTTCACTGCAATGAGTTATCCGTAATTGAACATTGCCAGGACGCGCTTCTACAACGTCCCATCACTCTGTGTTTTGTATAGTACATATTTACAAATTTATATAAATTGAAAAGGTCACAAAATTGATTGAACAGCAAAAATCAGTCTGAAATTTCCAAGAAAATATTGGAACAATTTCGGAGTATTTATGGTTAATTGGCATTACTAAAGATAATTCGAAATAACAACCGTTTCCCGATTATTAAGGATATTTGATGTCTTAAATTCATATGAACTTCAACTGAATATTTTGCTATCACGAGGTGTCGAGGCGTCCGTAAATATTTGACAGGTAGTTTATTTCATGTTTTCCGAAAAAAATATCATCGTCTCGTTTAATTTCAATAATGGGAATATTGTTTGGTCTAGAGTTTAGCGTCAGTTAGGTGTAATCTGGAAAGTTTCTGGAAAGACTCTGAACGAATCGGACAAGATCAGCCCTCAAAGTAGAGAATAGACACGAGGAAACTTGAAACCGAAAAGAACCACAATTGTTGAGAAAAGAGAAGGTACAACGGAAATGAAGATGGTATATTTCTAGAGATTCTTTTGAGTATGCTTCATAATATATGATTTCATTTCTTTTCTTTGTTGCTCATCTTCTTCTACTCAGAACGGAGTTGTAAACTGAAAGTAATTTTTATTTATACTAGCTTCAATCTTTTCTCGCCCTTCTTCAAAGACATCTTTAAACTTACAAATGCACTAGGAAGGCTCAGTATCTGCAGAAGTTTCACATAACATTACTGCAGACAAACAAGCGAATTAGAAGGATGACTTATTTACGTCAATAAATAACTTTGACCATTTATTGTTAGTTTTGTGTGCATTAATTGCTACATACCACGTTTCAGGATTAAAACATATTTAACTGTAAATCTAGTTACAAGACTAATATTCAACTTTTCGTTCCATATGCTTACGACTGGAAATAACCAAGAATAAGTTCTTCGTTTAGTTATTCAAGTCTTCAATAATAAACCACGTTGCAAAATTCTTCGTTCAACAAACTAGAACAATGTTACGATTTTTTCCCCTTTACATTAATGTTCAACACATAAAAACAAGTTTGCCACTACAAACACTTGCAGGACTGCGTTATTTGGTACGTTCTCCAGATTAAATAAATGAGATATTTGCTACACTTCCTTGATTATTAAAGTTTGAGAGTGTGCAAGTTGAACGATAACTTCGGTAATACCAACTAGTCGACCAACTTGCTAGCCAAGGAAACATGTCTCACATAAGGGTACGAACGCATATCTTCCTTTGAATGCTTCTACTTACTTTTGCTACTTCTAGACATCTTCTCACATTCCTTAAAGCACATTCATTACTGATAATTGAACCAGAGAAGGCATTTGAAACTTATCACGGAGCCGTTTGTAATTTGTTGTGAGAGATTTGTTGAGGGTATTATATGTAATCTAAGAGGAGCTTTTGTTATGACATATTGTCCCGAAGAAGGGATATGCTTCATAGTGTCCTTAAAATACATAACTCACTCGATATATATGCACTGTTTTTGTCCCTGTTGTTTTTCCTCTATGCGGACTTGTGTAGAAATCATCTACATGATACTGCATTTAACTTTGTCGGAACAGATTTATGTAAGGAAATGTGAATGGGGGAAGAAAAAACCCACATATTTTATTTCATGTGAGTAAAATTGATAATCGTATTTCAGATTGTTTAAAAGATTAAGTGATTAATTAGAATTGGAGATATTGCGTATGTAAGATGATATATTGCTTTATTACATTTGTAATATAACAATAAATAATATATATTTTTTGATACAAATGTAAAATTTTAGAGGTAATACCTAATAGGCCAAAAGCGGTGCATTGTTGCTAGGGCTGGCGCGACTTGCTTTTTTCTTTCCGTGGTTGGTTTTGGCTATATGCCCACTCTTTCCGCCTGAATCCGTCTCAAAGTGTTTTCGCTGTTCTATGCTTACGATATACCAAAGTGCTCTTAGATGTGTACACGTAACTAGAGGCAGCTGTCGTCAGACGGGGATGTTCCTACTTATTTGGATGATGAGATTGATTTTAATTTGATTGATTCTTTTTTTCGACATGATGTTGCCATCGTTGAAAAATGGACTAAGCTATGTGTATCTCTCTGTTATCAACCCAGTACTCTCTGTACGGCAGGTAAGTCCACATATAAAGGAGCGTTAATTCAACTTTATTTTGTAAGGTGGTCAGTTTGGTCCAAAGTCCGTTTGGGATTTAGCGTTCATGACTATTCATCAGGCGAAGAAGTTGTGTTGAATCGCAAAAGTCCAAAAATTTTAAAGTAAATTTAGAAAAAACTCTCACATCCAGCGAATTACGACAACCTCCACCTTCATGATTATATCTTTACGAAATGTTTGCTAACAAATCTACGAAATAATTTTGTAGAACTAAGAGTAATACTTCTGAAATGTAATTTTTGTTGTTTTTTTTTTGTTGTGTATGATTCATTCTCATTCAGTTTTGGAGGTGATCTCTTCTTCATATGTTAGGTATCAGTCTTATGAAGAAGGTTTTGCACATAAATTCCTTGTTTTGAAGATATATTCCAGGGATCGATTTTGTCTAGTCGCGAGCATCGGCTTTTGTTTATTGCTGGTTGTGAAACTTGCACAATTTATGACCACTGGTTAGTATTTATAACCGACTTTATAAGAAGCCATACCGTTTATTGTATCCACCTCAGCTGTCGTAGAATTCATCTATGAGTATTTACAAAACTTATTGTCGCTTTCCAGATTTTTTCAAAACATTTCAATACTATTTAAACCACATTAGATCATCATCAGATTACTATTTACAGCTTTCAAGGGAAAATGCCATAACAAGTTAGTAGAAAATTTCAATTAGAAGAATTTAAATTTATATAATTGTAATATTTTTCTTTACCTTTTAAATGTATAATTGATTTTTGTCTTTCTGTCTTTTTGCAAATAGATAATATTAAATACAATTATATATTTCATACACTTTTGCGTAATCTGCATTTGTTTCAATTACATCTAAATAACTTCACCGTAATGCTACTCGTTTATGGGCAATGCAAACATCGATAAAATGAATTATTTTTATGAACATTTTCTCAATGTGTTTCATTCTGAATTAGATGACAATCTTATTGAGCGTTTAAAACGAGTATAAAGGAAAGCGTATCACATATACTTGGGACTTGGTCATGGGAAAATGAGACGGTAAGACAGTGGATAACACAACATGAGATTTACGAATACAACATTATTAAGCGAAAACAAATAACTCATTTCCTGTTCCTTATATATTTCCTAAAACAAATTTTCAAGGAAAAATAAAAAAAAAAGGTTAAAACAATGGTGAAGATGGAACAAGTATTGTTGGCTTCCTATCTGAAGCCGATTTGACATTATTCGAATCTCATCTATAACTCATCTATTTGCAACACCTCAACGCCTTTCAGTATAAGTAAATTTTTCTAACAATTCATGTCATCTTGATTATTTTAGAATGCTCTTTTCCATTATACTTTCCCTTCTTTGTGTGGCATGGTATTTTTTTAACTCTAAATTGAAATTTCTCCCCGTATGTCAATTTCCATTCGTACATATAATAAAGCCGGTACAATGACAGGTGTTTCAATTCCCATGGGGGTTTCGCTTTTTGTGTTGCGAATTCTTCCCTTGAACTCCTCCATGTAAGCTAGAATTTCCACTTGAAATTCGATATTTTTTCCTGGTGTACTGTTGTTCATATTTCCGACTATTTTGTTGATTTTTGTCTATTTCTCTTTTGCAAATTGTATTTTCGTAAGAATGAAATAAAAATATTAAACAATGACACGTTTACTTAGAAGCGTTTTGATGGAGTACATTTAAACATTTTTGAATTGTCTTTTCATTACGTGAGGCCTGGGAACCATTAACGAAAAACAAAGACATAGTACGCATGGCGTTCTTATTGATCCGTTTAAGATGTAATTATATCACTCCTTTTCTGTTTTAACAATTCTATTTTGGTATGCCTAAACTACAGCTGAATTGTATCTCAGCCATTAGACATACAACATTTTCCAATCAAAATCCACGGTATTGACAGTTGTTTGGGCTCAGCTCCAAAGAAGGTTCTTTCTAATGGTCGATAAAGTTGATTTTCATTTTCAGATTTGTTGAAAAGCACTAAAACTAAAATAAGAAACATTATGCATATTTATATTTACTTTTCAACCACAATGTGCATCAATTTTCAACGAATAACTCAAATGCAGAAAGAAGTGTTTACACCAAGGATCGCAAACATGTTTAGTACAAACATTTAAAGGTAATCCCACGATAGTGAACAAGAGCTAAATTTGTAAGTATTGAGAGATAGAGTATATTTTGTTCGAGTTAGCCTTACGCTGTATGCATGCAAAGTAAAAGTTTACCAAGTGAATTATAATTACTAGACATATTTTCAGTTTTGTTACAAAAGTTTACATCAGAAATGTTGTTATTGTTTTTATTGTTATGTCAAAGGTATACGTGCAGTTGATCTGGCAAGAATTAAGCTTGATCTTGGTAATTGATCCGAAAATAGCAATCACAACTAAGTGGGCTGAAACTGTCAACAGAATCAAACAAAGAATACAAATACCAGTGCAACCAGCGGATTCGTACTCAAAATCTGTTGCAGTCGCAGTAAGCACGACATTTCGTCTTCCGATTTGCAAGCCTACGAGTCTTACATCGTTTTGTTTAATTTTCTATCACCCCTTTTCTTATCAACTCATACAACTAATCCAATTTAATAAACATCACTGACGTGACCTTTCCTTTCAGTAATCCGCATCCTTGTAATCAAACACTTTCATGAATAATCAACATACTCATCTATCCTCCATTTCAGGACTCCTATTCACAAAGCAACTCATGGGAATTCATATCGACGTTCATGCTTGACGTTATTAAAAAGCTGTCGCTGTCATACCTTTAAATGGATTCAAATTGGAGTCCAGTCACTCGTTCCCTTACAAAACATCATATCATACAACATTTATAGATGTGTTCTAAAACTACATGCATGCTCAATGGTGATCTGAGAGGCATAACCAAAATACAAGTTGTCACAAAATGTCAGTTATCTTGCATTTCGTTGGCAGCCTGAGTAGTCGTTAAGTCATGTGTACATACACAAAACGACATCGATTTTATTCTGTTTGTTCCTGCTGCTGTTCCTGCCACCGTAGCCTCTGAGTTTACACACATTCTCTGCCTGACCCAGTCATGTCAAGAATCCCAACATATTTTGAAAGGGCCCCAATGAATATTTCAGTAAACTGAGAGCGAATATAATATTTTACCTGGTTCAGGTGGAAATGAAAGTCGGCAGCTCCTTTGTAACAATTACCAATATGCGATTGAGTTTGGTTATTTTTTTCTTTTGTGCTGTCGGCTACGAGTAATATTTGGTCAATATTTGTTCCTATGATTTGAAGTTTACTTCAATTTTGAATAAGCTATAGAAAATCTTTCATTTTCACACCATCCAAACGTTAGTAGCACCTATAATTAAAGCAGTAACTTTGAACTAAAACTTTCAGACCTTGCGAATACACCAACATGACTTAGTTCTTATTTGGCATTTGTGTTCCTTTTTCATATTTCGAATAACTAAGTGCCTAAGTGGCAACTTAAAAAGGTTGTACGCACTTATTATGTACCATGAGAGCAATTGTGTCTTCACATCAAAACACTTTATATATTTCATGAGGCAATAAAAATTTGTTATTTATAAGACAAACGGAGCACCGACAAAATACATACTGAGCCAATTTTCAGGTGATATTAGCATATACAATATGTTACAGTAATTTTAAATTCTATCTACCAACACAACTACCCAAAAAGCACCGCTGGATTTATTTATCCATTCACACAGCTTTTGCATAAGGATACATCATGTCCATGTCAACATCAGAAAAGTTATTGTGAAAAATTCTCCATACCGAAAATGAGCTGCAGCAGCAGTTACCACAAGTTACATGTTCCCGTTTATAATTTTCCTGAATATTGTCAACGGACGCAATCATAAATATTTCACATGTCAATGTTTTTGGGGTATTTTATTGAAAACTTGATGTTCAATGAAAACAACGAAATTGTTAATATGCATGAATCGAACATGTACTGAAGATGGTATATGCAATTATACAATTATTAGCATTTTGTAAATGTGTATAACATAACATACATGTATATTTTATCCTTCATTTCGTTGCGAAAACGTCAACGTTGGAAATACTCGTTGCAATTGATATATTTTGACAAAGATAGGACAAACTATGCTATGTATTACCTTTTATTTATATGAATCGCAACCCCCAAAATTTTTATTTGGATAATAGTGATTGTTAATCAATTTTTGTTCCACGGCTCTCGTCAGTCCCAAAAATACGAAATAACGAAAAAGGTGTTAAATAGACATACAGACAGACACCGAAGGAGGAATATTGTCTTCATTAGATTTGTTTTTCCCAATGGTGTTGAATTTTTCAACTTACAGACTCACCAGCACTGAAAACTTTGTTCAACTATATCCACAGTGTCAAAAATTTCGTTAGCGGGAATTATCAAACAAATAATTCAGAACACGTGTGACAACCAGATCAGACAAAGCAGGACACGTGTAACAATCAGATTTAAGAAAAATTTTAAAAGGACCTTGAAAGTCACTCCTAAAATTTTTTCGATTTTTTGAGTATTTTTTTTTTCTTTTCGTAAAAATATTTGTGTTTTTCAACTTTCATTGAATTTTAAATTGTACAAGGCTCCTTTTAGACAGTTGCTCTTAATTATAATCATCCACGATATCCCAGCGAAAAATGAACTCAATCTTACGAATGGTGCAGAAAATTTAAACTGAAGAAAACTTGATATGATTGAAAACTATAAAATTAGATGGAATGGAAATTTTGTGAAATACAGTATGATTTCCGTTTTGTTTCAGTGAGTGATTTAAATAGATAACAAGTAATAGATTTATTTAAATATACAGATATGACTAGATATTAGACTGTATTATTTTGACAAAATTTTGCAATTTAACTTTAAGCGGAAACAAACAATCAACCCTTCTACTAATTCCAGCTGCACATTTAGTGCAGTGGGGGTTAATCATAGATTTTTATCTTTAACGAAAATCAACCACGTGCACGGGAGCGTGCGCTTTTGAAAAAGCATTTTGATTTAAGTTTGCAAAGAGACGATTAGTAGAGATTAGCATAAAGAACAGAAGAATGTCGTAGTAATTGAGTACCGGGCTGCTTTTAATAGTTAGGTTTTAAACTAATTAAAACACTAACAATAAATCATGCAGAACAGTCACTTGAGAAACCTCGGATTTAAGGTCATCATATTACGAAACCAAAAACACCCAAGAAGCTAATCCGAAGCATTCAGAATCGTTGCATAGAATCGTGGGTTCTGTCCATATTACCAATCATACACATTGTAACTATTAAAAAGTTGCGAATTCAAATTTTTGATTTAAACTATTTCAGTTTTGAAGGAAAATAAAAATAAGCTGTTAAAACCGATACATATAGATATAAAGTGCATGCGGTAGTATAGTTTGCAATAATTAAGATGTTATTTATCCTCTCGGAATGTTATCTTACAGATTATAGATCATGTAAAAGTTTCCATTAGACGAACAAAATGCGACTGAAATTGATTTCAATGTGTATATTAATCTATTGTTAGTTATTGTTAATATAATGGAAAATATTGTTATGAATCGTATTATATACATACAAGTAATTAATTATGTCCTATATTTACTAGAAATTGACCGTAATGAAATCTCATTACTTCAACCTACTTCAACCTTAAGGATAACGTCTTCCTTTACAATTTAAAATCATTCATTTGCATTCATAAATACCACCAAACATCAGATCGAGAATTAGAAAAGTATTTAAATAGAAGTTCGGGTAAAAAATAGTCAAACGTATCCTTACTCATCGTAAAAATTTACAAAATGAATAAAAAACTTTTCATCGTTATATATTTGCTTGGGTTCATAAATACCTTGGTTATTTATTGGTTACGAAAACATGCGAAAACATTACGAAATATGCATGCAATTTTGTCTGCAGATAGTAAATATAAACGTTATGGACTTACAGTTTCCGCATGGTATATGTAATCGAGGCAAGTCCATCTAGCTGCAAGGCTTTTCTGAAAGTACATAAATAAATATTTAATTTTTAGAAACAGGTCAGGCACTCATAACTTAAGTTATAACAACTAAATGTAATACACCCAATATATTTCGAAACAATATTCTGTCGTTCACTGCCAATAATTTTATTTGTAAATATTCGACGTTGTTAGAATTTAATGTAATTTTTTTGCTTGTTGAAAAAACCTAAAGCCTGAACAAACTTATAAAATTTTATTGCTTGGGTTTTCTCTAATCCTTTCCGCATCCAGATTTATCACGGCGCACTTCCATAAGGCGCACACATGTTAAACTCGTAGGGTTTTGCCCACACCTTTTTTTATCACCTTTCCCTTTCCTACATCATCTCCTCCCTCCTACAATATCAACAACAAACCATAATTGTTGTTACAAAAGGAGAAATGGCGGGTCCATGGACCATCGTCGTCCTGTCGTCCAGTCAGCCAGACAGTCTTGTTTTTGACACCTAGTAGAGTGCATTTGAATCATTAGGCTTGCTGGGACCAAACTTGTGGCGATCCTGATCAATTTAGACCAGCAAGTTATCATCTTATTTTAAGTAGTCTCATCACTCACTCATTCATTACTTATCCACTCTGTTATCCCTTCATCATTCAGTGATCTTCGCATACTTTCTACCTACTAATCTATCTCTATAATGCAAATAAAATTTACTTTGTAATAAATTTAAGCCTACATATTCATCGCACTGTTCAATGTTCAATAGTTAGAACATTAAACCAAGTCTTAGCTTATGTACGTGTAACAAATAAAGCAAAAGAAATAGTTCACCATGAATTAAATCGAATTCAATTTATTAATTATAGTTTAAAAGGTTCCCTATTGATCCATCTCCTTATAAAATTAACAGACGTCGACGTCTTCAGCACCTTGGCGTTGACTAGTAGCTAAAGCAAAAAAATTGTATATATTATAGAAAACGAAGGCAAATCTTTCCGAAATACAATGAGCGAACATAACAAGTCAACAAAGTCAGATTGAGGACATTTCATTTGACTGCATTTAGGTAGGCAATTTATATTTGTTATTTTTGGATAATTCTTATACTTCTGTATGTGCTCTGAAAAATCTCCAAAAATAATACAGAAATGTCTAAAGCCTGTCAAATTACCATTAATAGAAGCTTACACCTCAACTAGCTATAACCTATAAAATATCTATAGACACTTCTATCGAAAACCATCATAGAAGTATTTTGAACACATTAAAAAAGTATTTTTGTATAAATTTTCCATCTCAAACTAACCTGTTATACTCACATGAAAATAAAATTCCAATCTAAAAAGTACAAGAACAAACAAATGTTACGCTCTACAAAAAGAAAACCTAGTGAATACTGTAAAATAAATGGGAACCAATTTTGGTTTATGGGTACTTGACAGCCTTTGGGAGTTGATAGAGGTATTGAGGTTACGTCATACCTAACTATTCCAACAGAACAAGAACTCGGACCGTTTTGCCGAAACTGTGAAAGAGTGGATACTGGTTAGGGCTTTTGAGCAAGTAGAACGATCTTGGTCCTGCCCGAATATTTATCCCATTAAAAATTGGGATATTGGAATTGCATATATGTGTAACTTTTTCAATGACGTTATGATAAAGTAAATATTTAAATGTCATTTTTTTATTTTAAATGATATTTCAATATTATCCAATATTGTTATTAGTAACAATTTTTTGAACTTCATTCATCCGCAATGAGTTATACAAAGTGAATAAAACACCACCCAAGACAATGAAACTGCCAAATTTTCTAACAACAATTCTGATTCGAATTCGCATATGATAACTCTTGACATGATTTTTTGGAAAACATTTCAAAAAAACGTTAATTAAAACGATCAGGACAAACTTGCACTGAGCAGACAAATTGAAGATTGATCAATGTACCATATCCTATGAGAGAGAAATAGAAACAAAAAAAACCTTAAACACACTTAAAATTATCTTGTTATACACCTAAATCATTTTTTCACTATCGGGAAAAAATACAATAAAAAATTGGGATTGGCGATGTTCCTGCTTAACACTTTCGCAGCATACATATTGAACAAAATTTAGAACTCTTTTCACATTCCAATGGAAATCTTAAGCAAAGACTTTTGAAAGTTATTTTTCCCCGAAGAAAGCCTGAAACAGACTGCAAAGACTAATTTTGAAAGAATCTAAAACAGCGATGGTACTAAAAAATCGACGAATTATCACGAACCTAGCAGTCTCATTTTGTACATGATCGATGGTTAAACTACTTAAAAATTGTGTGGTTATCTGCAGCTGGTAAAAGGAACCAATGAAAAGAAGACATTATTCAGGAAAACTGGGGAGGTAAGGTAACAAACTCAGTTATAGAGGCGAATATTTCTCCTAAGATCTAAGATCTACTCCGTAGAGCCACAACAGTACAGTAAACGAAAATATCGGTCAAAAAGTTCCCGGAAAGGAGGTTTTGCAATTGGAGGAGGGCGAGCTCTTTTGCCTGCATGAGTTGAGGCACTCATTAAGGGTTGTACAATAATACAAAGTTTCATTGAAACCAAGTCATATATTCAGATACAGTTCGAGAAACATGTCAATGTGCAAGAAAATTTGCTTCATTGAGAAAAGTGAGTTTTACGTCGTTATTCTTTAGCTAGCAGGAAAAATCTCTTCAAACTATTTTAGAGATGTCACCTTACTACAAGTGGAATAAATTTTTCACGCAAGACAAGGATTCAATTAATGATGTTTGGAGCCCTAGATGATCACAATAGAAAACATCCTAACAACCCATAGATTGGTGCTTCAAATGTTTACGGCACACCAGAACCGTTATCGTGGGTTAAAATCATATCGACCAGCCAGTTTTAAGCCAAATTGTGATTGGGGATGAATATTGTCTTAATTATTTAAACTTGTGTCCAAGGAGGTCACTATAACTGGAGAGTACTACACTTGCGGACCAGAACGCTTACAATTTGCTATGAAGAAAAATTGTTGGAAAAATTTATAAAAGGGATGTCTTTTACATGATATCTGCTTAAGGGGCAATTTGAATTGTTTGCGGTATGAAGTGGCTTTCAAAATCTTGGAACATTCTCTATATAGCCCAGATTTAGCAACAAGTGACTACTATCAGTTCCCGACAGTCAATAAAGAAAATGGAAATTTAAGGGAAATAATTTGCCAACGATGAAGAAGAGCGCCTAGGAATTGCAATTTTGGCCCATTTAGATGACGGACAAAAAGTACCTCGTAACAGTGAGACAAGTTTATTAGAGTCAATTATTTTCATGTCATCGGGGAACTAGTTCTCGTTTCTTTAGTCCTGTAATCTCTTGAATTGATTGTATTGAGTTTGACTATCTACGCCCAGTGTGTCGGACTGCAGATGTCACAAAGCATTCGGACTAGGCGTCTTCTTTGTCTCACGAGAACGTTTCTCCCCCTGCTTCGGCAGGCGATTAGGGATACCATTCTTTATAATAAAAACTGTCATATGTCCTTCGAGTTCAACATTTGATTCGTTAAACTGTCTGGGCAAGGCTCGCGTGCTGCTTCAGAATGATCCATCCGATTCAATCGGATCCTGAATCCTCCGCTTGAGAAGGCGTCATATGTGTTATGCAGATTTATAGTTATCCTTATCATGTCTTCGATTAACTCAATTGTCCAAGTCATTGAGGAGACCTGAACTCCATTTGTGTAACGCTACATTTACTAATTTTTCCGGCGCAAACATAGATTCCTTCTTCTATCTTCACGAGTGACCGCCTCTCTTCCCTTCTGCCTCGCCCAATGCGTAAGTAGACTCTCCCTAGCTTTCCAGTGAGAAGCACAAGAAGAAACACTCTTGCCATTAGCATACGCATTGCTTACTCAGAGACAATGCGGTATGCAACTGACATTCGCAAGAATCTTTACCTCTACATCCAAGTCATTCGTTTTAGCTATGACTCGTTACGAAGGGTGTCAGTTTGCACTTCTGACCCGCATAAGAGCACAGCTTCCACTGGAAGCATCAGCAGCCGTCTTTTACTCAAGAAACGGTCATGAAATGACTAAACGCCGACTTTTTCGTATATTAATAATCATGATAGTACTAATATTTGTTATTAATATGATCACTATTATTATTTTCATTATTTATTAAGATTATTTAAAAAACATAATAAAAAATAAATTAAACTTTTCATAACAAAAAAATGTTATGGCCATGTTTCAGGCCATAAAATTTTTATCATATCAAGATATCTAGGAATATTTTCAGTATCGATACTTGTGTAATTAGAGCACTCACCTTTTTTGTAGCTGATTTCCTCTGAAATACAACGATTGATGATTGCAGTGTACTTATGCATAATTTAATTATGAAAACATTTAACTTATTCTTTGCATGAACAATTGCTTTTCATAGAATCAGGACGCTTTTTTGTGAAATAACGGTAATTCACGGCAGACAACGTGTATGACAAAGTGCCGAAGGTTTTGATTCGCCATCTGAAAATATTTCATAGACTTAGTAAAAAATTTTAGGATTTACTATAGGCTTTACTATCATCATACGAAATCAAACGCGATTCTCGCAAACCGCGAGAACAGCAATCCGCTGTCATTACAGGAAAATATCGTTTATGTTTACACATATATTCCTTCTGTGCAAGTGTAGTTCTATGGGCGAAAGTATTTGTATGCAGTTTGCGTACGGAATGCTCGGCAATTGCAAACGTTTTTTCACTTATGATACCATAATTATTAGCAACTACCCTCGCTCATTAAATAGAAACCAAAAAGAGCGCACTGGGGAGCTCAGCTATCTGCTGAGGTCAAAATTAGGATAATTATCTTAATTCATCACATAAAAAGTTGACAGATTTACAAAGATGTCTGTTTAAAGTTCCAGCATGAATCTACATTTTTATAGGAAACAATGAAATAGCAAATTAATATGGATTTATATTGCATCAAACTCCGATTGGATTTTTCAACAACACCCGACGTACTCACCTGCTCGATCTTGCGCTTTATTCTCCCATCCGTTTCGCAATTCCCAAATCTTTCCATGTGCAAACAATTCTTTCGATGCGGGTTCCTTTTATCTCGAAGTTAAAAGTACGTCCTTAAGCGTAATTTGTTTAAAATCCAATTTTTAGTCTGACGACATTTTACACTTATCCTCACCTGTTAACCGCCAAAACTGCACTAGATCGAAACAAAATGGTTTCAGCAATTCACTCGCACCTCTAAACAACTTTCCCAATAAGAACTGGAAAGCTTTCCAAATGAATATTTATCAAAGGCACTGCATACCACAGGCACATGCATAAGCAAAGATCATAGATTGAATTTCGCATCAATTTGTTCCGAAAGACAACATAAAGTGGTGAGTGTCCTGGCTAAATTCGCGTTCAATTTAACCCTGATGTGACTTGCTCGTCGGGCGCTATATCAACATTGATAATCGAATACTTGTTGAATTTTAAGGAATTAAGATAAAGAAATTAAATAATTGAGTAGTGAAACATCTGATCATTGTTTAAAATACAAAAATTTTGTTAATTATAAATCACCATTTGCAATTGGCAATATTGATTGATTTTAGTTTTCATTGTGTTTTCAATTGAATGTCCATTTAACTTGACAACAGATTTTTTAATGAATCAATATTCATAGAAAGATATATTTTTTTTGACAAGACTTATATTTATGAGACTACTTTCTATTAAAAGTAAAACAAACATTACACCGTAAAAGAAAATTTAGGCACAACTGTAAACAAAAGCAACATTTGACGCCTTATAGCAGCTGGCGTTGCTTCGGTCGGTTTAAGGATGTTTTTTGATGCATACAAAATCGGCAACAATTTTTGTTATATGAAAATTCACATGATGCTTCATCGTGATGTTTTACAATTCAAGGAAAGATTCTAATCTAAATCTAATTAACACACTCAGAAAGCTGTGTTGAAAATAGTCAAAAAGTTCGAAGAAAGTAACCAAGACGCACATAATATAATCACGCAGTTTAAAATAATTAAATTTACGGCGATCGAGCACATCTAATGCCTTTTTTGTCTAATTGCATTTAATTTAATTTAATATTTCCCTCCCCCCTAATTTCCCAAAACAAAAATAAGAGACTTTTGCAGAAACCTTTAGCAGCCAACGTAAAAAAAGATAGAGCACCTCCTATGTAATCAACCAGATCCCATCATCAAACCTATCAAACAGATCCCATCATCAAACATTAGCCTGCTGGAAGAGATATCTAAATGTGCTGAGACAAATCCTTAAAGTTGGGACAAACACTGATACACAGACTCACAGGCTAACGTGGGCTTGCAATCGACTTGGTGCGTAAAACTTGTGGCCTATTAAACCTAGCCTAACCACAGAAGTTGCCTGCTCAAATACGTGGAGAAATATCTCTTGTGCTTCTAATGGGTAACGAAGCACCTGGAGAAAAGATGGTTGAAGAAGAAAGTATAAAATTTGTTGTCTTTGGTTTTTTTTTAGTGAGCGATGGTGAAAGATTATTATAGAATCTTCGCCAATAAGTGTTAACCTACACCACGTCTAAAACTTTCTACAGCGCAACAGCCAATTTTTAAAGCCTAGATCTGCCTAGAGCCTAGATCTAAATCATTTAGGGAGACTACACATCGAGACCAACAGTGTGCCATAAGGTAATTTGTTCAGAGCCTACGTTATGCCCACGGAACCTAACATAGCTCGGTGGATTGCTAGTCTAACTTCTCGTAGAATGCTAAATGCGACTCGAGAGCGGAATCCGCTCAAGGATTCCTCAACGGTATCCTATCGTTTGTTAGGAGAAATTGAGAGGAGTTCCTTATTAGAGTAGGAGTTCCTTAGATTTATTGTGTGAATGCTTTTGAAAGTTTTTTCCTCATGTTTGCTTTACTTACACTTTTTTATTTCTATTCAATTATTAACAGAAATATAAAGGCAAGAAAATTGGAGACAAGAAAACTTTTAAAAGGAATAAAATACTCAACCAAAAATAGAAAAAAAATACTCAACCAAGAGGCTCTGCACCAAGAGCCATCTAAAAAAAATTTTTTTTTTTGCTAATCAGTAAAACTTGGTACCCCCGATTCGTGGTCATAAAGGAATAGTGTTTGACAGCGTGAGCAAAATTGAAGGTTGTGCGAATGAGATGGAACTGCTATTAAGTGAACTAATTTTCCAATGAGGAAGATCAAAATATTAGAGTATTGCACAATCAACGAGCAAACTTTTAAAAACACGTTGGGATCATCAAAGCGACATTAAAAATAACATTGTACAGGAAGGAAGAAGTAATTTTTTTTCACACAACAATATTAAAATGGCCTGGAACTGATTTGAATACAATGCTAAACTAACTATCGGACAATATGCTGAAAATTCTGACATAAACAACTTGATCTTTGATTTGCGGGAATACTTCAAAAAGTAGAAAGTCAAAACATTACCATAAAACTTAATATACACATTTCGTTTGTCATCTATCGTAAACACAGGAAAGGTGCTACTTAATCGATTTAACGAGGTTGTGTAGATCAAAAATCCTCATCGCCAAAACTATTAGAATTCAAACAAGCATACACGGCACAGAAATATAGCTAGCAAGAAATCCAACATATTAGGCAAGGGTAAACTTATATCTAAATTCAGGATGTCAACGTATTTTGTTATGTTTGACGCCACCAAAGAATCCGACAAAATCTGGTATATAGGCTTACTATTTAAAGTAGTTGAATACAAAGCGCCACAGCTTACAAAATAATTGGTTCTGGTTATAATCGATACCAATCTCTCGGGCCTACAACCAATTGAAGTTCAAGTTCCATAAGGAACACCCATGCTTTATAATGATTCATTTCTCAAACGCTAAAACAATCACGCACGCTGACATCTGCCTATTTTTCACAGGCTGAAATGTTAAAACCACATAAAAGTTTCAATAATAAATAAATTATTGTGTAATTAAAAAAAGTCAGATTGATTCAAATAAGACCCAAGCAGTTTTCATCACCAGCCAGAGACGTCTATTAATTTAGTATTAACAATTGATTTTCTATCAAACCACAAAGTCTAAGAAAGCGAGGCTCCAATCCTTTCAGAATAACGCAATTAGCCAGATATTTGGCACGCCATAATTTTTCAGGAATGCGGATATTCATAGGACATAAAAAAAGATACCGTTAAGAAATACATATCGGGCGTAGCACTGACACTTCTTGACACAATTGACAATAATCTAAATACTGTCCTGCCAGTTCTCAGATCCCTTGCCAAGTTTTCTAAATTCAAGGAAAATGTTTAATAAATGAGGTTATATCTGAAAAAAATAAACGGAGTAACCGATGAATTCAAACGGCGTTCAGAACTCACAGTCACGGATAAAATTACTGGAGGCTGTAAAAGTCATATATTAAGCATATTTTAGCACTGCATAACTACAAACTAGCACTCATAGTTGAATTTAGCGATGTTTAAAAAGAAAATCAAATATTCCGACTGATTAACAATGCGAACCATGTATAGGAATAAAAATGAAAGTTAAAGGGCGTAAATTTAAATTGGTACTGATTTTAATCCGTTGAAATTATATGCACTTCCTTCTGTAAGGAATAAAATTTATGAGAATATTATAAATAAAAATATGTAAATAAAAGTGAATTTAGAAGGAAACCGTTATTCTGCCTTATAATTAAGGTTAAAGACGTAGCGCCACAATAGTTTCAATTCATTTTAAATATATGGGATTTAATTGTAATATACTGAAGAGCAGTCGTTAATCTGTACTACAATTTTAAATGCATTCGTGACAAGAAATGTTCAACACATAAAAATTAAAATGCTGGACGTAGGAAACTTATCACTGCTTGTTAAATTATCAGCAAAGTTCATCGACATTCAAGCATACGTTCGTTCTATGTATTGAAATTTTTAATTGCTATGTTAATTTCTAATTTATAGTAATAAAAAAAATATTTATCAATCAGTAATAAAGAAAATTATGGCTTTCAAACTCGCACATTACTTATCGTAGTCAATGCCTCGATAGCATGCAAGCCATTTGCGAGAATAGTTTCCAAATTATGATAAATTGAACAGCAAAACCTCCTCGGTCTTGATCACAAGTTATGTGCCACAGATATATAATTCGCTTATACAAATTCTATTTTATTCACGTTAGGTGTTGATGCTACTTTTCTTTTTCAGGAAACTCCGCCCATAGCAGTAACTGTCAACCATATTTGATCGACACAAAATGTCAGTGAGATTAAGCTACTCAATGAAAACTAGAAACAAACATGATTTCAATAATTAGAAACAACCACGACATACATAAATCAATAATTCTAAATATTATACTTAGACAAAATAAAAATTAAATGAAAAAATATACAAGAACAAAAATTTTAAATGTAAATTCACTATGCTACTGATTATATATATTTGAGTTGAGAAGTCATTTTAATTGCATGCGGAAATTTCACGTCGATGAATATCGAAATTCTATATAACCTGTGCTATTCGAGTGTCAACCAACCTTGATATTGTCAAAAACAAATATCAACAAGCAAGATAAACGTAGATTTCTTTATAATTGTTTCAGCACTTTGAAATTCCTAAACCGAAGATGAAAATAAGAAATTATTACTAGTTCGAGCCTGTAATTGTACGGTCAAAAGTTTCATTTCATCTCGTTTTCCTAAGAATTGACTTGAAAAAATAAAACAAATAGTACGATACAAATGGAATTTATTTTAAAATTAATGGAAAATTATTTCGGTCAACATCGTCATGGCGCTTATCCCATAATGTTTTGTTCGGGCATCTTCAACATTTAAATATAGTAAGTCTAGTTTCAATTGTTAAAATTGGTGGCGTGCATACAATCAAAATTGTGCGTTCTACTAGATTAAGCGAAAAATGTGCATATTTTGGTGAAAAGTGCGAAACCCTAAAAATTATTAAGTGTACACTTCATACAGCAAAAAGCAAATACAAAAAGGAGATGGATCCGTTAACGACGTCCTGCGCCGCTTTATCTTATGGCATATCCCATGGAAATCCTAGGTAATAATCAGCGATCCGTCCAGCTTCCCTTAATCCGCTTAAAAAGGCACCATGCACGGTTGCAGGATAATTCCGTATTGTATGTTCACCTAATGTAAAACGTTAGAAAAGTTACAGTTAAATGCAATCAAAAAGTTGAATGATTAATGAGTTATTAATGAGATCAACTCAACATCTAGTGAAATAAGAATAATAAGATTGATAATAATATCAATAATAATAAACATATTAATAATAATAACGAACAAGACCGGTACGTATGAGAGCATCAACAATAGCTTATTTAGCAACTGCTTTCACTACAAAACAATAATAAATTCCTTGTGGTTTCAAATGAAAACATTCAGCCAGGGTCTTCATGCATCCTATTGATGTCGCAATATGAGCAAACATTAATTGAAGCAATATAAGCCAACTGTGTTCTGTTTAAGGCGTATGTTAGATTAGACGTCAGCTTCTGAAGCATCAAACCCACTGGCACAAAAGATCAAACAGAGGTCACTTGAAAACGGCAAACGGGCAATTACTTTTTAGCCTGGTATCTACCTGTGTCTACAAAAATAGAAAGAGACATAGATATTTCATAGAATAACGATTTGTTAGGAATTGGGTTCATGTTGATGAAGTATAATCAGTCATTAGTCAAACATATTTATATTTTACGTTCAATATAACAAGCTTAAGGAAGTAACTTTTTTTGCAATTCAATTATGTTATGTTCTCGAAAAAAAGTCTGTGTACATTTGCTCTTATTAGACTCGATACATTCTTCAGACCAACTGCCGGCATTGCTTAACGCGCCTGATTGTTTCGGACTAATTTTCTTCAGATTAAGTATGATTTATCTATTGTCGCTATGGAAATTCTTCATCACCTGTTCGTTAACCACCCCTTCGAAATCGTAACCTTAATGACAGGCTGTTTTCGCCGTAACGTTTCAACCAATCCATCTGGAAATTCGTCCATGCACGAAACGACCAAAGCCATCAACACCATATGGATGGCCCCCATCATGGTCAAGATAGTTGGACCAAGCCGTTGTTCTCGCCGGCCCGCACTCGACCTGCTACAAATTCTTAATTAAAATGAAATATTACAATATGTTAACGAATCTATTTTCCCAGGACCCTGGCTTCAGCACGAACAACGAAATAGTAATCACCTGTGAACTTTTCAACCATTTCTAAACTATGCGACTATTTATCTTTTGTTAAAAAGTGTGTGCGCACAAACACAACTACACAAAATGATTGAATGCCGGCCAACAAATAACAAAAGTGTGTGATTTGAAGTTTTGAAAAATTGCCGTGTTTCGTAGAGTAAATCGATTTCGATATGGTTCTTTTTTAGTCGATCGCCTCTTTCTATAGGTTGCAATCAACCCGTCACTCGAAACTTTGGATGTTCTTCCCCGGCTCATTATTATTTTGACTTCTATTCCGTTTCTCCTTGAAATTCAATTTGTCATGCTAATCATCCGTGAACATATGTACATCCCTGATAAAATGTTCGACTAAATCAATTTCCTTCAATTAAAACCTAACCGATGAATACGTAATGTAGTCGTTCAAATAAATAGTTTCGATTGGCTATGCGTGTTGAACGAATCTAATACACCATCCAGGCGAAAGATTCTTTTGAAAATGAATAGGGCATTGTACAATACGGCGTACGGACAGGAAAAACAAACAAACTACAAAACGAGCAATGTGCCTAAAGCGTGAAAAACTAGCTTGATAACAAACTATCAACATTCACTTATTCGGGCTTAATTCTTTTAGTGGGATAAAGGTCACAACCTGTACCGGGAGGATTTGATTACACAAATTGGCGGGGGGCATGAAGTGGCATATGCATATTGATTGATTTCAAGCGCTAGGTGAGTGAAAAATAACCCTTGATTTGATTGGACTATTGACTCTGTATGGAAATATGATATTCGCCTGCTTCACTGGAAGATTTGGGAGGCTGATTGTCTCAGTAGGAGTCGCAATGGGAGATATGTGATAATTCCGTTCGAATAGAACATTTGCTGGAATTCGGTTATTAGCACAGAATAACAATGACCTTGAAAACTACTAATAATTTTAGTTATGGCATGCATGTTATATGGCATAACATGTTATATGGATCATGAGAGGGATACGATGTGCAACGTGATAGATCCTCCGGAATATGTCATTTTAATGTCCACAAATTCATAACTCTACACGTTTTCTCTTTTACACATCCATCTAACACTGTATTGAGTTTTTCTTTTTAAAATACCCGTCAAAAAAATTCAAAGTTCAAATAATTACATACTTAAAGCAATGCAAGTTTTAATGCAACGCAAGTTTTATCAACGAGCGTATTGCAAACTACCTGAAACTCT
Organism: Stratiomys singularior; assembly: GCA_954870665.1. Taxonomy (NCBI): domain Eukaryota; kingdom Metazoa; phylum Arthropoda; class Insecta; order Diptera; family Stratiomyidae; genus Stratiomys; species Stratiomys singularior. Next base: position 111,397,026 of record OX940880.1, on the reverse strand, counting down.
TGAAGCAATATGTACAGCGGGACCCTGTTGCTGTAAGATAAATTGTTCAACATCTCTCAAGCGTTATCAAACCGTTCCTACGAAATCCCATTTCGAGTCTTAAGGATTAAAGAGTTGTAAATAGTTATTCGTTGATCCTATTTCGGCAATGGTTGTATTTTGGAAACTCATTTTTACGACTAAAGAAAATCATCGCTTTAATTTTTCTGCAAAATAAACATGGACAATAACGAAGTACATATAAGGAATTGTTTACTATATGAGCTTGATCTTGGACACCGCGCTGCGAAGGCTCATCAAAATATAAGCCGGATTTATGAAGGAAACGGGCTAACAGATCGACCATGTCAACATTGGTTTCAGAGCTTTCGTCATGGAGTACGACAGTTTGGACATCAATTTCGATCAGGACGGTCCAAGGACGTGAAAGATGGTGCTCTATCGGAAGTCCTACAAGGATGTGATAAGATGACCATCGCAGAATTAGCACAGAGGTTCCAGGTCCACAGAACCACTATAAAGAGAAGAATGCACGACCTGAAATATGTCGTAAAGTTGGATGCTTGGGTACCCACGAAATTCCACAAAGAAATAAGGAAGACAGAATAGCCGGTTGTGTTTCCCATCTTGTTCGTCAAACTTATGAAGGGTTTTGCCGACGGATATCTACTGGATATACTGTACAGTAACTTGAAAGGTGAATCAGCAGCATCTAATACAAACCAAGCTTGCATCCACGGAAGGTGTTATTGTCTTTTTGACGGAATTCTCGATCAGTCATTTATTGAGAGCTTCTGGAACAAAATAAACTTTTAAATGCGGACTTGTATCGTCAATAATTGGAGTTGCTTCCACAAGCAATCATAAGCATCCTGCATAACTCAATTGTTACAGAAATACCTATCATCATGACAATGCGAAAACCTGGCAAAGCTCCAGTTACCCAAAAAAAAAAAAAAATTAACAGGGGTTGGATGGAAACTTTTTCTCCATCCAAGATATTCGCTCGATCTTGCTCCAACGAATTATCCCTTGTTACGGTTCCTAGATAACTACCGGCAAAGATGGGAACTAGCAAATTTTTTCGAGAATAAGTAGGAAGATTTATTTAGGATACTTATAGGATACAGCAACTTCCAGCACATTGAAGACCAATCATAGATAATAGTGGTGATTATACATTGGATTAATTTTAAATAAATTAGCGATAAAAAAAATGTTTAATTAAAACCAATAAACTTTTGCGCAGACCCAATAGTTTCAGAGGCTCCATTCTGTGTTGAGTCTCATTGTCTGTTCTTGACAAAAGCTTGAGAAAAAAAAACCCTCAACCTTTTATTGTATTATGATGCTAACCTAAAGCTTCTCCGTAGTTCTCCGTAGGTTAATTAACGAAAGCAAGGCTCGCTGCTGGCGCAACCTAGTTGAGGACATCGACAGAGACCCGTGGGGGCTGGGTTACAAGCTTGCCATGCGGAAACTAGGAGCTGCAAGGAGGCCCTGTGTCCTTGAAACGGAAAAAATGGACCAGATTGTTAGAGCGCTCTTCCCTATGCATCCTATTCGTCCCGATGATGCAGATATTGAATGTCTCGGAGAATGCCCACTTTTTACCGCCATCGAACTGGATGTTTCGGTAAAAGCTTTAAAATCGAAAAAGGCCCCAGGACCAGACGGTATACCAGCGGAAGTGATACAGCTTGCACATCAACTTTGTCCTGAAAAGCTGCTCACCACTTTCAATGCCTGTTTGCGGCAGGGCGTGTTTCTAAATTGCTGGAAAGAGGCGAGGCTCGTGCTGATCCACAAGGGGAAGGGGAACGCGGAGCAACCATCTGCATATCGGCCCCTATGTATGCTGAATGCCGCTGGGAAGGTACTCGAGAGGCTCATTAGAGAAAGACTTGAAGAAGCCATTCGAAATGCCGGGGATCTGTCTCCTCGGCAGTACGGCTTCAGGGCTGGTCGATCCACAATTGATGCAATAGCAGAGGTAGTGAGCGCGGTCCAGCAGGCAGAAGCCCACAATCATTACTCGAGACGAATAGTACTGCTCATAACTCTAGATGTGAGAAATGCCTTCAACTCTGCTAGATGGACAGATATTCTTGGTGCTCTGGAATATTTCAGGGTGCCGAGGTACCTGATGCAGATATTGAAAGACTACCTCAAAAATCAGAAACTCATCTATGATTCGTTGGGAGGCCGGCGAAGAATTGATTTGACATCAGGGGTCGCGCAAGGTTCCGTTCTGGGCCCGGACCTCTGGAATGTCTCGTACGATGAGCTTTTGAGACTGCAGTTACCGGAGGAGTCGCGCCTGGTTGGCTACGCAGATGACGTAGCAGTACTAGTCGCCGGACATACTGTCGGACAGACGCAGCTCAAACTGGATGCGGTAATACGCCGAGTGAGCAAGTGGATGACAGACCGTGGGCTTAGCCTAGCGCTGGAAAAGACCGAGGTTGTCGTCCTCACAAAGAAGCGAATCCCTCGTGTTATGCCGGTTCGTGTAGGGGGAATGATCATCGAGTCAAAAGAATCAATCAGATACCTTGGCTTGATGATTGATTCGAAGATGAGTTTTTTCGAGCAGGTTCGAGCGTCAGCAGATAAGGTCTCCGCGCGGGTATCGGCGCTAAACCGCATTATGACCAACACGCAGGGGCCAACATCGAGCAAAAGACGTCTACTGATGAGTGTAATGGAGTCAGTGCTCTTGTATGGCTCCGAGGTTTGGGCTGATGCTCTTAATAAACAGACGTACCGAAGGCGTCTGGCACAGATGCAGAGGCAAGGAGCTTTACGGATAGCCGCTGCATACCGCACTGTCTCTGAACCAGCAGTGCTGGTAATCTCGAGGGTGGTTCCAATTAAATTACTTGCTGACGAACGGAAACGTGTATACTCACGTAGGGGGGAGTCGGCGAGAGAAACCGTCAGCAGAGAGGAACGGAGAAGAACCCTTATCTTATGGCAGCAAACATGGGAAAACGAAACGCGAGGCAGATGGACCGCACGGCTGATAAGTGACTTGGGGCCGTGGTTCTACAGAATGCATGGTGAGACTGATTATTATCTGACGCAACTACTCAGTGGTCACGGGTATTTTCAGTCTTACCTGTATAAGATGGGAAAAACACCATCCCCAACTTGCGTGTTCTGCCCGGGGATGACGGATGACGCATGCCACACGTTCTTTACGTGTAATAGATTTACAAGACTCCGTTCGCATCTCTCGGAGAAAATTGGCGTAATTTCCCCAGAAAATCTAACGGGAAAAATGATGAAATCAAAGGACAATTGGAAGTGTGTGTCACATTACGTACGGACAGTACTCATTATAAAGAAGGACATAATGGATCGCTTGGCGAGGGAGGAAACATATCTGTAACGCAATATTATAGTTACTAATTGCAATTCCTTCCTATCCATCCGTGAAGAGAGATTTCCCTTAGCCTGAAGACATCGCTAAGCGATGATTAATGAGGCCTAGTCCGAAGTAATGTGACAAACAGTTCCAGGCTAGGTTCTCGGTGTGACAGGGGAGGTGTTTAGTCGGTAGTCCGGTAGCGGGGGAGTCCGACACTCAGGGCGTAAATAGCCTTCACCTCCCAAACCAAAAAAAAAAAAAAAAAAAAACCTAAAGCTTCAGCCTAATTTTAGGAAAGTCTGTAACGTAAATGAAATTTGTATTAAAATCAACATAACCGTATATCTGTCAACAGCGTCTATCTGTCAATATGACTTACTATTACAAATTTTCTTTTTGTATCTGCTACCTATACTTATTCTAATTCTATTCGATAGACGTCGTTTAAGCCTTCATTTTCGGGAATCTTCATAATTTCCAAACCTTCAAATGCCTCTGACTTCGATTTTTTCCTGACCTAGTTCACGATCCATATACTATCCTATTGGATTGTCTTTTCTTCTTGAACGATGTGTACCGCGATAAACTTTCGCATTTTCCGTTTCTCTCATGTGGTCCTTCAGTGGTACCTATATTCGTTTGCCCTAACATTTCCATTTGCATTTTGGGAAATCTACTCTATCTAATCTTCCTTTATTGGGAATTGTGCACTTTTAAGTTGCGTTTTAAGGTGGGTAACTAACCTCAAATAACTCTTCCTTTGAAAATTTGTTAGCCTATACAACATAGGAAGGCGCACTCTTATTTCACCATCCTTATTCTCATTTACGTCGTCAAACACTTTGGCATACGCGTCTCCTTAATGTGTCTTTCTTTCCGTCGTATCATCCGCATAATTTTTAATTCGTGTCAACCGTTTATTTTCGTGGTTTTTAATGGAAGACATTTTTTCCGTTCATATCTTCCAGGCATTATCAGATATGAGACTGTTTAATAAGTCTAGTTGTTCTACGCAGCCTTTTTTGGCGGATATGCATAATTAGACGTACTCGGAAACATACTTGCCGTTTCCGTTTCTTTCTATTCATGTCAAAAATGAATACTGTGATAACAGTTATACTTTAAAGGGTATTCCTTCATTTCCACTATGAATTCAATGTTATTCGGATTTTGCAGACATTTTTTGGATGAAGAGAAGCTTTTTTAATGGGCTGGATGGGTTAATTCTAGAGAAAAATGTAGAAAAAAATCTAAACAAAATGTATCTTTCAATGCACTTCCATTTTACTTCAATGCTTTATCCACATCTTTTATAAAGACACTGCTTCACGTGAAAAAAGATTTTATGATCGTTGGATATTTGCCTCCAAAAGTTTTCCATTAATTTTTGAAATAGCAAGTAGTCACGCGAATGCAAATCTAGATAGGGTGGTAGCTGGTTGCCATTATCAAAGTCAGATTTTCTTCTATGCTAAAAATAAAGTCCTTCACTGACTTTGGTTCTCCTCTTTTCTAAAAAGAAACTATCCTTAAAATTGCGACGTCATGCTCCGCGTTTATCGAAACTTTTTTGTAAGAAAATCAATCATTTGAGATCCTTTCGACGCTTTTTGAAACAGAACCTAAATTTTTGAAGTAATGTTGAAGTAATCGTTCCATATATATTTTCGTGCAGACGATGTTCTAAATTTTGCTGTACGCAGTAAGCTCTGACTTTTGGGGAAACCGTATAGAAGATTAGGCACTTTTACATGCCCAAAAGCAAAGTCTTCGCATGACTTACTGAAACAAAAAGAAGGCGCAACAGGCTTTACGTCGGCATTCAAATTTGATAAGGATTGGTTTCATTGGTACAAGAGCAGATTGTCTTCGCGAAACCCGACTTTTCAAAGCTCGTGTTGAATACGTGAAGAAATTTTAAGAATCTATATCATCAAAAAATTCTAACCTGCAATAGTGGTGAAGCCATCGCTCCTAGACGTTTATCTTTGAAGTACAAGAAGCTAACGATTTTTTGCGATTTTTTTGCGAAAATCAACTCCAACTGGACGAAACACCACTGACCCTTTCAAATTCAAACTTTGTTGTTGTATTGATAAGAAAAAACTCAGTCCTGATAACAGCGGACAGAAGTAACCTACCAGTTGACTGGTGTTCTAACCTTAAAGCGTGGTGTTCATTTCAAATTTTCTAAAATTTCTAAAGCGACACTTTTTGGCTATTAATTATCAATGCTCACAGAATCAAAAATGGGCTTTCGGGTAATGTTTCTAATAAAATAATATGCCTTAACATCCTTCAACACTTGATATACACCTATAGATTTGGAAGTGTTTATGAAGTTTCTTCGTTCCAACGCCTTACGCCTAAGCTTGCAAGCACCGCAGTACTTTTAGCCAACAGATATGAATTATAGAATATGACTGATGAAAGTGCTTGAACACATTGCTACAATAATAGAGGTCCACGAACTCGAAGATGTTACAGTTAAAAACCTCGAAACATTGGTAGGATATGTAAATAATGAAGATCTAATAGCGAGGCTGGCTGCAAATTTCGTAGCAATGAGGTAGAACAATGACGAGTGAAAGCCTTATATTTTTGGGGTAACCGAACGATATAAGAACAATTTTTTTCAGATTCAGAGATATTAAAAAGTTTTCGCAATAGTGATGCTCCTGCTTTTAATGCATCTGATTCCGTACAAAACAACGTTGCACTTATAAACTAAGTAAACATACATTGCCAAAACGTAAACTTAACGTAACTCAAAAAACGATCAATTTTTTCGATCGATAAACTACATTTCATTCATAACCCCATACTTTCCATGGTTCATAGGTTTATCTTAATATACATTTGTTCCGAAGCTTTTCGGGTTTTTCTCGTTTTTACTGGGAGTTTTGTGATGGACAATGCTGCAATTGTGTCAAAAGATTTAGAAAACATCATGTTTACAGTTGAATAATTCCTTTTCGCGCAAGTTATATTTAACATTAACAAGATGCCCCTCAAGTAGTGACCAGATGCCTTAGCAATTCAAACACGCTGTGCTGAAACGCTGAGAATCGTGATTGATGGATCATCCTTTTGTCAGAATTTTCTTTAAGCCCTAGAGAAGATTTTCAATTCAATCTTAAATATTGATTTTCATATTCCCCAGATTATTTCAAGTGGTTTCGTATACTCAGATTAGAACGACAGCTTTCGTCGTTCAGTTAAATACCTTCATAGTTTCCTTCATCCTTTATGTTCTTTCCGCGCAATACTTATCCTGATAAAGTATCATTATTGAAAACAGTGAAATTGTTGAACGCGGGTTATGGCTTTCTTAATCCCAAAAACACAATTTAAATTATTTTCCTCAAGATAAGCACCTTCTTTCTAGTAACTATTATTATCTCTTCAGGGGACTCTTTAAAACTAAAATTATTATTTGTGCTGCGTAAGTTCCTGCAATATTTTCAGCTAGATAGTAAAATGATTTAGCACATACCGATTAGTGGTGATTCTTTAATTTTAACTAATCTTATCAAATAGTCAAAATAAAGTATGACAATCTTTACTAGGACAGCAGCTGCTGACGAAAAAAACCAATAATTTTACGTCCCCTTTAAGGGAAAATTAACATAATTCACATCACCCCCATTTACATGCTGTATCTCATTACCTCGAAAATAATCACAGGCAAGCCGAATAAGCATTTGTGATTACAATTTTATAATATTTTAAATGTTAAATGTACGTGTGCTAAAACTTTAACCAAATTTTGTACACATCGATACGGACGTGCTGCCTCTTGCTTAGGTATTTTGAATATAGGGCTACAAATTCAATTAAACCTATTAGACACGCACGGATTTGAAATTCTGTAAATGTTTATTGTAAATTGCTCATTATATTAGGTACCATTAAGGATACGTTTTAAAGTATGTTTATCTTAATTGTTTTAAAGTAGCTGTGGGTTGTATCGTACAACCCATGACAATAAAGAGAGAAGTATGTTATCAAGTTAGTTAGGTATGATGAAGTTAAGATAATATATACATAATATAATATTATACAAAATGTTTATTTTTCATAAACTAGATTCATATTTTCGTTGAACCATAATCTAGCTAGCTAGCTAATCTACATTCAAAAATGCATGCATATTTACTTTTCCCTATTTCAAATAACATTGCGTCCAAATTAACCAGACATTAATCAAATTCAAATTCAAGGCAACTTGGGCAGCGAAAAAATTCATTCAATCTAAAATTGGGTCCATTTTTGTGTTAGAATAAATAAGGTTATTCATGGTAAAACCAATCAATAATAAATAGGGCAACAATCAAGAGCATTGTGTGAAATCATAATTATACATTTATCAAATTTCAACGAGAAATATTGAATCGAGGTATCAGATAAGTTAAAAAGTAATTTTTATTTTTTAATCTTTAGAGCTTTTTAGTAAGGATTTTATTTATTTCATTTTATATTAATCTAATTTTTAAAGATTATCTACTGTAGATAAAACATGTCCCAAGCCAAAACAAGTCATGCATAAATATATTGTCCAATATTCCTTGTTTAATTTCATTAACGTGAATTTCATTTATTATTTCATTTCATTAAATTTATTGCAATAAATAAGATCAAATTATGAAAATTATGATAACCGTAACTAAAAGCAATTCATTAAATTTATTGCAATAAATAAAATCAAATTATGAAAATTATGATAACCGTAACTAAAAGCAATTTTATTTTATACCAGTAATACAAGGAAAACAACGCAATGAATAAACAACAAATTAATGCAATTTTTCGTTTAAAATACATACCAGCAAAAAACAATCGCGGCATTTCTTTTGGGTCCTCATCTGACGAGCCAGCAGCTGATGGTGGCGTTACTGGAGATGCCAATAAGTCATAATCACTTCCTGATGAACCAACTGAGACAAAACTGTAAGAGCCTCTTGCCCAGGGATCAGCTCGCCATCTGTTCATGGAAATACAACATTTAGCATCCACAAATACTGTCAATATTGTAATTTATATCATATAATATTATATACTATATATTAAGCTTCATAGTATCACACTTCCCAATTCACGATCCTATATTTATACTGCTTTAGCATTGCTTTAACATATTTTATTCACCTCGTAACAACTGTCTCTTTTGGTTGTGGCACTGATGTGTTGCCGAAAATTCCTTTCAGAACTGCTATACATCTTCCAACTATCACATCATCCGAAACATTTTCCATTATTGCCGCAGATTGACCAGCAACAAGCGCCAACAACACTGGTGATTGATAGATACTCCAAAAAAGGAACAGCTCACCTATAAAGTGAAAATCATCCAATTTATAGAAATTAGAAGTTATTGTGTTAGTGTAAATTTAACTGAATGGAATAAATTGTCTATGCAAGCATAGGAAACAAACTGTGTTTATTTCTCTGCAGGATATAAAAACTCTAATTAGGTACTACATTGCCAATTAACATAACAAAAGATTTTCGTTTCAAATAGACTTCCTCCGTAGATAAAATGTAGTTTTAATAGGAAATCTCCTTTTCAAATTAACCAACGTTTCAGTTTTGTCATTGAAATCAACTCAGTTGAAAAAAAAAACATTTAGAAACACATAAAACAAGTTTGGGTAAACTCACAGGATATTATTATGCGAATAAAATAGAACTCCTAGTGGTTATTTTATTGTTTTCATAGAATGCTATAAAAATTATCACCCGTATTTTTTCCACTTCGAATACGAATTCTTTGTTGTTTTTTCAATTATCAACTTATGCTCCCGAGAATTCACCATTCAACAGCAAATATCCCACATTCTACTTATACTATCTTCTCAATTTTCACCTTTTGAGATTTTAGACTGGTTCGTTTTAGCTCATTCCTCAGATCACATTTCTGATCAAGAAATAGTGGATGAATTTTATGGCAAATGCGAGAAATCATTAGTAAATTTAATGATTCAAATGGAGTTCCATCTTATAACCGTATCTGAACAAATCCACCAGTCGAATTAATTCAATTTCATTTCATTGATCCTTTGCCTTGATCGCATTACGACACGATGAGGAAGAAAGTGCATTTGTGAAATCGTCAATATTTTTTAATCAAAGATGTAATTTACTGCAAAGTTTATAACTTCAGATAATGAATAATAAAAATAATCTCTAGTAATAAAATCAATTGGTAATAAAATTAGTCGTAAATAGTCATATAGATCTCAATAAAAAGATGTACCCTGCGGACTTAGCCTCTAATCTAGGACAAACAATACGAATGCAATTTTCATTTTCGCTTTGAGAGAAATCCAATATTGAACCAGTATTCCCATATTTATCAGCAAATGAGGTTGTATTCGATTTTCAGTCATTCTGAGCTAAATTTTCATATAATCGGCATGCGAACGTGATCATGTTCATAAGTGCTTTTTATAAAAACATCTTTTTTTTTGAATATATAGTTATGTACTCAATCGAAACCGAACGTGAGCATTTAGTTCAACATTTTGATGGTTTAACATATAAAGTACAATTGTAAAAATGAAAGCGTACGAAACCACAGTACAACATATGCAAATTGTTTTCTTTGTTATATCCCATTTTCAAGCACACTATTTAAAAATTGCTGGATAAATGGACCAATTTATTATGCTCTAGGGAAGGTCGAGGAGCTCCTTCATAAGAAAATACTGCAATGGTTTAGAAGGGCCAACAGAAGACTTTAAAATGACAATATCCAATTATTTAAACAATTAGTATTGTCCGAGACCATTACATGGCGTATTCTACGCAAGAATTCAGCAACAAAATCTCCTAAGATCAATTTAAGTAAGAATTGAAAGTAGCTGATCATCAAACTAATTTGATACTTTGATTTTAATTTTATAAGTCATGATGGATCATAATGGAATTGAAGCACCTGTGAATAAACATTGCTGTTGTATTTAGAGCAAAACCAAGAGCCGTTGAAGAAAGCCCAATTGTTCATTAAGTCACAATCAAGAATTCATTTTAAAGTTTCAGTGTTGCCTTTGTTCCAAATTCAGTTGCAAATTTGTTCCAATTACACGAACATATAGTACATGAAAATAAAAGAACCACCAGTTTTGTTCACATCATATTAAGTGTCATATAGCCATCGTCAAAAATTTTGATTTAATCCGTATTCAGTTCTCCGGACGAGTAAAGCGTGAATAGGGCAAATTGTCTAAAACGGAGCATCGCCGCAGAATAACTGAGCGATTCCTTTATACCTATGGACAATTGCTTTGTATTTTTGACAGCTAGAATAGACTTCTGATTAGCTGCTCATTTCAAAAATGCTGATACATTTACAAGAACATGTACTAATTTTCAAATTGTTGTATATACTGTCACATAAACGTTCTAAGCTCAGAGTGGGATTTTCATACTGGATACGACGTGAATGCAAATAAAGACGATTTTTACAGCGGTGTACTGCTCCCAAATGTCTATCGTCAATGTACGTGACAGCAACGTACAACACCAAATGCTAGGTCAACAAGTTAGTTGGATCTAACACTTAATATTAGGGAAACGAGAAGCTCGGAGAGGGTGAAGGCAGGACGAAGTGACTGAATGACTGAAGTAACAGCAGCTGCTAGCAGGACCTCGTGGGTAGATAGGAACTTGTAAGATTCGAGCTGAAAGCTAATTATGCGGAACCTGGACACTTTACAGGCAGGCTGCTTACGCAAAGCGTATATAATTGACAAGATATTACGAACTCTTTTGAGAAGTGGCGTTTTCTTCATTCTTATTGCGATTATCCGTGCTGTCAACAAGATTCAACCGATATCACGAAAGAAATTGGCCACATCGTATGCAACTCAGACCATCTCAAGCTTTCCTCTGGCGTAGCCGCTCTTACGATGGGCTGCTAACATTCGAACTACCGGAAAATCGGAATCGATCCACTATACAGATGTAATTGCAGCACAGTTCGTTCGGCAGGCAGTCTACCAAAAGCAATGACAACAAAATACGCTAATACATGGGGGGGGGGGGGGATTGTTGATCACTTACATATTCAACCCTTACCTAGAGAAAACCGAAGCGGTCATCCTGACAAAGAAAAGAATGCAGCGAGTTAGAACGATCAGTGTCAAGGATAATATATATTAGTATTGTCGAAGTTGGCTATTAGGTATTAAGCTGCAATTGGTTCCTCCGAACACGACTAAAGCAGGTCCCGAGGCAAGCAGCACTGCAGTTCATATCGGCATACAAGTCAGTTTCTGAATTAATGATATTTGCAATAGCAGGAGTCACACTTTTCGCTATTTTTGCCACAGGGCTTAAATGAATGTATTTCTGAAGATTCGAAAGTAAAACAAAAAGAAGGTACAGAGAAGCAACGTTTATAATAGTTTGATACTTGTATAGTGTCCAGTAAAAAAATGATAATTAAAAAAATCAATTATTAACTAATATTTCACAGACATTCCGACAATTGTCATTTTAAAATTAGGTTTTAAGTAATTAGAGAAGTGTTCATACCCACCTAAGCAAGTCACATACGCATACATGTTGAAGATCAAAACATACGCAACATACATCTTTTATTTTATTTTAACTTTACGAATGCTCTCAACAAAATTTATTAAGATTAATATTAGATATTGATTCGATTAGGATTACATCTTAACAACATAATTTTATTTTAGTTCTGCTCTGAGACAACGCGGGTAACAATTATTTAAGAAAGGATAAGGTTATATTTCATGCATACTGTTTGCTTCCCCTATGCCAGGTCGGCTAGCAAGACTACATGATGCTCTTGTTACTGCCCGGATCTTAACATGCTCATACAGCAGTAAATGTTAAATACATACTGCACTACCTGTATCTTAAGTTTTTGCACATCTTTCTTTTTTCACCTATGCTTCGGCTCATGTACCAATCGACCTGCACTTACAAATTTGTGCGATATCTTCGTTGCATAAAGAAATAAATTACACGTTGGATTGAACTAAGAAATAGCCCTTGGAAATGAATCAAATGTTTACAAAACCCATCACAGGCTAAGAAAAAAATAAAATCAGAATGTGGGGATAGTGCTTTTGCATGCTCTAGATTTGATATATAATACTTAAGATTTTAAAAAAGTTCGAGCAGACAACTAAATGTGTTTTACAATCCACGTGTGCCTAAAAGTGATTTTATTTTTCCTTTCAAAACATGATTTTGTTTAATTTTTTTTAGTATGTAAAGCACCGATATTTCAATTAACAATTTGCCACACTATATAGAGTACATGCATATGAAGATAGTTTTAAGGTTTTCAATTAGATATTTATATAATAAAGTTTCTAAATTAATGACAACTCGCGTGGTGCTGAAAATGAACAACCACATTTGCTGTCCACAAATACACGACAAGATTGTTTAGGACGAAATAAATTTATCATTGAACCACAATCTGTTGCTAAGAAGGCGACTGGTCCAACTACTACACTAACTGGACTAGTTGTATTCTATTTCCTAGTATTCAAATATTAAAAAGGGGGTTGAAATAAGTACAAATTTATAATGCTTTTGACAACTAATTTTCGATTGATTTTTTTTTTTTTTTTGACATTTTAAAAAAGAGTTTTTCAAAATACCTCCTTTTTCAACCATTTCTTGCAAAGATAAGTTGATAGTAATATCATATCTTTTAATTAGAACATTGATACGCATATATGCGGTTTGGCAAAGAACTCCTTTATATAAATACCTTTATTGTGGTTCTATATACATTTATTGTGGTATTATATAAGTACCTTAATGAATAAAAAAACTCAAAGTTAAATTGAAAGCTTTCTCTTTTCCTGTGAAAAGAACAGTTTTAAAAATATTTCATGTATAATTTTTTTTCCTACTATCAACTGATATACGTTGTGATCAAAAATAGACATAAGCAGAAAGCTACACATTTCATCTTTTTATATTGCATAGTCCCAATTCTGGCCTAGTTGGCAAATTGAAGAGATAATTAGAGGAAAAAACACAAATTTCCTAATTCCGCAACTCATAATTACTAACTGGATTGCAATTAGATCTTAAGAGAGTAATGCCCGAATTAAAAAAGAGTGAATAGCTACTTCAGTCGAGTGATGTGAAAGTGTCAACCGAAAAAGAAACACCAAACTACCGAACGAAATGAGCTTCATAAAATTTTAAGAAATTTCCCCTGTAGAAGGCGTCCAATTGTGGTAGCATAGCCGAATTCTTACAAGAGAGAGTTTCGTAGCGAAGTGTTTTTACAAGAAAATTATTTTATTTCAGCAGGTGAGGTAGAATGTGCGATTCTATTAGCCTTTGACAGCAGATAATGAAAATAAATTGACCCCCGAGGAAATATTTTGATTTTTGAAAACATTACCAAGAAAAATTCTAAACATTTTATACTTGGCATTATCCAAATAAGTAACATACGAGAGAATGTTCTTTTTAGTACACTTCTCGATTTGAGTGTGATATACGACCTATTAGTCCTATTGCCGAATAACGTACATATCAAACCACATAAGGCATTTTATGCTTGAATAAAGTTACTCACCATTTGAAAAGAAACTTATATTTCTGAAACATTATCACAATAGTTAAAATGCATCCTGATAATTTGTTGATATTGCGGTACTTTGCAAATTTTCGCTTGCCACATCATCATGATTATACCGATTTCCTCTACCATTGACGCAACTTTTTTGCTTTAATAGTGTTATTTCATAGATTTATCTTGATGTCCTATCGTAATTCCTATAATGCTCTATTTTAGGAGATGATGATGATTGCCAATCACTGAATATTAATCGTCTTACTTTTTTTGAATAAATGCGGAATAGTCTATACTTTCTACAACGTAAGAGTATCCCTGCAACATTTACCATTGGGATTGTGTAATATATTTTCGTTTATGTTAAGACTTTTGGTATAATGTTCTGAGCTCTCATACAAAATATTTGAATCAATAGATGCTAACTGATACTTCGAATATTTACTCCCAGTTTGACTCAACCTTGGCCATTTAGACGTACAATAAAACAAAATCATTAAGTAAAATTGAATGCTGTTAAAATTTTCGTCTAACAAAGATAAAGACGAATAACCCTACGCTTAAATAGCCATGAGGGTATATCGTTTCAACGAAGGTGAACAGGCGTCGCTAGCGCCTCACTGTTGTAAATTTGTGAATACATCCAAGTCTAGAATAAAATGCAAATATATGTCGAATAAAACTATATCTGGAATGATCTTATGCTTGTACCTCAATGGGCTATATTTTTGTAAGTATCTTCGTATTTTCGCTGAGACATGTAACGCGTTTTCAGTATTTTATGGCTCAATTCATTTAAACTTGTCACTTTATTGGTGTCATAAAAATTTTAATTTTTAACTCTACACAATCCAGCCTTTAAAAATGGAATGAGCTGGACAAACGGCAAGCCATGGTGCGATGGCGCACGGAAAAATATTGCAGTGGAATGATTTTTTTACTTCATTTGGCCAATATTCCTATCAAATTCTCTTGAAGACATTGCCGGTATACGGCAGTGTTATTTTCAGCGTATTTACAGTTTATTACAAATTTTTATTCAGCTACCATTTTTCGGGCATGGTGGAAAGTCACATACCGATATAATGTGCAATCATTCTAAATTTGGGTTTATCGTGCCCATACAAACAAAATTACTTATCTTTTATTCCAAATTAAATTGTATCGATTGCTAATTTATTTTTGTTATGAGCGTATCCTCAACTATCTGAAGATACGTTTATAATTATTTCATGACCGAGACTAATGTTAATACTCTCGTATTTTGCAAAATGTATGGTATCCTTAACACCATTTCCTTCACATGACAAGCCAACAAATGCTCGTACATTATCCAATTTAAACTCGCAAACACAGTCCTCCAAAATCAATGATGTCCGTGCTGCAGTCGCCGGTAGTGTTATTGCTTCAAAATGACTCTTAGCAATCGACTTGCATTCAGATTGGCCATATTTCTATTGAAATTATGGGCGGTTCTACTATTTTAGGTGAGCAAGAAGTCTGGAAAAATTCCGACTGGCTAATTATGTAAATTAATTAATTAATGTATTTGCCTTCTTTTTTTCTTCTTTTTCTGTCCCTCTCCGCACCGACTTCGTTGAATGCGTATTATTTAAAACTCTATTAATTTTGTACATTTTTATTACGAGAAAAAAAGATATTTATGGACACTTGTGTTCTATCAGTGAGACCACTGAAATTCTTTAAGCCCCTCGTCGAGGTGATGAATGAAGAAATATTTGTGTACATGTGTGACTAGGTCCCATGGGACAACACGTGTGCATTACAATCAGCCCCTAGCAATGAAATTAAAGAAACTAACAAATGTTTCCGCTTGCTTCCATACACACACGATTGTACCGTGTTGCACTTAATTTGTCCAATGTGATCATCATTTATTATTTACGCATTACAAATGCGCTCAATTCATTGTATTATAAATGTGAGGCAGTTGTTTCGATCCCAATATTTTGGTAGTCTTCTACAAAGCTATTTTCAACGACAAATTGACTTAAAGCTGTATAAGTGCTAAAAAATAAAATATGGGCAAACAAAGGTGAAGATCGCGTTAAGAAAACTATTATGTCGTATCAAGTACTTTTGGGCGGGTGCACAATGTTAAGCAAAGCACCAAACATAAGCAATCTTCGTTGAAATTTTATCTAAATTAACCTTTGAGATTGTATGTACCCTCGTTGTGTGTCGAAGTCAACCCAATTTAACATAAGGTAAGTGAATCAGGCGAAAACATTTACCTTACCGTTTAGCCATTTTATGGAGTATCTAATGGAGTACATCCCTGATTATTGAAGTTGTAGAAATTGACATTCGAAAGCAGTGAAAGAGATTCGAAAATTTCTACCAACTGTCAAAAGGGGGAAAATATTGTAAAACCTTCATCTTTCACACGTCTCAAATATTCATGTATCGGCAACTTTACTGCCACATCACCTTCGTATCAGAGCGATAGAAGAGAGCGCTTTGACAAAAGTGAACAATATATTACGTATGACGTCGAGGATGAATGTGTCGCACATCGTTGTCTCTAACAGTGGCGGGTCTGTTTTAAATTTCAATACATTTCCATGCTTATAATATATTATGTTGAATTTGTAACAAAGCACTTTCACTATAAAGTCATAGTGCCTGTTAAATTGCATAGAGTTCAATCACTGCCGGTTCTAAGCCGGGCTAATTAAAAGTAGAGTTGCTAACCTAAAACATATAAGCTGTTTTGTTTTTAATTCTTTTTTGACTTTGATGAAATTTTTTTTTATTTCTTGGTGAGAAATTCGCGGAAAGGTGCGGATTGTCAGACCGGTGTCAGACCTTTAAATAACGAGGGATCTCGATAAGGCCCAAAGCTCACATAGCACAAAACACGAATTTTATTTTCTTAATCTGCAACATCACATTATAACGACCTTTGCTGCTCCAAAGGTTTCATACGATAAATAAATCGTATAATTAAATCGTTAGTTAAATAAATAAATATTTACTATTTACAATTATTTACAATTACAAATAATTAAATAAATAAATCGTAAATTCAAAATGAGGCCATAGGAATCATCCTATTGTAGTGATTTTAACAGTGCATAAGCTGCATATTCATGAATAATTAGTAATTTATAAGGCAAATACCAGTCCGGAACAATTATTAAACGGTTCTCGTTCTTTTGAAGTTCAATTTATCCTTTTCAAATTTCATGCTAATAAAGATTAACCATCAGATCATTTACAAGTCAAAACACTGTTGCTTATCGATCGCAGTTTAGGAGAAAATATTTTGACTTGTGTCGTTAACATATGGAATGTCCTTCGCCTGCAACCTTAAGAAGAGTCTAGTCACAATAATAACTTCGCACCATTCGTTAGCTTAAGATTATGCACAGAAATAAAACATAAAGCACAAAGAGATTTTGCTGAATTGAACTGAAATGATTGTGATTGTGTTGATACTGAATTCAACGAAGCCACTTCTTGTAGAAACACACTATGAATACCGCTTCTCCCCCAATTTAATGCCATTTTTGAGGCTTTTTACAATTTCTCATATCTTCTCTTCCTTGTCTGCGTTGTTGGCCAATTTGTCCGTTTAGTATCGAATTGATGCAAATGCAAGATTAATGACAGATATCGAACGCTCAACCAACTACACCGACAATACTGTGAACAGACAAATTAGTCAACAAACTGAAAATTCGGCGAATTTCTCGTACGCTTATTTGGTATGAAATTAAATTAAAGACGAAAGGTGTGTTATTGCGGTATTTGGGTCGAAGGTTGATGTCTATTAAGTATTCAATAAATTCCCTAATTTCATGGTCAGCTTCAGATGCTGCTACTAAATGGTGATGATGGCGGATCTTTTTGGTAGTATGGCAATGTAGCTGTAGTCTAACATGTAATTAAATGTTTCTAGTTTCAACAAATAAACTACTTTTGTGGAAATAATGAGAGATTGTTGTAGAGAACTAAAAGATATCATTGTGTTAACGAACTAAGATTCTGTATTTAATTAGCAATTTAGCGTTCAGAATTAATGCTTCTTGGGTTGCGTAAATCATCAGTTTGTGCGGCTTGAAATGAAACATAATTATAGGTTATTGGAAAGTAAGAGGCTTTATATTCGTAGAATGAATTTTAATTTGAGCGTATTTAATGGCGGTTATTTTTCAACGAGGTAAGCATGCTGATAGTGATGTGAATGAACTTGGTTGATAGTTGCAAGATCAAAAAAATTTCAAGTATATTTTCGAATAACTGAATAAATACGCGACACATAGGTTCAATAGAAATTTTGTTCGAATTTCACTTATTCAATCATACAAACGTCAAATTTTTATTTTTATTCATTGTTCACTAATTACGTTCATGTTTTAACTCAGCAAACTGAGCATCAGCATTAAGGATGAACACCAGTGTGAAATTTTCGACAAATCAAAAAATTTTTTTTTGTTCTAAAGTATACCTAATCAGCAAAGTTTCATAGAGTGGAAAAATTTCTAAGTGTTCGAAATTTTAAATTAGCGCGGCCCCGCTCACTTCTTTTTCAGAGCCCAATTTGGGCCAATATTAAACATTAAATCAAACAGAACAGGTGTACATGTTCTGTTAGTTGAACGTTAGTTCCAAGGGAAATAAACCAATTTATGAAAATAAAAAAGGAGTTAAAAATTCTAGTGGCAAGAAGCCGAATGCGCGCGGTAAACAACCTTTAAAACGCCATGAAATGGAGACACCTGTTAATACAAATGGCAGGGCAACAGCTAAGAAACTTAAAACTTTCGGAAGATCTATATGACGTGGAAGTTGATGCATCACTCGGTTACCGTTTAACAAATTTTATTTCTGGTTTTTCTATCAATTATATATCTGGTTTTCTATGAACTACGCTGTATGTAAGATTTGTAATTCCGACATTGACGTTAGTGCAACTTCTATACTAGGCTTGGGATTCAAGTTAGTGATATCGTGTAGATATTGTGATAAAAAAGAAATTCCAAGTTTCCCGTACGTTGGTCATGGCTATGAAATCAATCGGCGTATCATACTTCCACTGCGTATGCTCGGAGTTGCTCTACACGGGATAAAAAAAAATTGTGGAACAATGGAACTGCGTCACCCTGTATTTCAAAGTTATTACGATAAACTCATTGCTAATTTCAATCAAGCTACAAATATTGTAAGACTATTATTTCAAAAGCAGCACAAGAGGAAAAAGCTAAAGCAACCAAAAAAGCCGAAACAGACGGTATTACAGTATCGTTTTCATCTTTATTCGGTGTAGTTATTCTAATTGGATCGGGAAAGTTGTCGATTATGTCGTGAAATCTAAAGTGTGCAAGGTTTGTGATCCATGAACGGATACCGAAGAGTATGCTGATTGGATCGAAAATCATGCGAGTCAGTGTACAGCGAATTACGAAGGGTCAGCCGGAAAGATGCAGGTTGGCGGGTCATTAAAATGTTTCAGCGTTCTGAAGAGTTACACGGCATAAGAAATGCAAACTATGTTGGTGATGATGACTCAAAAACCTTCAAAGGTGTCACAGAAGCTCAGCCGTTCATGTTCAAAAGCGCATGGGTACTCGTCTACGTAACTTGAAAAAAATATCAAAAGGTCTTGATGGAAAAGGCAAGTTAAGTGCTAAGCTGATGGACGAACTTTCTATATATTATGGATTGAAGAAATGAAATATGGGCTACGCTGGAACACAGAATATCAACGGATGCTAAACCAAAATATCGTTGCTGGCCGGCAAGAAAAGATCCGTGGTGTATATGGCAAAAAGAGAAAGCTAGCAATAGTTTATCTAGCTATACACAGAAACTACAACTTAATGATCAAGTATATAAGGCCATTAAATGGATTTACAAAGAACTCAGCAATGATGATCTAATGAGACGATGTGTAGGCGGCTATACCCAAAAAATCAATGAGTCAATGAATTCGGTGATATGGGCATCGGCACAAAGTCTGCTAGCGGTGGTAAAAAATATTAGATATAGCTACCTACATATATCACAATATGTATTTATAATGATGTCTTTGCACCCTTACTGCATATATTATGTACAACGGAATTGAAAATTGGCCAAATTTTGTGCAATATGTACCATGAAATCGACGCCACACGCATTGCTAGGTTAGAGAAATCAACCTCCGATGAGGCAAACATGTGCAATCGATTAGGAAGGAAAGGCAAAAGTAGAAGGAGTATCTTGAAGGCCAATTATATGGTGCAGGCTTTGCAGACTAAAGGTAAAACAAATTTATCCATGATTTTTCAATAAATTAAACTTCAAACGCGTTTACCTCGGAAAAAACTTTTTTAAATTGGCCGGACTCCTTTCTCAACGAATTTTTGTTCGATTTACTCGAAATTTTTACAGCATGTTCAAAACAAATGTCTGCTTGGAAGTACATAGGATTCTTTTAAGTGTACATTTCTATTGTTATTAAAAACCTTCGAGCAATTTTTTTGTGTTTTTTAACAGTTTTTTTCAAAACAACGCCATTTTGTCAAAAATCAATTTTTTGAAAAAATCCTACTTACTTCTCTGGCTGTTATTATACTTGATCGACAATTTTTTGTTTGATAACCATAACCTTAAAATTTCAATTGCTCCGTTGAAACCTCAACAATTTTCAAGCATTTTCCTGATTTATGAATTGATTTTTCATATATGTCCCTATGATTGAACAGCATTCTATGTGCATTAACTATTTTGTAAGTGTTTGTTTGAAATATTCGCGGAAATATTGAAAATTTAATTCGATTTCAGAATTCATGTTCCATATCGATTCAATTATGATTCTAATAAAAATTATTTAATACTCACCTCGACTAGCAGTAGTACTTCCCACATGGCCAAACAAATTAGAATTTGGATCCCAAAAGATTCGATCGAAGCACAGGACCACCTTGTTAAGATTTCCAAATCCCAGACGTTGAATAGCCTCCTGCTTCCACTCCGGCAACGGTGGATCAAAACGTACTGTGTTCATCTGATTTTGTGACATCTTTGATACTGCTACCTTTAAAACGCCTAATGTCAATGTGCATAATGCCAGGTCAGCTGAAATGGAAAAAGCGAAACACAAAAAGTTATCGAGATAAATGCTCAATTTACCTTTCAATACAAGAAGATAACAATAAATCGCATTAGATTACATTTTACCAATGAATAAATAAGCCTAGCTAACCAGCATGTGCAAGACGAAGTCAATGGGGCAAAGAAAAATGGAAAATTTAGAGCTACCACGTAAACTTCACCTGGCCTTTTATAATGTACAAGGTAAGTTCATGGTGGTTGAGTTCGAACTCTTTTCGGTAACGAACCTTTTTCCCTATAACAAATACCCGGCCTGCATTGAAATGTTGTACGTGGTACGTTGCAGTAGTTTTACGTCTGCACAGTTCCTTTCTCACCACCGACATAGTCATTCTTATAATCGTTACCGTCGGCATTCTAGAACGCTTGAACATTCCTTGTTTGGAAAAAGCGATTTGGATGCGTGTGTAATGTGACGCTATTGAAACTTGCTTACTCAAATCGTCTCGTTCGAGAATTGGTTTTTTTCTAGCAATTAATGTCCTCCAAAAAAGAGAAACAAGAATTTAAGCACAATAAAGTAAACTGAGTTACATGGAAAGTATCCAACAAAAATATGTAGTGATTCGCGGTACGGCAAGCGCATCGACATCTTCGAGTTAAGTCATTGATAAAAGACGAACAAGCTTATGTATGTTCCATTTTACTATCTTATTTGATTTTACTTATTTTATGCATGCTTTTATTTTTTGAATTTATGTGAGACTTCCTATCCTTTTAGCAGTTAGAAATCTTCAAGGACTTTATATTTTTCTCGCCAATTATGGAAGATGTTTATCCCATTAATATTGCATCTTAGAATAGAATTTTATCTTAGAAATAGAAAAGACTAAAACGGCTACCAAAATATTTTAGTTCTTCAAAGTTCATTCAAAAATCGTTAGATCTGCAAATTGATATAGTAAATTTGGATGAGGTTTTAAAAATTTGCCCTTTTTGTATGTAATTGGAACAAATAACTCATTTTGGATTGTCAATTTTACGCAATAACGTAGGCTTGAGTGTAATAACAAGGCGGAGTCTGCATTACATCGATTTGAATTGAAAATCCTATGTGTTATTCTATGTAATAATCTTCTGAACTATAAACTAATTTTCAGTAATAATTCGTAGAGCAAAGATACAATGAAAAATTTTGCATAGTTGATGGCATGTGTCTCGAACCAAAAGAATATTGGAAGAGAAATCTTATCAAAAGAAATTTTGTTTACTTTCAGATTCCTTTCAAATTAAATTTGACAAAAATTAAACATATTTATAATTTTCGACGACACTGTAATTCACTAGGGTCTTAGCCATAGACTTGTTTGAAAATGCTTCCGATTAGAGATCAATTAGAGCCGGTCTTGATTACATCTCAGAAGGTAGAAGATATCTACCGCATGTAGTAGAAAGTGAGCAACTGTGGTCACAGCTATAAAAACAGGAGTTAATGCCGCCGGTATAACTTGAACGTAAACTACTCGAGTTCATTCAATCGAATTAGTAAATTTAAATTAACGATAGAGATACAAACAAAGACTTTGATAAAGTGAATTCAACCTTACTGTTTTTAAGAGAACTCAAAATTTTCAACTTTTAAACATTATATGTAAACCTATTCTAAATTTGACATGTACTTTTTTTTTAAGGAAAAGCATGCCAATATACAGCAGATAATAAAATAACCTGTTACAATGAAAAATATTACATAGCATACTTGGTTCATTGAAGAAGAAAAATGCCAAACGCGTCCAGCACATGTTAGGCACCTTATAAAGCAATCAAATGCGCTCTATTACTAGCAACGTTCATTTCCATTCAATTTCGAAAGAAGCAATTCAGATTCGTTAACTACTTATGCAAACAAAGGCATAGATCCTTTCATGCGCGTTTCTAAACGTGAACAATCTTTTTCTAAAAACAGTTGCAGACCTATTCACGATTCTCAACTATGCCTTTGCCATCTTACTACATTCCTGTTGCTCCACAATACTTAAGTATACTTACAATGAGTTCATTGTGTAGCCCGATGATATTGGTATAGTGCGTACTTTCACGCTATATGACTATACCACTTAGTAATTATGTTCTATGATAAGACTCGTCTAGAAACCCACAAAAAGAAAGAAAAGAAGTCGGCTAGGTTACACGCTACTTAACTAGATGTTAGTTAAGCTTACTTTAAAAAAAATCTTACCTTTAGAAATGATTTCCTCTATAACTTCTATCACTGCAACTAAGGCGACTAGAAACGTGTCATGTTAACTTGAGTCTGTACTCTGGCATTGTATATTAAAGGGAAGCATGCTACTACTGTTCGTCGTGAAATGTGAAGTACACCTTTTCAAAATAAAGAGGCATCAGCATTAGCAGGCATTTGAAAACAATATGCTCTGAATATGGTTCATATCCCTACGTATACATCGAGGACGGAAGATATTATGGCCAATATCGTATTTTGATATTGGGGATAAGCGATATATGTTATATTGGGAAGATACATACAGATACAGATACATATATATATAGATACAGATATATATGAGATTGTTTCTAAAACCAATTTTATACTATATTGTTTTCAAAAATTATATTATACTCAAAAAAGTAAACATGCAGCAGAGCAAAATTGGTATCCATAATTTTAAGGACTTCTTATTACCTACGATTCAAAATATTCTTAGAATCTACTGTGCATCCTTCATATGCTCATAAACTCAGAACAATTTTCAGTTTTATCAAGATTTAATGATTGAAGCTATAATGAAATAACTTTACTGTATACGTCAAGATTAGGTGGAGGAGCGAATCACCAATCCAGTTAGTAAAATAAATTTGTTGCGAGCCCGCACACTCTGAATATGCACTTGGAACCGTCGCAAAGCAAAGTCCACAAAAATTGTCCAATATTATATGCTAATCGGTGTTTGGCCTCAATCGGAAAAACCTTTTAGAGAGAAATAGCTCTGGGAAATGAACTATATTAGATGCTGCCGCCATGTAAGCTGCATGGTACTTCACATTGATCTCCTTTTACATCAAATTAATCTCCTATTCTCTGTCATTAACAAATAAAAACCCATGATCGAAGCTAATCTGAGCTAAGCTAAATTCTGAATTCAGATGTATTGTATTGAACTTTTAAAAGTGATACTCAAATCAAATAATATTTTAAAACTTCAAGGAGCAAAGTGTTGCTGCTCTGCTGAGCTTGAACAACTTTGCCTATAGGAAAACATGACACTCTTAGATAGGGTAGATGTACACTGCGCCATAAACCAAAATATATAGCCTTGCATAAAGGCGACGAAGGGATTGACGTCCAGTTGTCCAGGAAGGTA
Source organism: Stratiomys singularior (assembly GCA_954870665.1). Lineage (NCBI taxonomy): Eukaryota > Metazoa > Arthropoda > Insecta > Diptera > Stratiomyidae > Stratiomys > Stratiomys singularior. Next base: position 111,372,629 of record OX940880.1, on the reverse strand, counting down.
AGCATGTACAGTGAACTAGTATATAGGCGTATTCCAGAATCTACATTACTTTAAAGTTATTACAATCTCTATCAGACGACACTGACCAACAAAATAGTTCGAGCGGTCTCCAATGAATATAGATAATAGAATCAACGAAATCAGATGAAATTTGTGTTTATACTGCTATATTAAGCTGAGAAATTTACAAGGTAGTGAACATTTTTTTTTTGTGGGTTGGGGGGTGAAGGCAATTTACGTCCCGAGTGTGGGACTCCTAGGAGCGCATGCTACCAGACTACCCACTAAACACCCCCCCTGTCAAGAGACCCTAGCCTGGAACTGTTTGACACATTACTTCGGGCTAGGCCTGTTTTTTACTTCGCCCTAGGGCACCGTCAGCGTAGAGAAATCTCCCTCCAGCGGGAAGGGGCAGGATGGAGGACTGCTGGAAAGGAGACCTCTCTAGACCCCGCGCCGAAAGTTATCCATGGTCACTTATGGTAGTGAACATGGAAACAGAAAGAAATAGTGGACCAACTACAGCACGTTCGAAGTTTCAGCAAAAGCATAGCCTCACAAAAACAAGCAGCCAGGCCTAATAGTTGAACATACAGATGCCGGAAAATATCATCCATATTTTCGTTCCCAAGCTCAGCGCATTCCCAGTTTCTGCATAACCGACCTATAATCCAGATCCTACAGGTCGCTGTTGATGCACTCAACAAGGTTTTGCCAGAAGCCGGCCTTGCTCTCATTCATCAACACACTAAAATGTTTCCTTCCGTTCATAATGCCCAGTTTGGTTCTACATTTCTAAGATTCGTTTTCATCTTGAGTCCGGATTAGGCATTCCCCAGCCGATTGCGCCTGTTTTGAGAGCAGCGCCATTATTCAATTATCAGTGATCAGTGTTCCAGTTAGTCATGCCTGCATTGGCCGGACGATATATACTCATTGAACGTTAGAAAATTTTTATATCGACACCTAATAAACACAAATCCAACCGCCTGACGAAGTTTTGAACGCTATCCCAAACCCAGTTGTGATGTTGGCAGATTGTTAACAGAATAATCGTTCGTCCTCCTTGTTTCGGTGTTGGGCAGACATCAGCGGCAGATCTACTCATTTCTCTTAAGCTTGTTCAAGCAAGTTTTGCGCGGTTGCCATGTGGTACTGATTGATTTAAAGTCTCGGATCATGCCTTAGGTTCTGCCCTGCTTTGTTCGTCTTTCTTCGCCTTCTGCATTCCACTTCCTTAAAATTTAGAGCAGGTCCATACATTGTTTTGCTTGCGCAAGATGTAGACATTCGTGCAATTTTCGCTGAATGGCCAGAAATGCCACAATCGAAATACAGGCTACTTCTTCTAGGCTCGTCGCAGTTTGTGCAGTTGTGCCCAAAACTATGGTATCTCAAATGCGACCAGCCTTCGATTAACTATGCATTGAAAATAAAACAATGAAATGCTGGATGAATATATATGATCGGCACTATACAAACCATGCAAAGATGTACGTTTTAGAACTGAGACCAAAGGTGAAACATTATTATTTTTTTTTTTTTTGAAAACTGATGAACATATTTGAAAATAAGAATATTGGATGCAAATCAGTTCGATTAAAACTGATAACCACATAAGTCATCGATATAATCTCACGTTATGATCAAGAAGTTCCTCGCTTAAATCTTTTATTCTATAAATACATTCAGGACAATACTACGCTATGAAATTTGCACGTGCTTGAGGTTTCTAGGTACGATTAATATATCAGATTAATTGATCAAAAACTTATTGAATTAATAGCTTAATCTTAGACTTCTATGCACTGCCTAATACGAAACTCAAATGTTCACTTGATGCAAACCTTCTTAAAATGTTATTTTATCTATTCAAAGAAAAATATATAGAGTTGATAAGGCTCGATTTTGATGCACTAGAGGGAGAACCACCGATTATGATAGGGTGACTGATAGAGATTGGATGAATTCTTTTTGGTATCTTAAGCTTTATGAGAAGATTTTAATGAAATTTAAAAGCACAATAGTAAACAAAAGACAACGGACGGTAACTCGAAAGCAAAAATGAAGTTCACATTTCAACTTAGTAACCCGCAAAGTATTTTTTTGATCTTTTTTTATTTACGTATCGCAGAGGCGATAATGATTCTAATCTAGCTGCCAACAAAGAAGTTTAAGATCAGTTTTAACTAGATAATTCCCTTCAGGAGACACTCGTTTCTAAGTTATAAGCTCCTATATGGTAACTTTATATTCGTATGAACTTTATATAACTCCCTCGCCTTAAGCCGCTAAACAAATCCCAATTCTACACACCAATCAACCTGGAGAAAATATCAGTCAATGATGAAACATGATGATGAAGACTTGTCATAACTCCGACTAAAATGGAACGATTATACTGTTTTGTTATTTTATCAACTCGTAATTGGATTAGATTCGTAAAGACTGCTTATTTTTTGACGATTAGATCTAAAAGCTTCTTTATTTCAGAAATACCAAAAGATAGATAGAAATACCTCTATGAGCTGATGTTAAAACCTTCTTTAAAGCTATTTACGTCGGCTTTCTGCAATAATATGAAAACAAAATCAAAATTGATAGGAACACAATATAACTACTAGTCTGATAGAGCTAGTTATAAAAAGGAAGATAAAAAAGCAAAAGATAAATTGCCTTAATTAATTAAAAGCCGAACAAATGGACAAAAATTAAAAGCATAAATATGTTAATATTATAAACAGTTTTCGATTAACAAACTGGGAACAAACTAACGGCTAACCATCAAATGATCTAACCATGACCACTTCTTCCCAATCTCAGCAGCGTTAACATCGCTGGGCGTGACGAAGCCGCTTCTATATTCACCGCAATCAAGTTTTATATAAATATGTTATTTTATTCTTTTTGAACATTTCACTATTGATTGAATTTATTTGACTGCTCGTTTGTTCTTCGCTTTACAACCAACAATTTGTGATAATTTTTTTTCATCCATGCTGCACAAAAAGGTATAAGTGGTCGGAATCTAATAATAATTTAATCCTTTTTAAACTTTATCCAAATGGACAAAAGTGAAATGTTGACAAAGAAATTCATATCTTTCAGTTGCCATTTGCAGTTGCCTGCAAATGGCTTTCATTTTTTTATGGAACATGTTCCATAATGAATTTCAAATAATAAAGTTGAAAATGTTCATCAAAATCAAATAAATTAATGAAATTTTTTCCAGACGTCCATAGATTATAAGAAGGCAAATTCTTCGCAGTTTTAACCATTATAGTAATATTTATGTACAAAAGATTGCGTTTTTTTTGCATGATTAACTTAGGATTAATGGTGGCGTGGTGAAATCGTCGATGTAAATAGTATTATTTTGAATTAATGTTATAACTGCAATTAAAACAAATGTTGCATACTTGTTTGAAAAAAAAAGTTCTTGGAATCTAGGAATCTGTCATTTTTTAAGAAGCCAGCTCTAATCACTCCAGAGACAATGTCAACAACGATGTAAATTTGAACGTTTTAGACATTTGGAAAATCAACGAATTCATCGGCATCAGAGATGTTTTTTGAGTTTTTTGTACCATCGTGTCATTTTTGAAAATTATAGATAAGCTTAGATGTGAAGGTATATGTCCAGATAAGAACGACTTATTTTTTTAAAAAATCGTTGAATGGAAAAGAATGGAATTCTGGGAATTCATTCTTTTTGCATTTTCAAGTGGTAGATTGATTGATTTATAATCATTTGAGGAATGAGGAATAGAGGAATGTAATCGAAGTTGGTTCCTATATGAGAAAAAGTGTCTATCAGCTGCCGAAACCATATATTTACTTCAAATCCGTTTCGGAAGAGATTTTCAGAGAAACGATAACATTTATGAGCCCGCAAGATCATACGACCTATTACCTTTGCCGAGACGGTAAATTGAATGATTTAAACATCCCGAATCTTCACAAACAAATAGAAACGTAGTGAACCCTCGGGATGGATATATGGGAGGTTTTATTTTCAAAGTACATTTATGCTATACATGTTCTTTCACCACCATTCACCATTACCATTTAATATTATGTGAACAATGAGTTTCTTCTTATACCGATGGTACTAAATTTAATTGACCCTATAGTGTGAGATGGCTTGTTTATAACATAATCTGTGCCAAATTTTTTGCTTTAAATCTGCCAGCCAGTTTCAACCTATTGACTTTACTCCACATTTCAGATGGCAAAGAAATAAGAGATAAACACTTCCAAACAAATTTTTCTTCCTTTCTTAATGTAAGAGTTACAGGCTGAAGTCTTTTGTAATGTTGTCATGACAGTTCCATAATTTAGTAAGTCATACAACATATTTCTGTTGCTTTTATAAACACAAATTTCAACAGAGCTTTTTAAATGGCGTATTATAAAATTTTATTAAAAATCGTTGTTAGGTCGCAACTACATTTAAATACCATCAAATTGCTGTTGTTTTGTTATCAACATCATAATAATTATAATCTCTGAATTTGAAACATTCTACACAGAAAAAAATTTGTGTTCTCCATCTTATTTTCTTAGTCACATGAAAATCTAACTGTAGTTTTATAATATATCACACACTAGATGGGTTGCAATCAAGCAATTACCACTCAAAAGATGAAACAAATTCATAAATGGGATAGCGTCTAAATTGAAACCTATTATTTGGTTTCTGCAACTCAATTTGCAAGTATCAATTAAATGAAAGCCGTACTTTTTGTTGCATAGTTTTTTTTTATCTTGCAAAAAAAGGAAAAATTATTATGCTTTTTTTAAAGTACAATTTCTTCCGTCATACATGTATTGCATCGAGTTAAAAGCTTTTAGATTCCGTCACTCAGGAAAATTGGTGACTGATGCAACAACCATTAGCGCACCTATTCCTCAAGTGCAGTATAATTTTTATATCATTGCCCACTGACATAAGACACTCATATGGCGACAAATCCGTAAGTAAGTAAGGGTGTTCCAGAGTTTTCAAATCCAAATTGTCTAGTTTAATGCATGTGCATACCCGCATGCAGTAGCATTACATGTTATGCAGATATGCGACGTCACGATGGACCTAACCAATTGATTTGCTCTGCCTTTTGTCGTAAAAAAACAGCCATAGAAACGTCTTATTTCTGACAGTGGTCGGTCACATTTACAGACCGACTTGTTTAACGTGTATTGGTAAAACATTTTATTTATTAATTTTCCAGTAGAGCGTTAAGTTGCTCTTTGATCGATACTCTCTCTCAAACTTCACCCTGATTTTATCTTAGTTTCTAGAGTATAGTGCGGCAGACCAAAATATCATTTTAGGTTACAATACGTTTCAAAAAAGCTTTCCCTTTTTCTTCATATCGATTCAGAACTCGCTGACAAGCCTTGATTCTGCACATTGCTTTATACGTTTGTAGGCACACTTAGAATCTACCTTTCCGGTATTTTTTAGAAACTTATGGTATAATACAATAGCATAGACACTTTGAGTCTCAATTCCAACTAGTGAACCAATTGAATTAGATGCGGCGAAGCTTAATTGCTGATTGCTGAAGTTATCATAAGATTTATGTTCTTGTATTTTTGATCATTATTTTTGTTTGATTTTCCATAAGCACTGTTTTCTTTCTAGCATGTGCGTTCAGTGCGATAAACCAGTCACCGGTTGTGCATTTAGTAAATTTCATCTTCTTATAGAGTCGTTGTACCTCCAAGGGTCGGTGTCCACACCATTTTCTACTTATGTCATTGAGTTCAGCAGAATCTCAAACTCATATGCATAATATGAGCACTTTTGTACGGTAAAATTCTTGAAAGGACTTTAGTGAAACCAAACTGTTATCGCATACGCCCGACAGTGGTTCTACTTATCCACAAACGGACTTCGTGTTGCTTCTACTATATAGGGAAACTAATATATGACAAATATCACCAGATGTTCCAGAATGCGAACGGAGAAAGTCCAAATGCTGAGTTTTTCAATAAAGCTGGGTAGCGAACCCGGTGAAAAAGTTTTTGCCTTCATACTAGACGCAACAATTAGGCGATTGTTAACATTGCTTGATCACTCATTCCATACCTTAGTCTAAAGTTCCCAACAATGTCTTTGCCAAATTGATAGTAAAATGCCTAACTGCTGCAGTTTTTTCGGCTTATTTCTTGCATTCGTTTATCATTCTGTACAACATATCTCTCAGGATGCATTTGTCCGCATAAAAGGGAAATGAAGATGTAGACATTATGGCGCGTTTTGACAACGATGCGCAATTTATTGCACTAGATAGAGCTAAGGTTGATGAGAGCCTTCAAAGAAGGAGATCAGCGTTTTAACGTCCATATAAATGAAAAAGATTGAATTGGTTGTTCTACATTTATCTACTTGACATTTTAATTTGGTCTAATTTTCTGCAATGGTTTGCCAACAGTCAATTTTACTGCCGAATGAGATGCTTCTTGGATCTATTGTATATAGATGACGTAGCAAAACATCATTTTAAAAATTCGAATTCGTAAGACAAGCTCCAGTTAATGTTGATCAACGAAATTGCTATTTCAAAACATCAATGCTACTGAAATCAGAAACTAAAGAAAAATGTTAAGAAAAACCATAACTCAACTTATTTACACTTTATAATTGATTTGAATAGCTCAACTAGGTATTGTTCGAATGTTTTCAATTGTCTAGGGAATAAAACTGGTTTTTTTACACACTGGTACACAGAGTACCCTAAGCAATTCAATTCAAAACCCTTATTTAATGATAGTTATGCAATTAGATACCATTTTACCTCAAATCATATTTATTGTTAGGAGACATCATTAATTTGGTACTAAATTAAAAATAAATTAGGTTAACGATTATGAATTCAAAAAGCATGCCGCCTTGAACGTCTCTCATTTACACTAAATACGAAATAGTTCGAATTCAATTTAGCGTGAGACATCCCTTTTAGACAATGATCATTGGCCTTTTTTTCGTTTTCAGCTTTAACTTGGGGTGTTAAAAAACCTGCTTCCCTTTCGACAACATACCTCTAGGCACTGGCCAGCATCTAAGAAGTCATTGTTTGATTCTTATCAAGCCAAAGATCAAAGTTAGCGTCAAAAATGGACATAAATTGAAGAAGCCAATTAAACAAATGAATTTTCTTTCCAAAGAGACAAATAGTAGAAGTGTTGTTACGTGATACAATAAAACAAGCATACAAAACAATCTACAAATAAATATGCATACCTTTGTATGTTACAGACGAGTTGTTTGTCTTTAGATTCTCCGTTGTTATTTCAACTCCACCTGGGAAATATTTAATGGTTTTAACAGCTGTGTTGACGCGTATATCCAAACCTTCCGTCAATGCTATGGGCACGCACGAATATCCGTTTCGCACTGTAATCATATAAATAAAACAGAATTTAACTACAGGTTCTACGGAATAAATGCTAGAGGAACGTTAACAAGAATAAATAACTAATCGAAATAGGAATATATCAAGGAATAAAATATTAAGTAATTGTATTAAATTCATGCCTCTCTCGATTCTGAAGAAATTAAAATTCATTACATTCTTTTCGCGTTCGTCGTATCGTAATTCTTGTTTTTCGTGGGAGGCGGGATTTCAACTTTTATTTTTATATGGGTCAGCCAACCAAACCGAGCGTGCTAAAAGAAAGGAATGATCGTAAGCAGCGTAAGAGTTGGTTGGTTGGCAGATGAATGGCATGTGGCTTCTATTTTGATGTTTTTTTCCACCACGATTATCATCGATTGCCATGTGAATACTTTGTCTGAAATTGCTGTTGCGAATATGCAAGAAAACAATCTTAGCTTAAGATTGAATTTGTCACTGTTGCATAAAGTACGTTTCGTGTGTGTGGATGTCAAGCCATATTCATGTCCATTTATTCCTTCGCCATTGTATCTCTTCGTATCAATAGTAGGAACTACCACCATCAGAACTGGAACAGAACTACAAACTAGCAAAAGGGCTCCAATGGCAAACTATAGTTTGGAAGTTTTAGCAAAGAACATTTTAAAAGGAATGATTTATGTAAAACGAAAGGAAAGCATATAAACAATGTGATTGGCATGTATTGATTTATATCAAATCACATCATATTAAATGGGTTTTCTACTGGTGCCGTGTCAATTTTTATGTACTGAATTCGTTAGACTACTTTTTTGGCAGCATGGTCCACATCAATTGATAGGAAGAGTGAAAACGCAGTTAGTTACCAAGATTATTGGAACATAAGACTGAGCCCATGGAGACTCACTAATTAGCTGAATCAGTTAATCATAAGTCGGACCATGCCCCCACCAAACCACGAATTTTCCTGCCACAAAGATAGGAAGCATCTATGCAAGCGCCGAGAGACAGCCTCTTTCAAGTCAATAATCAGCACAGTTGACTCCGACTGATTGCGATATGCAGGCCCCATCCGCAAAGACCAAAAATTCTTCGGCAAACTTCTCGACGTCCATCATGCCGATTTTCAAGCCTTTGCGGGGAGGTTGGGGCGCTGCGCGAAGGAAAGTTCTAATTTCTAGCGCGAAGTGCCGGTTATCATTCGCCGAATGCTCCTCCAGCTTTCTCCGTTTCTGAATACCACGTCTGGAGAAATTCCATGATATCAATATCAATCTTCTCTGACCAAAAGTGTCTTAATGGCCAATGTTCATGGCAACAAGTCACTAGACTAGGACACTAACTAGGACTACATAGTTATCAGTTTTGGTTTAAGATTCATTTTGGATTCTGTATCTACTCCTGATTTAGCGTTGTTCGAATGTCGGTAATATTTATAATACAGATTTCTCCTACGCAACCTTCTCAAGTTGTTCACAGCTGCGCTACAGCGCATGTTGATCTTAAGGATGCAACATGCTATGTTTATGCTCTCTCGCGGTTTGTGACCCGGAGTTTGAGTTTGCCCAAAGAATCTTTCCACTTCCACAAACTTTGTTGGTACGTTCAAGATTCTTTAGCTCCAACGAAATCATTGCTTCGAATGTTTCCGTTCTCGGAGATTTTTTCACGAATGAGCCCCTGCTGTTTGGCTCTAGCGCGACAAATTCCAACAAGAAGCCACCTGTTTCAGATATTATATATAGCCATCGTTCTTTGCGTGTTATATGGAAATATCGCTCTCCAGAACTGAACCTTCTTTATCAATTTTTGCACCGAAGTCGAGCACAAATTGGAATCCAGTTTTCATTGCTACTCCTTCAACCTTTTCTCTTGATCCCGCTCCAGTGAATTTGCAGCCGTCTTGCCACACTTTCCGCTGGAAAGCTGATTCTCATGATGACTATATCTATTTCGAGGTTGATGGTGGATTGCTTCTCCCTTCGAACTCACCACTCCTTTCATAAAGCCTCTACTTATATTTTTCTCTCAATCGAGACGGTGTTGCTAATTATTTTCTAGACTTCATTCATGATGTAGGTCGGTCACTCCTCTTTCTAGCTATCGTAGTTTTGGTCTGCGCACAAGTAAAGGAGAAACGCCCTCTTCATCTAACGGGTCTAACATGCCATTGAGTTCCTCGTTTGCAGTCGTGGGACTTCTTTTTGGTTAAGAACACATGAAGCGGTTTTGGCTCTACCGCCAACATTTAAGAACTTAGCCCTCTGGCGATTCGTTGGAGTAGGCCTTAGGACTGCTTCCAAAACGCGAAGCGCCCACCCCATCTTTTCTAAATGCCATCGTTTTTATTAGCAACTACACTCAGTATTCATATTTCAACATACATGCCCCTTATGTATTAATTGCTTGTAGCAGTATAATATTTGTGTTCAAGGGTTCTTCTATTGGCAAGTGCCTTGACAACTTATCTCAAGCCTGCTTGGACTTGGAACCTGGGTTAGGACCTCGCTTGTCACGCGCCTGCAAGTATATTCCCACGCCTTATTTATTTGATTCTGCTCTGCTCATCAAGACTGCCAGTTGGACACTTTTAATAGTACACCAATTAGTCTGGATGAAGTGTAACCTTAACGCCAAAGTTAGTACGAAAGTCCGCTCATACTTCCTTGCATTCTGTCGTTCGCAGTTTGTCTTAACAACCTCTCCATATCTCATCTCCATATCTGTTGATAGAGGTTGCGGAGAAGACCAATCAAGGCAAGACGTAGACATGTAAAATAATTATTTGAAAGTTTATAAACAAATAAAAAATACATTTGTGAAGGCAAGCGAATCTTTTGATCAACCTTTGTAATTTAACTATTTTCGATTTATTATAAATCAACTATTTCACGAGTTTTGTGATTTTCTTATCCAGAAGAAATCAGGAGGACGGATTTCGGATGGGAGGTGTCATGGAAGAGGATGGAAGGTTTCTATGGCGTTTCTTTATTGAACGAGGATTTTCATTACTCACTCATGTAGTTCGAATTTTTGACATTTTTATTTATCACTATAATTAAAGAGAATCGACAATACGGTCCACTTGAAATGTATGCCTTCAAAAGCATATTGTCTAGATAAATTGGCAAGGGTCACGTTTAACTTTGTTTATTATCCCGATTACTAAAATCGCTAAGTAAAACCAATCTTCTCACATCTTAACCTTAGGACATCTAGGACAACTCTTCCTCGTAAATAAACGTAACGTTATAACTTATTACACCTCTTAGAATAAAACAGACAAGCCATTAAGCTAAACATCGTTTTTTTTTTTCTTAATGTCCAATAGTGCTTTTAATGCATTGAAGAATTTTTTTATATCAATTTTCGATATGCTTCCAACAACTCTTTCATAACAAAAAACAATTACAAAAGTAAAACAAAATTACCCACGATCTTGTTTCAATATTTCTTGTCCTTACGTAATATTTTAGTTTAACTGAAATTATTGAACACAAATTTTGATACAGCAGTTACATAATGTAAATGCTTCAAAATATAAAATCAATCAAATCTCAATTATAACGGAAGGTGAATAAAGTTACAAGTTGAAAAACTTTATTGTCGATAACTTTTAATAATTTGTGGCATTTCCAGTGATTTAATGAGTGCTGTCAGACGCCTACCTGTTGAATTCACAAGTTTTAAGATGCTCAAGTCCAGACGAAATCCTTCTTAATACTTCCTACTTAGCTTTAAGATCTTGAACGCTTTTTATTACACTTTGTTTACATATTCTCCGCTCCAATTCATCCCTTAGATGTTTAACTAGATTTACGTCAGACGACCCTACCTAACTAACAATGAGGGTGTGAAGACGTGTAAACACTTTCTATGCGAGTCATCCACACAAACTAAGAAATACGCTTTGGACCGTTCTCTAAATGGAAAATGAGATCATTTTCCATGCTATAAGTAGTGACACTTTCACACAGATTTTTTATTAAAATTATAAGATAATCCCACTGATCCTTCACTGAATTGCAACTTTCCAGCTTTCGAAGATGCCACGATCCCCCACACTATCAAATGACCACCGACGTGGTTAGCTGCAGGGAAACTTTTGACGTTGAGCAGGTTTTTGCCCTTCGATCTAAGCCACATAAACTTCATTTGCATACGTGTGAAAAAATTCAATTCCAGAGGTGGCCATCTTGATTTCGGCGTACTTTAGCAAATTGGCCGCAGGTCAGTCATGTATTATGAACGTCCAGATCGATTGTTAAATTTTAGCAAAGGATTTCTTCTCAGGTCTTTCTTAGATCTTTCAATTATTTTCGGTATTTCACCCATGAGTTTGATTCACAATTCAGCTTAACAATTATCTTTTTACGTATCGAAACTTATTCCTTTACCCATAGAATCCAATCAAAATGAAGATGCAACTTTGTACTAACTAGCTGCACGCCAAGCTTAAGTTATTCAAATGGATAGTGGCTAGCCCGGCAGTAGTTTACATGAAGTAACGTTGACGTTAAATTAAACGTAGACAATCAGAAATTCATACTTTTCTTCCTGATCTTTGTAATTCAAGCATTTTTGAAAGCATATCGATTTTAAATGAAAATAAAATGTATATGTATATCAAATTTGTGATTGTAAATTAAAATCTCTATTTTATCGGCAGTATGCCAATTTTTATTTAAAATCTCTTAAAGGACATCATTTCGATGCAAAATTCAGTATTGTCTTTTACAATGGTCCTTCCTTGGAAGATAGATACGGGGTAATATTGCGGTATAGATTTAGAAAAGAAAGACATGAATGTTCTCAGCATGAAACATCAAAATTCCACTGGACCCATGAAAATGGTCAACAAAATTCAACTAGCCTGTAGTTTGTCTTGAAAGAACATTCGACTGACCCAAGTTTCCATAAAAATTAGTCAGCGTGTTGTTCACTGTGGTTCTCATTTTTTACACCTGGAATGCGATTCTTCTAAAGGCCAACATATGATGTTGAATGCCATATATGCATGCATGCTTGTGCGTTTGTTGTTACCATCGCTTCTACACTCTGTTGCTTGATGTCCCATGTGGGCTACAATAATGTCTTCAAAACGTTGTTCCACGCCTTCGGTGTTCGGATTTATATCTGCGTCCTATGTGTGAATAGATTGTGGAAATTTATTTCACTGGCAACGATTTTTATCGCCTTTAATCGAATTTAGTTGATGTTAACTTTCCAGCGAGTTTCTGGTGTCGTTTCACACCTATGAGTATTTATTTGTTCGCTCAATAATTTCATTCATTCCAAATATCACGTAAAAAACAGAAATCTTGAAACAAAGCCTTGTTAAGATCGTGGGTAATCTTTTTTCATTGGTATGTTTCAAGTGACTTCAGAAGAACAAAACTACCGATCTGTTGCTTTTTCATTCGAGTCAAATGGGACGCCTAAAAGTATTGCATTACTTGAAACATGAAAAGAACGATTGTTTAGCGATCCAACTGACATGATATTTGTAAATTATTTATAAATGTGTATAAAATATGGAAGACTGCTACAATTATGGCGTGTTAATGCACAAAGCATGTCGACGATGTTTATAATTGGGAAGAGAGGCAATTTGTCATTCGATTGTGGCGGCCAATGAATTGGTTTCAGATGATGCCCAACGCATGGATGGGCCTTTGATTTCATAATACAAGCAATATAAATTTCGAGAAATAATGCTATTTGGATGTGAATAGACTTTATATAAAAGGTTTCCAAATGCTTGGTAATATTATGTAAATTAAATTTTTGTGTTAATGCACACAGAAATATTCTAATGACCTACCATAAAGATAAATTTTGTATTGGTTTGACATCGGTATACACTGCGATTCATCTTAACTAACTTTAAAGAATCTTCACCGATTCAAACTACAGTCAAGCACGAATTTAATGTATCTAATATTACTTTGTGGTGCTGAGAGAGGAAAAATTGTTGTATGAAAATGAAAATTACTTTGTCATAGTTTAAGTTAATTATTAGAATATAATAACTTTGCTCACTACTAAACCAAGGACTCGAAGTTTACATTTTCATTGATTTTCTCAACCAATGCACAAATGAATAACAATTCCTATCTTGAATATTGCTTGTATCAAATGTTTTGGGTATGGAAATAAGTTTCCACCGTTTTCTCGACAAAGTTTTTAGTTTAGATTCAACTTTAAAGAATACAGTCACGTCATTCAAAGTATGCACAATTTGAAGCTAAGATATTCCCCCATCTTTCTGGTAGTAGATGGATTCCTCGGCGGAAAAAATTCCCACCCTTCGATTCGATCTAGTCATCGAGCCATTTTTGATGCCTTCATAAGTAGTAAATTGTTCTCTAGTGAGGGCCGATTTCAAGCATATCGCACGTCACAAAACGTCACTCCAAACCAAATGCCGTTCGATTTCCCTCTCTCTTAGTTGATGCGGCGAACAAGTTCTTGCTTTTTGGATCATTCCCATGGCGTGCAAGCGCTTAACGAGGGTAGATCTGTCAATATTTAACACTTGCGACAATTCTTCTAGGCTTCGACTTGAATCTTCATCCAAAAATTGCCGTAGTTGTGAATCTTCAAACTTTTTCGGTACCCCTTCACGATCTTTATTAGTCAAAAATGGTCAAAATCATCATTTTTAAAACACCAAAACGACTCTCTGCAAGTCGCCTCAGATGGAGCATGGTCATCGTAAACATCGAGCATTATACGATAAGTTTCCGCAGCACTTTTCTTGAGAATGAAATCATGAACTAAGACCTCTCGAAATTGCAGCTTTTTCGGTATTAAAGTCGACATTTTCAATACGAGAAAAAAAAACGTTGCTTCCGCTTTGAAGGAATGTCGACTATTGAGTTCGTGAGCCTACGCATTCAACTTCCCATTCCAAGAATACTACCAAAGCGGACACTAATATAGTATCTGTAAGGACATCTGTCTACCAACGGCGAAAACTTATTTTCATACTAAATATGATTATACCAATAACGCATAATAACTAGTCATCCACATCTTAATTACATTGAACGTCTTTATGTATTATTTTTTGAAATTCATCCGCGTATTAGGATTATGAAATACTCAGCATGCTTCAGAACACCAACTACATCACAACAAAAAGTATTCTTCTTGTATCCTATTTACAATATTTATTGTGTAAACATATTTATTTACAATATTTATTTGTCTTTCTCAACTACATACTTCTTGCATTTTAATATTACTCGAGGGGTTTGTTTCATTAATATATTGTAATAATCTGCTTCTTATTTCTTCATAGGATGCGTCAAATTACTCCTACTATTTCATATTCTCAAGTTAAACATCTTGCGGTGAATGCGTGTGTGACAAATTTATTATTTTATGTGCGTACATAATCTACCAAATGTGAACTTTTCGAAGTTTTGAGCAGAAAATATGCGTTGCGTGGCACTTCTAGTGCCATTGAAGGGTGGCACGCACAGAACGTAGAGGATGCAAAAAAAAGCGCAAACTAAAGGATCTCCCAACGTCTTACTGATGGAAATAGGTAAATATCTAAAATGGCAGCGTACTGACTACATTTAAAGGCGAGGGCTAAAACGACTTATACTAAGATGCGAACATCTTTCACTTCCCTCATTGCCACGATTCTCCCACAAGAATCCCTTTTCGTTTTCTTCCATATTCATTGCATGACGGCGAACAAGACTCACCTTTAACAGTACTGTTGGGATATATTACAACCGGCAAGATTGTTGTCAAAACTTTATTACAACGCTAGCATTAAAATTACATCTATAAAAGAATACGTGCGTGCTCTGTTTCCTTCCACCTTTACATTCGTTCGCAACAGTTTGAGACATTGACAGTTTGTTCCGCCTGGGCTATAACTTGCATTAAATATTCGCGAACTCGTTTTCTTATACACGTCTTGCCCATCAAACCCATCAGTCCAAAGACATGACACAAGTGGTTCTCATGGATGTTATGTTGTGTTACATCCATATCTTCGAATATTTTGTACCCCGATCCAAAAAGCGTTGAGCAAATTAACAAACCGACTAAGTTATCTCCTGCGAAAGCAGTAACAAAGCGAGAACGGATTTAACATTACGTTAAGTGGTTTGTGTGAAAATCATGCTCTATGCGAAAAACATATTAAATTAAAAATATTCTAAGACAGCGAAACTAAGAACGTCTGTTCAATGAAACTAACAAATTATGATCAAAGCTCCAAGGAGAATAAATATTAGTTTGTTCATCCTTGTTGCGAGCTTATGTAAATTGTAAATACACAATTGTTATTACAATACAAAGTATTTTCCAATAAAGGTATTTCTAAATTTTTACATTCAACTTGATAATTGAATTTCCAAATTCTACTTATGTCCTTATATATAAATTTTCTACCCGTTTCATGTTTTTATACGGTGAAAAAATAACAAAGTCGATCGAAGAACAACACTAAAGCTAATTCTATACGATGAGAATTAGCCATGTTAGTGAAAAAAAAATCCATCTTCAATAAAAGTAACTATTACGACTTGCACACAGCATTGTACTGGAGAGATGTGTTATCCTAACTTTAATAATCCTATACTAAGCAAGCGATTCCAACCCGGATCATGAGCTGCATATGCTAACAATATAATTGCGGGTTATAGGCTCGTTCGAGATGGATCATTTCCAGGAACGCTCCCACATGAAATAAGCGTGCCCTTCGTTATGCAGACAGAAAATGCCCACGAGAAACGAACAAGGTGGATGAAAGGAAGCAGTCCACTACCAATATCCAATACGGACGCACCCTTTTGACTACACATATCATGTCCCCAATCATAACATTGCCTGAAGGAGAAAAGAAATTTACATAAGGCGTTGCTTTCACATTTAAATAGGTTAATTTACAAGACAGATCAAGCCACACACAAAGTGGCGACTTAACATTGTTGACGAGTCTGACGACAGCGACAACATCGACGTTAGCTCTTCATCATCGTCGATGCTCAAACTTGCTGTTTTGAGTCCCTGTATAACCAGCGTGGCTGCGATCATGCGCTATCCACCTTGCTAAATTCTTGCTTCTCCCATCTAACTACCAGTCATATACGCTCCAAATGTATTGCAATGAATTACTCCACAGGGCACAGGTAAATTCTCGCTATATTAATTGCTCCTGTCATTTTATGAGCCTGAAACTGGTGTTGTTTTATGGCGATTCGAGGCTACAACGATAACCAACATTCAACTTTAACTTGAGATGCGTAGATGAAAAAGATTTTAGCATTCTCGTTGGTGGAACGGTAAACTTTTATTATTTTATGCTAGGGAATTATAGAGCTATGCCGCCATGACTACAGCAATATCCGGAGAATACGTGATTTCATTAAAATATGGCAGCCAAAAGATGTAGAGCACTAGTGGTAACCGCCAGGCCAGGAGGGTTATCTACATAGCATGTCGGCATATAAGATACAAAAGCATTCTCAACCTTAAATGTAAAACTGAATGGTCATAAACATCATTTGATGAAAGATAAAGCTAAATTCGCTTTTAACTCACGTTTACACTTTACGCAGACACGTTAAGAATTATTCAATGAATTTGAAAATTGTTCAGCCACCGCGTAAATGTACAATCAGTTTGCCGATTCATTCAAGACTAAATTATCAGCACAAGCGACAAACTGATTTTTTCTTTAAGATTGAAAATGATAAAACTCCCATCGCCTTCCGTTGCAATTTTGCAACAAATTTATTGGCCATTCGTAACAATAAAATGTATTGCTCCTTCTCAAAAATTGATCTTTCATTTCAAAAGTATCATATTTTATATGATGTATAGAAACCCATTTACTAGCAATTCACTCATAAAAATCTACTCACTTCCCGTCTTCTCTTCCTACGACTGCGTATTAAACTACACAATTAAACGCTTCATATGGTGAATTATATTCTCTATATAATTCTTCCTTCATAATAAACATTGCTTTGTAATAATAAATAAACGAAGCAAGGCCCGGCGGACCCAAGCTACCCAGAGGTAATAATAAACATTTTTATGCATACACACAGCGGAATGAAAAATAGAAAAAATATAGAATATAGAAAAGCCACTTTGCTGCTTTGATACCTCAACTTCTTATTCCCGATTGCCTCAAATAGCTGGTATTAAGATCAGACCTTATTAAGGATCTAGCAATGAATCTAAATATTATTTCATACATTTTGAATAAATATGAACCGGATCAGATCTAACCAGACTAATTTTCTGCAATAGAAACACCCTTTGTTTTGTTACCACCACTTGTTTTGTTACCACTACCACAATACCACTTAAGCTATGCGCGAAATTTACGTGCAGTTCGCAAGGGATCAACTATCATTGTCAGGCAACCAATTAACAGCATTTGGATGACGATCAGTCAAAGAGAGTCAGCACTTTACGGATGTATTTCTTATATCTAAATATATAAATATAATATATTTTGTTTTATCACATATATATATAGTCCCTATATACAGTCTGTTTGACAAGAGCGTGTACGACAAAGCTCGGGAATGAATTGGGATAAAAAGTAGAAAAAAAAATACACTCATTATACATGATATAGACAATGATGCTTTATTATTAATAACTTGTCCAGTCGCCTCCATTATCAATAATTGACTGGAGTCTTCGAGGCATACTTTCTACTATTTTATTGCATAATCCAGGGACAAAGACCTCCAAATAAGTTTAATTTCACGAACTAATCGTTTTAAAGTCCAGATCTGCTTTTCTCGAAGCTTCAACTTCATGAGTCCCCAAACATTTTCTATTGGATTTGCATCCGGCGACTGTGATGGCCAATCTAGTACTTCAACGTCATTTTCTCGTTTCCACACTGTACAAAGATGACTCCGATGTTTCAGGTCATTGTCTTCTTGCAGTAGCCAATATATGTTTTTCCTTCAAAACCACTTTTGAGCAGATGGTAATAAAGCCCTTTGATATATTTTGACCATTTTAGCTGCATTTAAATTACCTGTAAATATGTGCAAGGTACCAAATCCCTGTTTTGAAAAACAACCCCAAACGTGTACCTTAACCGGATGTTTGACGGTCCGCTGGATGAATTTATTGGCGTGGGTACACCAGATATGAGTGACAGAAGAACGTGCCCAAAAAGAAGCTTCGTCCGAAAAAATTACATTGTCCCAATCCCGGTCCAAATTTCCCTGCGCCCAAGTGAGTCTCTTTTTAACATGATTTTCCGACAGTAGCGGTTTCTTTATTATGCTACGAAATTTTACATCATGAGCCAGTAAACGTCTTCTTATAGTATCACATGACACATTAAGGCCCTTTTTAAGCAAAATCGCTTGGCCACCACGTAACGATAGGCGAGAATTCTTCTCGAATACCCGTAAAATCATTTTGTCCTCCTTTTTCGTTGTTTTTTGCGTAGAGCCACGATTAGGCAGATCGTCGACATTTTTTACTTCAGAATAGCGTTACCCACGTCAACCCACTTACTAACAAATGTCTTTGACTTTTTCATGTATTTTGCAGCGGCTGCGTATGACATTTTGGGTCCTTTTGGATGCAAACACAAGAACACTGCTTCATAACGTGATGCGTACGTAACGCTCATGACGAAATACGTTTTTCTCTGACAAAGATCGAACGACAACTGAGACTCTATACACAAAGCATCTGAGGGGAAGGGGCTAGCAACATGCCCAATTCTCAACCAAGCTTCTAGCGGTACCTAAAAAAAGTTTTGCCGTACACGCTCTTGTCAAACAGACTGTATATACATATATATATGTGATAAAACAAAAATAGATTTCCGTTTTTTACTGCAAAATTAAAGAAACGGAAAATGAAATTTAAAACTAGTACTTCTCAACTGACAACGATTAAATCAATTTATCAATGTTTATTTAATTATGTTTTATTAAATGAATGATTGAAGTATTTATTCTACGGAATGTAGGACTTTGTATTCAATGTGTAGGACTAAAACATATTTTTTTCATGTGTATGTGAAAAATGAAACCTAATCAAAATAAGTTTTCAATTATTCAAATGAAGAACTTTTCCCATTACAGTTTTATTTAATTATTTATTTTGATGGAAAATCACAGAACAACTCATAGAAAGACAACCGTTGGAATATTAAGAAGAAAGGAATCAGGAGAAACAACGTTTATCAAAAACGTATCAAAAACAAAAATACACTTCAGCATCAAAAAATTAACAGAGCTATCAATCAAATACTATGTTTCAACACAATAAATTGGAATGAGACCGACCAACCTAGCGTAGTCAATATTTCAGGGTGCAGATGGTTTGATTAACTCAGCAATGGAAGTAACGGAGAATCAAAAGTGGTGTGAAGCTACTAGTAAGCGTGGTAAGATGGCGCAAATTGTTAGGTCATAACAAATACCAAAACATCGAGAAGTTAATTTGATCGAAATCAAGACTAACCATCACTATTACCCCAAAGACACTTAGCACAGATAAGCCCATGCAAAACATGACTACTCCATCATAAGACGCAATCCGTTGTATTCAGTAGGAAATCGTGACAGAAATCCGTGTTCTTCTGACGCATACAACCGAATCAATCAATCGTACTAGGAGTTTCGAGGAGTATGACAATGAACATACCACCTGACAGTTTTAAACAACCTATTTTGAGGATAAGTATGATGATCGCTACAGAAAAGTTATGATTCATATTGATGATTCAACTTCATCATCATCAAAACAGTATTGTTTTGCCGCCCAACACTCTTCCATATTTTGAGCACAAATACGGATTTAGTTGAACGCTCACCGTGTTGCAGAAATGCGTTGTCCCAATCCGGAAACCCAAGGCTATGTCTCCTTACTCAATATCTTCAATGCGATGCACTGAAATTATTCAAATATTACAGCTACATCGTCTGATTTAAAATCCTTTGCGAAATTGAACGTTTAATTTTTTATATTTAAAATTCTCAATGTAAAAGTCTGGCTGGAAATTTTATCCTCATATGTTAAATCTAAATGCAATAAAATATACTCATTTAAATTAATTTAAAATTAATTTTAATTTACTTTAAAAAATTACTATTGTACTCAGTTATTTTATCATAGCATAAATAGGAGTTGGTATTTTACAAACACATCAAGAAGTCTCATGCGTTTCGAACTACAATCCTTGGTCGAAACATTAGAAACACACACCATTTTTACGACTTTTACAAATTTTTTGTTTATGGTGTCAATAAAAAAATGGGATTCCGAGAATATTTTTATTTTATAATTATGCCAGTAAATATTCTGAAGATATTTTCTGGGGTAATCCCGCTCATTTGAGTACATCCTAGCGACTGGTATCACATTAAGGGTCATTATGTGATTCGGGTAGGAAAGTATAAAATTGTTAGTTTCCTTCTAGAAGTTGGGAAGCAAAAGCTTTGATTTGTAAAACTATTAGATTGAAACCTTTCTCGTACTTAATTCAATACCTGAATCGCTCCATCTTTTTTTATTATAGAGTTGGATATTAAAACAGGATGAGAACAACTACATTACTAAGGACAAACAATTTTCCTTTTCGTAAAATCACGCGAATAACAAAGGTTCCTTCCAACGGTGATGCGAATCAACAAGATCGCGAATGGAAATCCTTTGCAAATTGGCAGAAAATAAAAGAATTCTCGCCAGAAAAGGAGAACAACGTATCGAACGAAGCAAAGAATTATACAATTAGTCTGTGAAAATTGTTTGTCCTTACGAAATTTACATTAGGGCCTGGTCGCCGAACGAATACCTATGTTACGGATGACAGTCAGAAGACGATCAAGAGAAATGTACTTATCTCTCAGGGGGCCAGAAACATAGCCGAAATTAACGGACAGAATATGCAAATTTAGATTCGCAAAAATACGTTAACATTATTCTGTTGAAAATTTTCTAACGGTAAAGATCATCTTGTAATAATGTTGTTTTCCTCAATTTAAAACAGAATTTTGAAGATTAAGATTATATCCAGCGACGAATTCACGTTGGAAGCGGTGACAGGAAGAGACCACTTCGTTTCTAGAAGACATGAGCGGTACAAGGAAGCTCAGTCGTGTTCTCAGCAGATCAGCGTGGACAACGGGGCAATTAATACTCTGCAGTACTCTGAGGTAATGCAACACTAAATAATTTCATTTTTCATTTTTTTGGAATGCAGTGGAACCTGCGCCATCTTAATACATGATGGTGCCCTATGTCACCGTGCCCAGTAAGTGCGAAATATATTTGATGACGACAGTATTGCTGCACTTCAATAGCGCGCCAATTCCCCAACCTGAACCTTATTGAAAATATATGGAGGCTCTTGAAATTCTGAACTAATACCTATACTAATACCTTTTTAGATATATTCAAGGAAAAAACAATGAAAAATTAAATGGCATGATGAGTGCATCGACAGAACCACGAAAATAAAAGTGGCTATTAAATCTAAGGGTGGTTTTACGAAGTATTAGTATTTAGGCACAGGTTTTATTTAATTTGTTCTCTATAAATAGTAAGGAATAAGAAAATATTTTCATATAAAAATAGATTTCACGGGCGAAAGAGAAGCATAGCGGACCAAAGGCAAGTAGTTCAAACGTCCTTAAATTGACTATTGTGTGAAATTATAAATGTAATTTCAAAAAGCCATTGTATTGACCCTAATCGGTTTTAATTGTTGTTTGCTTATGTCTAGAGATCTGAGGGAAACTTCATTACATCTATGTTGACATAAAATTATACTAAATTCTTGATAGGTTATCTTACTACTACTTACTTAACAAAAACTTCTACTAGGCTTACATCTATTTTATAATCTTATAATCTAATTACTATCACCAGATCCATGGCTGAGGATTCGGGAAGTATTTAGTTTTTTTGAGCAGATTCGCCCTACGCGATAATAAGCTTGCAAGCTTGCTGATAAGGATAATATTAGCTATTTGGTGTAGTAATCTAGAGGAGAAATAGTAAGGTTTGTTTAGGGCCATTTTTAAATAATGATTAAGGATGATTTGAAGCTTAGCTGTAAGGTTTCTACTGCATTGGTTCTATCTGGGAGCTCCATACAAAATTAAAATAATGAATATCGTTGAATGCTCATTTTAAGGATAAGGATTTTATTGCGTTGACTCATACGCGACTTTCGATTGAGCAATGGGTACAAAGACAGAACTCACTTGAATGGCTTAGAAATGTTGTGTTCGATGTGGTTTTTAAATGTTAGTTGGCGATCATGTTTTAGACCCAAATAGGTCAGCTCTTCGGACCAGGGAATCTTTTGGCCTAAAAAGTTTATAAACCTGTTTCGCAGCTTGATAGGCTTACGTTTTCTGCTAAAGAATATTGCCGCGGTATTTTTCTTGACATTGATTTTAATTTTCCACCTGTAGCAAAATTGTTAAATTTTGTGCAGAATTTTTCTAGGTTGGAGATGATCTGGAAAGGTAACAGTCATGTCAATTTCGAGTCTCTGGAATGCTTTGAAGTATTTATGTAACTTGCCTGCTGTTGATACAGCTTTTGAAACCCATGCGATAAATAATTTGAAACATTTATGTGATTTTATTGTTTAGAGAAGTTAAGGACTTTAGAGGGACTTCATTAATATAAATATAAATATACTTCTTTATTCAAGACATCAAACGTTTCATGAATGCTAAAGTTCCGATGATTTCAAATTATTGCAGCATGGTTCGAGTTCAGGATATTTTCAATTATAGATGATACACAATCATCCCATGGACATCCACTTTTATATTACTTTTCCAAAAATAAATAGTTTCAAGTTACTTTTCGTTTTTTAAGGAGCTCCCGTTTCAAATGTAGGTATTCACTGAACAGATTCATACGCCGGCTCTTTTTCATACGTTGGAGTACTTAATAGCTTCAAACATGAGAAACGTGCTCCAGGGTATCGTGTTCCCAATTCGTTGAGGCACGACCATCGTGTCTCAGGGTGGATAATATGTTAATAGAATACGCACCTAAGTATAATTGCGATTCAAATTGCACAGTGCAAGTTTGTGCTTTTCAGATATTTCGTCTGTACAATGAATCACATTACTTCTGCTGCAAGTTAGCCCTAAATTTGTAAATTTGCTGTAGTGACTCTATCCCAAAAAAGGGCGCCTTATAGCGCCGCACGTTGTGCAACAAGACAATGTCAGCTTTGCAATCAATCTAAGCATTTATCTTTAAAACACACTTTTATAACGTTGTACCATCTAGACATATTTTGATTACCTGTGTAAACAAGCAACTGATTGCTTTTTCGCAATATCCATCGATAGCTCACATCGTCATTTACCCACGCAGTTCTGTTGGACATAAAACCCAGCGAAGAAACAGATTTTCTTCCAGTGACATTTGCTATGGCCTTAATAAAGGAAGTCAGATTGTAGCCTGGCTTTTGCACCTATACTCGTGTATGCAACGTATATCGTTACGAGTACTGGTCGATGTTGTTCGTTTTATTATGTTGCTGTCTCTACAATCTTTATCGAATAATTTATGGGCAAATTGATTTAAATCGCACATCGAATGACAATGAATATGCATTGCCAATTGGCATCAACAGTCGCCTGTGTTCGCTTTTTGCACGGCTATTTCGTCAGGTAGTATGGAAGCATAATATATTGCGTTGGGTGAATTTTGAAGCTGTTTCAAAAATGAAATGTACATTTTAAATAAACAATTCAGAGTACGATAAAACATAGCTAGCTCAAGGGATTATGTTAACTTGGACGCAAGTTTCGCACAAAAACTAATTTCACGATGCTCATCTATCAGAGATAAGATAATTAAGAACACTGGCCAATTTAAACCAGTTTAATATGATCACCTCATTGTGGCTATTGAGTTCATTTCAATACAGGAAAAAGGACACGGACACGAAGGACAAAAAATGTGACGTTGCAATAACAGATTCGAAAACAAAACATATTGGGACCTTGACAACAAAATATTACCATACTATGCTAAAAAAATTAAATCATTCACCAGAGCCAAAAACGAATCAAACAAACTCTACTTTTCTTCCTTTTTAAGGACTAGAAAATCTACTGACTAAGCAGAGCGTAGCTCCAAATAATTCTACTAGAAACAAAAATTTTAACCAAATTAAAATAGTCAATATTTAAATAAACCACATTTTTAATGAATTTCATTTCCAAACACACATTTAATGGGGTGTTTTTTAGTTCGCGGAATGGAAGGTAAGAAGTCAGAATAAAAATATAGAATTATTTTTCTTTTCTCTAATAAATTTTGGAAATCTTTCAATAAGCTTGTATACTTCCATTAAAAATGTTTTGTTCTTGCCCGTAAAATAAGCGGTAACTGCGGCCTTCTATATTGGCCTTTTTATATTGAAGTCCATCTTGGGTTGGGCAGCAAAAGCAACCTCACACTTGTGACCAGGTGCGCTGTCGTGTGAAAGGAAGACATCATTGGTCGATTTTCCCCTTCTGTTTTGTTTCACTTTTGTTTTGCTTGTTTTGTTTAATTCTTCCAAACTCTCTATTTTAGAAGCGTATTCTCGCATTATGAAGACGCCTTTCTCTTTGTAATCAGTCAACAAGATCCTTTCTTAGTACCAAAACCTGTCGGCATGGTTTTACCAGCCTTTTTTTGCCGCTGCATATGCTATTGTGAAAAATTTTAAAAATTTTTGCATCCGATACTTCAGTCATTTCTGGAAGCCGGTTTTTCTTTAGTCTCTCATCTTCTAATATTAATTTTTCATTTTTTTAAATCTTTTCCGGAGTAATTACTTCGATCGACAGTCCGGGTCGTGGATCTTCTTCAAGTGAGTCTCTGCCTTCTTCAAAGAGACTGTGCCCATTGTGAAACATGGTTTTACTCGGACAAGAGTTCCCGTAAGCGAATGCCATCCTTTCCAGTACGGTTTCAACTGACTTTATTGCTTGGTAAGGAACTTAATGACGACGCGGCGCTGGATTTTACCAATTATTCGCACTTACTACCAGTTTCAGATGTTTGATCGACGATAGTTCAATGATTACTGTCCGAATTAAGAAAAAGCTTGCTATCCATACTGACAATTAGATACTAAATCCTTATCATACCGTTTAGTACAGTTACGTATGAGCTACTCTTCCATTCTTCGAACTTAAAAACGCACTCTCGCGAGACAAAATTAATCATAATCGATGATGCGTTTTTGGGACCTGATTCTTAATCGTTTTTGAGTCCATTTTAAGAGTCAGTTTAGGACTAAATGCGTGCGGGAAGTGAGATCACTTTGAATCACATTAAATTTTTCAAAACTTCGTATATTTTCGAACGATTCCGTTAAAACTTCATCGCCCGTGAATGTGTGCTTGACTACGATTAATGTTTCGATTGTCCCAATTACAACCAAATGCACTAGCTGACCGACAAAACAATGACATATGCAAGACGTCAATACACTGGGTTAAGACAAATGCACTGGGTCAAAGCAACTACCTAATTCACTACACAACATGGGCTTTTCCAACCCAATTTTTATTGGATAGACAATAAGAAATCAGCAGTAGCGAAACATTTCATCGCCGAAAGGTAGAAAATCGGAATCAAAGGTGTAGCATCGATTCCTTCGATTTCATGTGGAAGTCCTAGCGAAATTTTGTTGAAAAAGCAAATGGCATTTACTTTCAACATTCTGTTACTTTATAACAACCCAGGAAAATTAAAATTGTCATTTCAAAAATCAGGTGTTTAAAATACTTGCTCTTAGAACCACTTAAAACTGTTGCGGGTTATACTGATGCAAGAAAAATAATAGCTTAACTAAAAGTTGACCCTCTATTGCAAATTTCCAGTATCGATAATCCTCCAACCATCACAAATTAATAAATAATAATGGGTAACTAATTAGGTTGAAGCAAAATAGGTACAATAAGCCTTGCAAACTGAAAATGTAGGAAAATTTTATGAGAAAAATGATCTGGTGCGGAAAATGCTTTCACTACCCACTAGAATACACTGGACCGTATCATACTTCCTCCTCTGGACTTCACCATTTGTGCGATCCACTCTACTTGTTGCCCAAAATATAATTAATCACGACCTTTTCGACAAGTAACTGCAATTAATTTTCAGTGTGAATTTTTTTAAACCTTTTCTTAAACCGTAAAATTAAGATTCACATTCGTGCATTCTTCTGGCCTCATTTTCCGGGTAAAAATATGTTGGTTCGTTCAAGTTATTTGCCCATCATTGAAAACAATCACTCCAAAATACTGGAAGCTCATTTATCTAGTTGTCGAAAATTTCTGATGACTTGAATTTTTTGGTTGGTGAATGTAAAAGAGTACATAAGTAGTAATTATAAAAAGCTTAGAAGTATAGTCTGTTCCTAGTTTTCATACATTTGGAATAGTAATGTTTTCACATTTTCTACGAAAGAACTTTGTACGTTGTTGAATTACTTTTTCATCTGCCTGCATTCCTAACTAACATTCGAACAGCAGCATGGCAAACAAATATTGAATGAATGAAATGTATGTGAACAAATAAATAAAATTAATGCATGTATGAATGAATAGGAAAAAAGTCCACTTTCGAAGCTATGCAACTACACAATGAAAACTATCTTTCAAATCAATAACGTCGAGAAGAAAGGAATTGACGCATCGAACTTTGCCGATATTGATATTGCAAGTAGAAATTAAATAAAAAGCCAACGTTAGTATAGACCTCGGAGTAAAAGTCGTTGTCGTTTTTGACTAAAGCTGGATGTCGGTTAACAATCGACATGAGTTTAAAATGAAGAAGGATGCTGACTGTAATCGGGCTGATCATCCAATTTGTAGATTGAACTGAAATGTTTACAACGCGTCCTATGTGAAAAAACAGAGTACAGCAAGAAAACGAAATGCCTCGAACTGGAACTACTGGATTTTTTGAATTTTAGATCGCTTAAAAGAACTGGTCCTGGTAAAGATTCCCTCCAGCAGAACGGCAGTTCAAAATTAAAAATGCTACAAGTTCAAGAAATGAAATAGTTGCGAGATTGCAGACATGTGATCGCAATTCATTTTCAAATAAAAAGGATACCTTTGGTAGTGAATTTGAAGTCGCATTGTATAAGGAAATATGCTCGATTTTAAACTAATCAACGACACGAATCCTATCAACGGGGGGTTATGTGTCATTCAAAAATCTTTTTTTTTTAAATTTCTTCAAAGACGTACCGATTCTTTGCCGTCAACCAACGCTAAAATTATCGTTAGACGAAAGTAGGGAATAAAAATACTCACAGGCGAACAACTGGAAAGTAAGTTACCAGGAGAAATAAAATGGAAACGGCCAGCGCTTCATTGCCTTTCCATGTAGCAGAAATTATCTAAAAGCTTTCAAATATGCGCGTTCATAAAAATTCATGGATCACCTTGGGTGCAACACATTCCACAAGATTGATCACACTTTGATCTCCACGAGATGATTTTCCAGCATCCTTGATACATGCTTCTATCGGCGAGTGAACTGTGACCTGATCATGTCCTGGTAAAACCTGCATATAGACATCGATTATAAAAGACACAGGACAAGCGTGCAAAGTTGTGAAAGCCCAACGCTTTATTGTCGAATTGATTTTATATTTGAATCGGCCTTATCCAAAAACGAATACTTTCCTCTGGCCTTTCCAAAACAGATACTTTTGGGAATATATAACTTTGAGAAAAATATTAGAGCAACTTTTGGGTAATACTGACAAGGTCTTAAGGGACGATCAATTATTCATCAAATATTTACGATCAAGCGGGTACTGGAAAAACGTTCACAAATGAGTTTATCGTTGATCTTAAAATGCAGTTTCAATCACAAAACCGCCTATATCAGTCTATAATATGGCCTGTTGTATGCTATGATGCGATTGTGAAGTATGCAGGTTTACACAAGCACCCGAAAAAAGCTAAACGTTAAAACACTCGCCAATCAGATGCAGCAATCATTTGTTCGAAATCTTTGACGACCCACAAGTAAGCTAAATAATAACGCTGCAGAAAGTCCAAAGGCCAGGTTATTTGTTGCTTATCGAATGTCAAAATAGTATCTTAGGAGAAGATCTAAGGACGATGGCGAGGAGGTAAATCTCGAAAGCGCTGGGCAGACTTAGTAAACGACGTCGTTGTGAAGTCACTTGAACTCTGAAATCGATCAAAGGAATTGAATAAGTGAAATACGAACCAAAGCCAAAGATGGGTTGGGCAAAAGAAGTATAATTTTGTTCCTCCCATCACAACACGAGTAATTGAAGTATTTCAAGGACTGTCGTTCTCCGAAAAAAAATCACACGCATGTTTGCTATGTTAAATTTAAAACTAAAAATAAATAATAATCTAAATAATGAATAATAAAATAAGAAACTAAAAAAAAACTAAAAGCTAAAATGAAAGACTACAGTACACCGAATGAAACCTGAAATGAAAAAATATATTCCCTCGTCTCCTATTTTCCTATAACTCCTATTTTAATGGTCCAACTGGCAGTCGTTTTCAACACGACAATAGCAAGTTTGTTTTATCTTTCATACAAATGTCTCATGTAGCTACAGAAGTAAATGTAATGAAAAAAGCATACAACTAGTGATTTCACATCATGTAAATAAATTATATGTTTTATAATTTATAATAATATAAATTATACATATTTCACATATGTAAATAAATAACATATACATCTTACGAATTGAATACATTTAGCAATATTTGCGAGTCGAATTTTTAAATGCTTGAAAAAGTAACTTCAAAAATTATTAGCATCTACAATTTTAAATGATTGTAATTAAACGACACAAACGAAATTATAGGATTACAAACAGGATACTCAACATACAAAAGAATGACGCGCAATATTGGTTTTATTTCTATTATAAGTGCTTTATGAATAGTGTTCTCTATTTATGCATTCCTGTACTAATAAGTCTCTGCTTAAATTTTCAATAATTTCACCGCGATGCTTTACGAATGATAAAATGACGGTAGAAAGAGATTCGATCAATATGATTGGTTGGGACACATATAAGCTGCCTGCAAGTGTTTATTTGACTTGTCGTGATTTCAAGATTTGACCGTTCGATACGCAAATATGAGATGCTTTAAGCAAGTCTTATTCCCTGTACAATAGATGATCATATGTGCTTAATTTTCCAAATCCAAGTGCAATATACGAGTATTCTAGTATTTTCTGATTGAAGTTCTCTTGCCCATATTTCAGGTATGGTAAAGGCCAGCTGCTTTAAATTTTCTGATGTGTTATTACTTAAGGGTATGTAGTGTCTTCTAAATGTTGGATAAACATGCAACACTTGATATGGAACGTAAATGATTCGATGTTCTTAAATGGTTTTCGAACATTGCAGATAGTGGTTTCCACTTAAAATTTTAGGAAGCATTATCAGCAGATATAGCACATCGTGATGTAATTATGTTTATTGTTCCTTGGGGCTAGCGAGAAAAGAAGAACGTCTCAAGGAGCGCTGTTCATAATTGGATGAAAAACATCCAAGACAAGAATACGTATATAACACAATAGAAAACAGGGAACCGGATCATGCCGACGTATTTGAGTAACAATCTAGATGTTTACTTTAGCACTTATAAATGGGCTTCTTTTATTTATAAATCCATTGAAAAATGTGCTTAGCTAATGACGGCATGTGTTTTATTATGGTATTGAAAAACAGCGAGACAGAGGTCGATTAAAAACGATATGGTCTACAAAGTCGCTTAGAAACCGATTGATATGCGCCTACTTGTGTTTCACCAAAATAAATAACACAAAGAAAGTCAAGATTACTTAAGTTCTTGGATAATTACTGGAAATTATCGAAAACGACGTAAAAGTAATCACACCAAAGCGTATCATTTTGATAGGAAAGAGTTCAATCTCGAGAAGTAGTTGTTTCGAGAAATCGACTAAATGTGACTTTTTTTTCTCTGCTCATTAATAACTATATTTCAAACATACACTCAAAACTATCGCGATTGATTTTGAAGTGTTTTTGATTGCCGAAAGGTTCCCCAATATTCTGCAATATGCTATTAGCTATTGTAACAAAATCATACATAAATACCTTATCATTCGTGATTCAAGTACTTTACATCTCTGACTGAGCATATAATAATAAAAGCATAAACAAAAGCAAAACAAAAGCCTTTGCATGATTAAGAAGTCCTCAACGACCTACTCTTAGAAAAATTATGTACCTTTTCAACTTCCCATCCTCTTTTGTTAACCAATTAAAGTCCTTCAATTCACCTTCTACCAAATTTTGTAATTACTAATTAGTTTCTTCGTTCGTAAAAATTTGAAAAATATCAAATAAAATTGTTAACTCGAATAACAATATTCAATTTTAATTTTCAGGGTACATTTATTACAAATAAGAAGAAGAAAAAAACAAACGCAGAGATATGAATGCATGAAAAAGTCTTCAAAGATCAGTAATGAATTTTAATTCAAACGAAAAATAAGTTAAAACTAAAGCAAAAGAGAAAAAACGCAACAAAAAAACCAAAAAGAGTAGAATTTAATCCCGAACGTTTTGAAAGGCAAAACTTACTCCAAAACTGTCACGACTTATTTAGTCTTATTATATCATTTTGAAAAATTTTGTATTGTACATCAAGTTTACGTATGAGTATCAAGTTATACGTCTTTCTGTTTTACTTGCCATCAAATTGGACGGAATTGACGAAAGGATCCAAATTTACATTTAGACACAGGAAAATATCATAGGGATCATAGGGAAGGGTTTTTTAAATATGGAATAATGGAAGAATATTGGCGACAAAAGTTCCTTATAGATGTATATATTATATATCATTATATGTATAGATTATAATATAAAATTATATTATAATCGGTTCTTCAGCAATACCGATAGCAATATTTTATGCTATCTCGGGAAGTTTTTTGATGGATTTACGCTGAACACTTTTGGAATGAAATTTTATTTTTGATAGTCAGGCTGCATTTGCGAGTCAACTTGCTTCAAGTAATTCCCAATTACATAGTGTAATCGTACATTGCATAATCCAGATGATGGCTGTACACATTAGTACACTCAGAAAATTTCGGATTCAATTACTACTATGTGATTTGTACAACAGGAAAACCATGTTCCCAGCCTTCAAATAATAAATAAATGTTTGATTTATAATGTATAAAATCATAAATTTTTATTCATACGTGTAGTTTTACTTCAAAAAGGAACTTGTTGCCCAGACCATAAAATATTAGTAACACTAAACAATACACATTTCATTTGAGAATATCTCATTGTTAGAAATATTTTTCACGATGTCCACGTCCATCAAATGATCAATTTCCTATAATCAACTCAATAAAAATATATTCAATCCAACAGTCAAGAGTTGACCAGACACTAATTAATCAAAATGTAGAACTAGTCAGTGCGGAATGGATTCAAAGATTTCGATAATTTAAGCAAAGATAAAAATCGACATGACACTTTCGATCTATATTTATATTCATTCATATTGTGGTTTATCTAACAAGACCAGTTTATATGTGTTAGTGTTTTGTATACGTTTATCATGCAGAAAATGTTAGTGACGAAGAAAATTGATTTAATAAGTTTTATGTTTCTAATTCAGTGCAAGTAGCCCTGAGGGACATCAGTTGTGAAAATTTAATGTGGTTAAGATGGACTCAAAACTTAAACTATTCATATAGAGTTCACATGATATCCTGTCGTTTCGATAAGGTTTTACACCCTGATCTTTCCCTATTTACAAACCATTATCAAGCATATGGAAAACTTTGGCAGTTGTAAGTACGTTCTTTATTCCCCAAAAAAAAAAAACATCGCATGTTGCATAACATCATGCAACTGCTCAACCGCAAGTCTGTCTTTTGGTTCCCACAAAATGACCAATATAAAATCAATTTACAAATATTTCGGTCAAACATAGTAAGAATGATTGATTGTAATTCCTTTCGACATGATGCCACCGAGCCTTAAAATTATGTGGTCCATCGATTGACATAATCATTGGATATTCAAATGAATGAATGTAATATGTGTATGCTGACCACGCATATTAAGCCGTTTATCTGACTTCAACTAGAGTTTAACTTCATTAAAATTTTAAACACTGATCACTCACATATTACTTTCAGATGGTAGAATTGTCGTTAAACGATACCTAGTTGAATGAAGGAACCAAAAAGCAAAGACACACTCATTAAGTAATATGTTTTCTCGCTTATCTAATTTTCAAGCGGTATTTCTCCAGGCATAACATGCTTAATGTGATTCTAATGTGCTGGCTAGTCACCTTACAGCAGTTGTAGTTTACTAGTGTGCATGTTAAATACGTTATTTATATCATTTTAAAGATTTGATGAGTGCCATCAGAATGATTAAGATAGCAACTCTCAATCGTTATGCTCCCTATAGCTTTCTTCGTATATGCTTATAAAACAAACGTTCAGGCATACGTAGCAATGTAATAATCGGAAAATTTATTTAAATCTCTTAGTCAGTGATCAGAGAAGTGAATAGAATAGTAAGTCGTCTTGTACAATGTGTCCTCCACACATAGTCTATAAGACCAAACTGTATCAAAGAATGACTAGTAGGCGAACATTTAACTTATCATGTACTTAATTATAAACCAATTACTTATCCCATGTTCGAGCTGGGCATGCTTTGTTGGAATTCATTCTCACTTTATTAGTTGAATCAACAAGATTTACGCTTAATGAATATACCAAGCTAATTTTAAGCCAGTTATCGAATCAAGGAATGTATACAACGCTGACTGTTACTGTTAAGTTTTTACCATGTACGCAGGAACATGGATTATTATAACAATATATGCACTGCCCAACGCATTTAGTTTATTATTGTTGCGTTTTTATCCAGATTTAAAGGCATATCACAACAATTGATTCTATGGATAGTGATCGGATCCATACAATCTAAGAAAAGTTCGTTTTCAGATTAGTATAGCTTAGTATAGCAATTCTTAGTATTTTAGGTGTAAAACATTGCATTCCGCCAATATCCTCTGAATTTAGGAGGATTTCAATTAGGAGATTTTCACATTTTCAGATATGTAGGTGCAGAGACAATATTCGATGCAGATGCGGCTGAAACATAGAGAAAAACATTCGGGAATATAGAGAAAATCTGGGAAATCATATGGATTTGAGAAATTTATTTAAAACATTTCAAAGAAATAAGGATAAACCAATAGCATGAAAGCATGAAAACCAATAGCATGAAAATTGGGTTCTCTTAAAGAAAGACATAGGATCCAATAAATAGAAAAGTTTGAGGAGTCTTGTATCTCCGATCGAAAAATGGGTTCGTTACCATATGATAGAAGTTTAAAGGATTCTTTCTTCAATGGTGGTTCTACAGATCGCATCGGTATTATGACACAGATTCTAAGCCGAGCATAGAATAACAAACGTCACAGTCCGTTGAAATTAAAAAACTTCGGGAAATATTTTTATGGTCTCCATTCAGAAACCTTTTTCACAAAATGCAGATCCTATAAGAAACAGAGCTACGGAAGTTGCAAATTAGTCAATCAATTGACAGTCAACATCGGAAAATTGTGCTTTTTAATCATCACTTTTTTTAAAGTTTCACATGTTGTTCGGACTAGAAAAATATCTAGCTATGATATGACATTAAACCTTCATAACGTAGTGTTCAGTTATGTTCTGCAATTGTAAACCAAAAACGCACAATTTTAAGGTCTGAAAAAATCATATGAAGAATGCATATGAAGGCTATTCAGAAAAACTAAAAGTTCATAGAAGCTATTTATTTGATCCTTTACCATTCTCACTTGCAACTTGTAAGTGCTCCTGCTCCTTTATTTCAGTCTCAATTCGCTGGGGCTCATTTTCTGTCAAGACGAAAAAAAAAACAACAAAAAATATTCGATTGCAGACGCAACATAATTTGTCTATTGGTTCACCATGGAGTTGATAACCAAATAACCAATTTACACAACCATGTGTGAAACTTTATACAAATTTTATGAAAATTTATTCTGATTACTTGCGACGTCGAATTCGTCGACCTGCTCGTCGCCCTGACTTCACGATTAGCTCTTCAGTCAAAAGACATACACTCACACAGACACAATATCCGCGAGAAGATTTAATCTGAGCTTCCAACCGGTTAAGATACATTGCAAGCATGAAATTAATTTTCTTGTTTCTAATCGAAAGGAATGAAATGAAACACACTCAGTTTTCATTTTTCCATAACTAGCTATTGATTGTTGGTCTACTCACCATGGGGACGCACCATAAAATTCTTCTTCAGGCGTAGCTGAGAGAACAGTCGCAAGACTACAATTCTTAATCAAGCTACAGGCTGTGGGAATTCCATATCTTCAATCGAATTGTTTTACTGTGGCCTTTTAAGATAAGCTGGAGCAACGCTCAGGAAGACGTTCGACAAGGTGGGACAAATGAATACGAAACGATAAGTGTGCATTGAAATGATGCTTGGATGTCACGAAAAATAAGATAAGCCTCCGTCATATGTCAACAAAGGATTAAGTAGTACATTGGATAACATTGTCGTTAAGACAGCTGACTGATACAATGACAAATATTCCAATTCATACACACCATGCTAACTTATAAATGTTGTCCTGAAGATTTGATAAATTCTCCACATTAGCAATTCAATGTAGATGAAAGCGAACAGATAAATATTGATGTTACTCATTACTTTGTGAATAATTTGACACAAAAGAGACATGTAGATGTTTCGTAAATTAAATTTGTTAAGCCAAGGTTAAAGTTATCCTTACCACTTTAGCCTTTCTTTCAGATTTAAGCTTGGTTGCATCTCAGATACACAAGATATTTATTTTATCATCGACATTTGAACTGAATGGTTGCTACGTATATATTCTGCTTTCACAAGCCTTTTTTCGATGAACAATTATGAAACTTGCCAGAATGGGGTAAACATAGTGGAACTCAAATCTGACCGAAAATATTAAAGAGTGAAAAGAGGAAATTTTCTTAATTCTAGATTTTCTTGCAAGTTCGATCATTCCACGCATAAAGTGATCAAAAATAATACACAATTTCTTTAGTGTACTAGATAACCAACTCTAGTGTTAACTACAAATATACTTCAATTTAAAGATTCTTCTAGAGATACTGAATTCCAAACTTTAAATGGACTGCCTGTGATTTTATGAAACAAAGAATTTCGATGGTTCACTTTCGTCCGTATTTGTCCAATAAACAATCATCAATTTAAATTTTAACATAAATAAACATAAGTTTGAAGCTTAATTCGAAATCCAATTAAAAATTTACATTTCATTTCTTTCTGATAAAAAACAACCGAAGGAAATATTATACTCGACCAGCAATGACTTCACTTTTACCTGCACTTTATATGCATATAATTGTGGATCAAAACACCGAATGATTTATAAGCTAAGGCCGAAAGGGTTACAGCGTTATTACTTCTCAAAAATTTGTATATCTGTGGCATGGGTCCTCCCCACAACAATGATTTTAAATGAATTATGGAATATAGACGCGCAATTTCGGTATGCATATAACATAAATTTTACATATATACCTTTATTGACTACAATATACTACACACTGATAATAAATGATAATACATTTTATTAAAATTTTCAAGTATTTACATTATTTATAGGAATCATTTTAAATTTATCGCGACGAATCATTACAAAAAAATTCAAGAGTTTTTTTTCAAAATGTGCAGTTTCCTAGACTTTGCCCTCTTTTACTTTTAAGTGAATGAGGACATACACCTTGCAATTCAGATCGAAGAACCAGATCGAAGCGCTCGCAACGCGGCTAAAAGTCACGAGAATAATTAATGATCCTATTCTTTCGGCGAAAACGCTCAAGTCCGAACAAGTTCTTCGTGATTTTGTCAGTAAAATGTGTAAAAAGAATTCACTCGGATCGGATCGGACCACAAAACGATTCGAATGTTCATGTTTTGTGATAACGACAGTTTTCTGGAGCCTACAATGGAAGATTTTTTTTTCTGTTT
Source organism: Stratiomys singularior (assembly GCA_954870665.1). Classification (NCBI taxonomy): domain Eukaryota; kingdom Metazoa; phylum Arthropoda; class Insecta; order Diptera; family Stratiomyidae; genus Stratiomys; species Stratiomys singularior. The sequence continues at coordinate 111,336,128 of OX940880.1, read as the reverse complement.
TAAACTCTGAGCAATGCAACGCATGCTTGCCTTAATATGAATTTATTTAGCACGCTGAATAATAGCATTTAGCTTGCTCTATGTCGGGAACATAAGAAATGTTGAGCAGTGCAACAATATAAGTATTTGTCTGTTCATTTAAGAATTCCTTCTATACCAAGGTGCATTCAAGCTGATTTTTCAAATTCCTCAATCGCATTGTCTTTTAAAATTGAATCAAAATCTCAATTATTTTATTTTGAGCATTCGAGACCTTTCCATTTAACTTTGGAACTGATCTTAATTCTTTAGTTTTGATTGCTCAGAATCGATCTTGGTTTATGCTTCCGGAATGCTAAAGATTATATAGATGTGTGAAGTTAATTAAGAGCCGTTTGCCGTTTAAATTGAAAAAAAAAAAGTTTTTAATTCTACAAAATTAAAACTTTTTTTCAAAACTATTATGTCCAGTGAGCCAATTTCATTAGACATCCAAATATATATGCATATAAAGTAAAACGCTGCTAATAAACGATCATAGAATTCAAAGGCAAAACAAAAGACTTAAGCAAGAAGCCTTTCATTTGCCAACAATAACTCTATTAAAGTGTTCATATAAAACACAAATTATGTACTGATCCAGAATTTTGGTTGATGTACTTAATTATATGAGTGTTTTTATAACTTAATATAGAGTTCACTGTATTCTGTGATACTTTTTCATTTCTAACATCATTTCATAGCGCCTCTTTGATACACACGAAACCAAAATGTTATTCTTTAGTGCCGACACGACACACACTTGAGAAAACCAACAGCTTACAGTCATTTTATTTATCTACTAACTGATCAATAGTCCAATAACATCTCTAATTTTCCTGCTTATTGAAAATTTCTCAGCTAATGATCAAATAAATGAATATCGCTACTCGAATTTGTCGACATTTGAGAAAGTGAAAACTAAGCGAGTTAGTCAACAAATATTCAATAGTTGAGAATGACAAAAATTTTCATTATTTCCGCTTGTCATTTATTTCACATTTATGAAGTCTAATGTTAAACATGTTTCCATTTATGCAAATCGCTGAAATATATTTTGTAATATGCTGGAAAGATATACACCTATATGTTGTGCTTTGCCAATTAGCAAGAGTTTATCCACGTTTTCCCATACAGTAAAGTTATTTTCGACTTTTAATATACTCTTCTTTGTTCACTGGGAAATTTTCAACTATCTTATTTAAAAATAAAATCTAGAAAAAAACCTATTCATCTAGTAAAACAGCATTACTTTTCCAAATACTCTAGTATAATAGAAAACAATTGTTTTTGTATCTGTAAACTATCCCATAAATATCCCATAAATATAATACGAACTTCATAGGCATTCGTTTTGCTTTGTTTCAAATTGTGACAATTTTCTTTGTGAGAAGTGAAGTTTAGGTAAGGAATTTGAGATAAGAGCATTAGGACTTTCTTAAAATAAAAACTGTGTATGCACACTATCCATCCTTTCCTTATAGGATTTAATTATGAACTATGAAACTTCTAACTGGTACATTTTAGAATGAGGAAAAAAAATCCCAAAATCTCCCAAGAATTCAGTGGTTATATAATATAACCCTCATTAGACTATGCAAAATGTGACTGTGGTGAGTTTAGAAATCCAATTCAATTGTTGAGAAGTGAGTAAGTAGTTTTAATCAAGTTATTTTCGAAAATGACTTCGTATTTTTGCTGCTTTTATGATGGGAAGCAGAACAATAATGGAGAACATCGAACAAATGGTTATTTCACATTTCATTCCTAAATAAATCTCTTCCAACATTATAATAATAAGATTGTAAAATCATTAAGTTTATTCAAAGATACGTCTCGAGCACGAAATTTCGACTTCAATTAAATTTCCAATTTATTCAAGACGAAAGAGGACTTACTTAATCAACATTGCTTTAATTGTTAAGTCATTGTTCTATCCAAATTGCCGGCGAGCTTGCCAACACAACCATAGGGGAGTGAATTATGGTGGACGCTATATAATATTATCTTTCCATCATATCTATTCCTCGTTTTTAATTTCGACTTTAAAAATATCCGGCCACCATGATTGAGGTCTAAAAGTTTCTCCCTAACGTTTGAATATCTCAACTGAATGAGTAACATATGCAAGGTTTAAACTATAATGACAATTGTCTTTTTGATGGGGTAATGTCCCTTTTCTGTGTTGGACTTTTACACTAACCCAAACACACTTTCAACATTGGTACATGGTCAAAAGAACAAACGAAATTCCCGCCTGATCATGATGGTGAACAACAAATGTCCATCAATGCGACTGCTTCCCTTGCACCTGAAACGTTGACAATGATTGATGACGTGCCATGTTCGATTTGGCCTGAGAATTTTTTCTCCATTGCTAACACGAGAAAATTTTTGCATATTATCTCCGTTCGTTGTAGCGCTATCCTGTTGAAGTGCTGGCTCTATTGATAGATTGATTACAAGAAAAGAAATGGGGTTTAAATTACATTTTTAACATGAGGCAGAAGGCAAGGTTTCGCCAACAATTTTAGAATATACACAGACACTTAATTCAAACAATTGTTTGACAAAACTTTCGCGCATTTCTCAGCACGCCAACAAGCAGATTTCTGAGCTCAAATTCATAGATTCGTGTATACGATTTATTTATGCAAATTCAATGTAAGACCTATATTAGAAATCAACGAAAAATTACTACCATTTAGTTTGTACTATCTGCCATGCATTGTCCGAATGCATACACACACATATGATCAAAACTATTTGCATTTATGAGGGTAAACGTTAATTTGTTTAATAAAACTCGTAAAATTTAGCCATTGTTCTCTAGACTTCATCCAAAGAAATAATTGTAATGTCAATACTCATCACTTTGTATTCATTTCACACAACGAGCTCCTCTTCTTCGGCTTTCCAATTCCCTAACGACTCCACATTCATTTTAAGATGCAAACTAGAACGCTCCCTTATCTACCAATGTTAGATTTCGATTAATTAAGAGCTAAATTTTCAAAATATTAACTAAATTGCTCTAAAAACATTTAATTTAATTAAGAAAAATACGCAACTTTAAATTAACTTCAAAACACTCAGCGCCATCCGACTTGGATAACTGCGTGGCACATACCCATCATACGGTTTATAGATATCTTATCTTATATTAATGAAAATTTCTAGTTCCATTGAGAAGTTTAGAAGTTCCCTAAAAGGTAAAATTATAAAGCAATTACGAGCAAACAATGTGATTGGAAGATTGCAATTGATAAATAGGTCACAATGATAGTCAAATCTTCAGGCAAATTTTATAAAGATGAATCTTATCCTTGACGACTCAATGCTTCACCCTATCGCAGACACGTACCAACTTGTATACATATGTGTATGATTGGCAGAGCAAAGAAAAAATGTTTTTGATGTAAAGGGATTATTTATACTTACCCCAAAATATACGATTTGCAAAATATTGGGGCGATTTTCTTGACCATCATCCACATCGTTGTAAAGGGCGATGTTGTGATGAAAAAGGGATTTTTCAGCTAAACGAAAGATTGGTTGGATGGATCCCGTTCACTGAACGCATTTCAGCCGTTTTAAACGAAAAAGGGTCAGGGTTGATGATTCAATGGGTTTAGAGCATTTTTCACATAATGCTCGTATTCTTTTGTTTCTTGTCTGCGTTTGAATAGAATAACAAAAAGGGTGGACTTACGTGATAATGAGGGATCTTTTCAACTCATATGTGAATAAATTACTAAGGGTCATCGAATTACTGGGTAGCTCTTCTTATATTTTTAATTTTCAGATATTTGTATGAGATTTTGAAGTTAGTCTATAATCATAGAACGATGTGTTAGAAATAAGTTAAAGTTTCTTTTTATCCGATGACTGTAGATATCAGATAGTAGTAACAATTAGCATTTCCACCTCCTCCTAACCCACACATAATGAAATCAAATATATTATTAGTCCAAGAGAATATCTTCTGATCCTTCAACCTTGCCAACATGGTGTGTGGATATAAATACCCAACTCATGTCCTTTTCTGCCAGCAGCGGCAATAGTAATAACTCATTTTTTACCCTCTTTTAGCCTCCCTTTCCTGTATTCTGCAGTCCAATTTTTGCCAACAATTCTCTCATCCAAACCATTTTGTGCCACCAGCCATAAATCAATACTTACAAATGCAATTTCTTCAACCTTTCAGTTTTGACTCAACAATCCATTTCAATTGTTAACTCCGCGGGCCAGCTTGGCTCGTGGAACCGCATTTACAGATAAGTGGAATCGATTATTACAATAGTGGGTATCGACATCGATTCAAAACGCACACAAACATTCCTTCTCGTCCATTTGAACACCTTTAATTTATCATCACATAAAATATTTTATAACAATATGTCTCCTCCTTTCGTCTCGTCTCCACCATTATCATTCCTGTTTAAAAATATGTAGTGGGCAAGATGTAAGACGTAATAGCCTCTCAGGTATGATGAGATACATGCTTACCAAGGGTAGCAATAAACGTTAAGGCTCGGTACCAAGGGCTTTGCGAATCACAAGCCCCACAACATTTTCCATCAATAAAACGATTCGAAATCAAATGAACAACCCAGACCAAGTCTCAGTGCGACGTTAACCTATGTTATTCGCTGGTGTGTGAAACGTAGCTGCAGATTAGGCTTAAACAATATAACTGCTTGCGAAGACATAAATAATTCTCAGCGATGGAATAATGCAGGATCGATGGTCTCCTGTACGCATGCAGTTCGCGTAGTTGATTTTATATCCCATAAAAATTTATATGCCGTCATTTCACATTTTCAACGATTGGGTAGCAGCAACGAACTCAAACCTTATATCTATACAAAGTACAAATTTTCCCTGACTACTTGTAGAGATTCCTTTCCACTTATATCCACAAGTCTCGCGAAAAGCTGGCTCTCAAATTCGAGTTCTACGTTTACTTTATGATAGATAGATTGTCGGAGCTCCCTCGCCAACAAGATCATTCGTAATTGTATAATAATAAGACAAGTTACCCTCACTTTAACGTGATGGTTTTGGCATGCCTTTAATATAAAATTTCTGAATAAACATTTGACAAGTTTTTATTCCGACAAACGAAGAACATCTCATATGTGTACATATCTTTATACTTTTACCGGCCTACCTGATCCTTTCCGTTTACCGCTTGTCGTTCAAGTATATTCATTTACCGGTTTTCTCTGCTCCCTTAACATCGTCTTGTTTTTCGTTTCTATTTAGTGATGACCAGATCGGAACAGATTGAATTATGTTGCTTATGTTTGGCTCGGATGCATTACTTCAAACCCCTCTTTCATGACGATGAACACTTAAGTCTTTGAACCTTCTTTCAAGCTTCCTTTTCCATCATAATCGCTTCATTAATGCCAATGTCCATAGATGACCAATCAAATATATGAAAATATTACGTGATATGGCTGCGTATATGGAAGTTATATCAACCTTTACTGCAATATTTTCTTAACAAGAGACAAATGGACTTGATATGTCTAGCAGGATTGAAGGCAATATAACATGATTCCTGAGAATTGGACGAAGTAGCACACGACGTTTTCTGGACTTGTCGAAGTGTTATGAACTTATTATAACAAGGCTATTTCGAGAATATTTAAACATTCTTCATAAAATTTGGCTAAAAATAGCAACACAATGAAAAAATTTACTCTACAGAATATTCAAGAGGATAATTTCATCTTGAATATTTTACATAGGACATAAACAGATTTAATAATACTGATTGATTGGCATTTTGAGTATTCACAGCTTTTGATGAATAAATTTTTATTGTTAAATTTTGTATTATAGGGGTGTATAATTCTTTTTTGTAAATGTATCAAATCGGAACACACTAAGATAGGGCGGATTTATTGTGCTGTTGAGCCGAACTTCTATTCAATGATGTAACACATAGTGAGAAGTCTAACACCCTAACACACATGATATTCATTTACATGATTTTTCTTGTTTGCCTTCATATTTTAGCTACACAATTGTAATTTATATTCATTAATCATTTGAGCTAAATATTCTTTAGCTGAATTTCTCCATACAAACTTAAAATATATTTATTTTGTAATTCGGCCTTTGTTCTTACCCAGCTTAGATCCTGAGTTAAGTAATCACTGATGGCAGTGATTCTGATGGCATGGATTCATCTCCATCAACTGAGTATGGCCGCTCAAGACCTTATTCCACATAGAATGTATATGTATTGGACAACTGAGATTAGTAACATCTGAAACGGTCAGCAATATTGAAAAAGTGATTGAGGGAATTACAAGCAAATCATCCATAGTAAAGAGAAAATAAAATCACAACTCCGGCAAGGGCCCCTACGAACAGCCCCTACGAATTACCTCAGCAAATTAAAAGGCTTATAGGGAGGACTAATTAAACCCGGAGATGGACTTGAATGTTAATCAACCGGCTCAAAAACTTAACTCGAAATCAGATCAACCAATTTCGTAGCCAGCAGTGAGAGAATTGTCGGCAAAGTTTCGAATCGCACAAAGACAGACTGTCGAGAAAAACCAAATATTTTCGCAGCAAATCAAGATCCTCATTCCTCCAATCAACGGTTCTCACGGTATGATATTTAAAAAGGACAGAAAGGCAGACACGTTTTCAATTCCGAAAGAACTCCTTGAAGCATGATACTGACGATGAGAAGGAAATTATCAACACAAGTGCATCGATATTAATAACACATGTCTCCCCGAAGGATGGTATGAGGCCAGTGGACTTTCAAAAAATATAAGAACGTATACAGACACCAAATACCTGAAATTCATATAGTTCTGATCAAGGAAACATTCGTAAAAACAGGAACACGATACAACGTGCTCAACTACAATGCGTTCAGAACCGACAGATTGACAGGCTGGGGAGGCGATACGGCCATACTAGTGAGGAGCAACCTGAACCACTCGCAAATTAACTTGCCGCGCTTGCAACGCATGAAGGCCATGGAAATTAAACTGCAAACGAACTCCTTCGAATACACAGTGATTTCCGTGTACAACCCTGTAAAGAAACCTTTGTTTAAACAAGATCTTGAGGAACAACTCACAATAGAAGGTCCTCTATTAATAATAGGGGACTTCACTGCGTATTACAGAGGCTGGCGTCCTGTGAGAAGCTATCAAGCTGGGACTGAGCCAAATAGATTTATCACAGACGAACAAATAAGCCTGCACCACGCTGAACTGACCACCGACACACTTTGGCAGAATACACAGCAATATACTAGATATTGTTGTATCCCGCGATTTTCACCATAACATGCGGAGGAATCTTTTTTAATACCATAACATGCCCACGAGGAGCTCTTTTTAGATCATAAGCCGGATAACTTCTTAATAGAAGACATCTTTATAGATGAGCCCCTAAAATAGACGAAGAAAACGAACTGGCAAGCTTTCTAAAGAGCTCTGGCTAACGAAATTTTCACCCAAAATCTAAACACTATCAGATATATAAACTCGACGATCGAATAATCAACAAATAAAATAAAGCAGGCAAAACTTGACATAACAGTCACAACTCCGACAAGGGCTTATAACCCCTATGAATTCCCTCAGGATAAAGTTATGAATAAAGTTCTGACAAGGATGAAGAACCAAATTCGGAGAAGAGCTGGGAGCACGGGTGATCCTAGATTGTGAACGAAGCAAACCGGCTAGCCGAGTAAGAGACCTTATATTTGAGTTCAACAATCTTCAATAGGAGAGCTTCCTGCAAAATCTAGAGCCAGGAGATGTGCCATTCTGGAGCCTGGCCAAACACTTCAAAGTGAGAAACAAACCAGTTATGCCACCTATTCATGGCCTAAATGGACCAAAATTTTACAAGAAGGGGAAAGCTGAAGCATTTGTTGACACTTTGGAAATGCAATTTCAAGAAAATGCTGCAGAAACAGTTCTTCAACCACGGGGACCAGATGGAAAACTCAACTAAGAGGATACTTCGAACAAGATCGGAAGAAATAAAAATGATACGGCCACTAGAGGTGACAGAAACCAACGACACGACCAACTGACGAACTCTATGTACGATGGCTCCCAGATTATCTGGTACAGAACATAACGGACACCATTAATGCCATTTTCAATCTACGACAATACCCAGAAGCGTGGAAATCAAAAATAATCATAGTTATCCCAAAATCAGGCAAAGATTTAACCTTCTCCCAGAACTGGCTGCCCATAAGTCTTCTCTCAGCTGTAACAAAACTAGAAGAATGAGCTTTGCTTAACCGACTGAACGAAATAATTGAAGAAAAGCACCTCATTCCTGATACATAATATGGCTTTCGAGCAGTACACTCTACAGAACTGGAGCTTACAAGGGCAATCCAACACATTCACGATGGGATGAACCACAGAAAGTCAACAGGACCAGTTATGTTTGACATAGCTTAAGCCTTAGACAGAGTCTGGCATGCTGGACTTATGTCCATGTACTCAAAACCTATATCGCCCATTCTCTATTACCTCTATATAGCGGATATGCCTCACCGACAAAATAATGTCCAAACAGCTCTATATGCTGAGGACACGTACATCTATTACTCAGCCAAACAAGCACCACTTGAAAACTGCAAAACTCTATCGATACTATCCTGGGATATTTTAATAAATGGAAAATAGGCATAAACATCGATAAAACGCAAGCTATCTTCATTACGAATGAAAGAAACCAACAACCAACCTCGCTTACCATCAACAAGAAGAACATACTATGGAAACCAACAGCAAAACACGTAGGACTAATTTTTGATAAATAACTAAACTTGCTGCAACACATACGCACAAAAAGAGGAGAATGAATGAATACCATCTAATCCCTATAACCCCCCCCCCCTGAACAAAGGTCACTTAAACAATAACAACAAACTACTGATCGACAACCAAGTCATAAAACCGACACTACTATACGGGAGCACAGTACTATGCCAAACGAGTCAATCAAACAAAAAAACACATCAGACCTTCCAGAACAAGGATATAAGGAAAATTTTCCGAATTCCATTGTACATAAGAAAGGTAGACATGCAAAAAGACATTAAAACAGACAAAATTCACAAATGCATTCGTGACCGCGCACTAAAATTATTCGACAAAATAGAACAACATCACAACGACACTCTGGAAGTGCTAAGACGCAGGGAATCGCAAGGACGGAAGGTGTACCCAGGCCTCAGATCGATCAGTCAGTAAAGTAAAGATAGCCTTGCCGGGAAGAAATGGAAGAAAAAATAAATAAATTAAAAATAAATACGTAGCTCCTTTTTGACATATTCAGCAGGTGGGTGATCTGTACACATAGACATAAGGGAGCAAGTGTGTTCTATCACGCCAACTCCAAGTAAGACCAGGAAGAACAAGAAGAAATACCCAAAAATCACCCGGCTATGACACGCTCGCAAACTACAGAAACTACAGAAAAACTTTCATATAAAAATAAGAGGACATTCATAATTCTTTCTTCTAGTTGCGGAGGTTAATCAGGGCAAGGGAGACAGTAATCATCACTGGGAAAAAATCGTTAATTTCCTCAAAACTGGCGACCCATACACAAAGAAGTCCGAAAATTGTCAGAAGTCATTTCATTAAATAAAATTATTCCTGAAGAACAATTTAAGTTCATGCCCTAGCACTCCACAGAGCCCTAGCTGATAAAAATAGTGCAAAACGTACGAAATCTGCCTCAACCGCTGGAAATCCACCGGTCTTGATGTGTTTGACATGACAAACGCATTCAATAAGGTCTTGCACGCGGGACTTGTACTCAAAATGCATGCACCCGATTTTTATCTAATCTATCTATATAAATTTATATAAATTCTATCTATCTGCATATATGCTCCAAAATAATTTCTATTATACAAACGGAAGGGTCGTTCCTTCAAGGTAGAACCATCCGCATCAGAATTGACAACCACCTCTCCAACGTGCAGCCGATTGAAGCTAGAGTAGAAGGACTATTGGCTGTTCGACAATTGCCTAAAAATTTCAAAGTATTCTTATATGCCGATGAAATTTATGTATATTATACGTCCAGACAAGCACAAATCATTACTTCACAATTGATACAATTTGCAAGTTGAAGGACTAAACGGGGATTAATTTCTGGAATCCTTGATTGGCTTCTCCTACTGCTAAAAGCAAAGAATCTAGATATAAAACCAAGTTCCCCATATTTTAATAGATTCTATGACCGACACATTTATTCCCATATTATTTTAATAGTTATTATAGACATCTATTGGCGCCTGCTAATCCATTCATTCATATAGACACTACAATTATTTGTCAATTATGTTCCTAAAATCAAAAAATCATTGAATGTTGAGCCCCTCGCACAAAGTCATCCCCTACGTCATTTATCCAAATTGATCAGGTAAATATCCATGAAACCTATTGAAACTAACCCAGCTGGAAATAATAATCCATCCATGCTCTGACTGATCAGAATGTTAGTCGGGCCATTGATCCTTAAAAATGACAATAAGACCAGCTTACTTAATAGCTTACCGTAGCTCAATAAGATGAGATTCTCTACGTTGGCTAATCATTCTGAAGAATCATCAATAAATACTTAGATCATGTCAGCTGAAATCCCAATACTTCAAAAATAAAGCAACCCACTACTGGCTTCTACTTCTGTTCACATGCTTTTCTACTTCTGTTGAAGGAAAAACTCATCACCGACCCACCTGTCGAGATAGTCATTAACTACGAGGAAATTCTTTATCGAAAATTATGTTTTCCTTCTCCCTTTCATTTCGCACCTCGTTTCGCGTTTACCATTGAGCTGCAGTATCCCAATCAACGACTCCACACAACAAGCAATCGCAATCAGTTCCGATCTGAATCAGTGAAATCCAACATTCATTAAGTTATGAACACGCGTTCCGACATGTTTCACAGTAGGTGTCGTTAGTAATTTAATCGTATTTAGCTCCTTGAAGCAACTCATCGATATCGAGCTAACTTGGATTTAAAAAAACTTAATGTACGCGTTCGGTATCTTAAACACATGTAATACTCTTCACATATCATGTTTTTCGCTACTAGGTTAGATAAACACTTGCTAAACATGTTATCAAATATTTTTGGCAAAACATATCACAGATTTCACTTAACCTCTTACAAATACCAGAAAAATATACACGAGAATCGGATTATTCTTTGGTTTTCTAGTGTAACTAATATATGTACATTATTGCATATACTATTATGACGTTTCTAATATGAATATATACATATATGTCTATTTTAAAAGCATCTTTGAATCACTCCGTAAACGTTCCTCGAAAACAAAGAGACAATATTCCACTTGATCAAACAAATTATCACTTATGTTCAAACTAATCTAGTTATAAAGTTGAAGTACATGTATCCAGCATAAAACGTAATCTTAAATTGGCCTCAAATAGTCCAAAGGCTGTAGTGGCACAGTACCCACCCTCTACAGTCCCGGGCGCTATCAATTATTTGATCTGGGATACTCATGTTGAACAGACTAGCATAGCTAGTTTAGTGATAGTTATCCAGACAATCGCGTTAAAATTTTTATCAATTATATTGTCATCAAACATGAACATCAAACGTCATAGGCCAAATCAACTTTCGTATTCACCCCCGCCTTCAATCTTGTCAAACAGATTTCCTAAAGCGAACTCCCCCGGGGGGAGGGGGTGACTTGACCGTTATGAGCAACTTTAGACATTGTGTCAAGCTACCTTCAAGAGTTAGTTTGTACAATTATAATCAGTTATGAACGCATACTGGTTACTTAAACTATCAATTTTTGCTACCTAACTTACTATAGCGTAATGAAAACATTAAGAAAAAGTTCAAAGAAACAAGGTGAAAATTTAATCTATGTTAAGCAGTCCAAACAGAAGTTCAAGTCTGGCAGGAAAGGGATCATTTAAGGCCGCTATTTTGGATATTAGCCTAATTTCAATTTCGTATTTCGGTTGGCCTAAGTACCTAAAGCACCTTCCCAATTTACGGAGTTTCCTCCATGCAAAATAATATGCAAATCTTTAATGAATTGAATTTTGAAATCAGAAGCAATCAGATTTTCCTCTTAACTTGAATAAAAGACGTGTTGCGGTTAAATCATTAATTCCACACCGACCAACGTAATTTACCTGTGAATCATCATCATTCATAAATCAAATATTCGCTGTCACATCATGTATTATACAATATTGTACTCGCATGATACACTCAGATACCTGGTAGAGGTACATGGATGAAAGCCTTCGGTTTGTACCTTATGGGAAAAAAATCTGCAGCAAGAAATGCATATAAACTGTTTAAATACATATAAATTTTATTCGTCGATTAAACTTATTTCACATAATGAAAGACAATGTATATTTGAAAACTGATTAGCATTCAGCTAGTGTCTTTTGAGGTGATAGAGTTGCTGAACGGTCGATAAAATTACTTGTTCCTCCATGCTACGTTCATTCTACTCCAACTAAAATAAGAGTAACAACAACTAGCACAATTGAAGAACTTGAGACAATTATCTGATTTTATTTCTACGAAACTAACATGCATGATATGTATGCTACGTACGTACTATCAGAGATACCTAAAAGTATTAAAGAAGCGTGAGTTGAGTTCAAAATACTTGTTTCAAAGGAAATATTAAAATTAATGTTATTTTAATCCAAACGTGTAAGGAATACATATATATATATATAGCCCAAAAAGTAAGGGTAGTCTCATATTACAACTATACATACGTTCTACACCTTGTCTCTGTACTTTTTTAATTTTTTCATTTGGGTCTTATGTTACGTTTGATAGTTGTTTATTACATTTAAAAGTTGTTTAACCAATTTTATTATGTCTATACTTCTATCCAAACTAATCAGAATGTGATTCTGATTCTCTGGTTCATCCATTGTGGTTTCCTTTCTTTCTTTAATTAAAATTCTCAAATTAACAAGGCAATAAAATGAAATTCAAAATCAAGTGCCTCTAAATAAAATTTTAGAAAACATTTTTTTTTCTACGGAAGTAATAAGAAAAAGAATCAATTCAGATGATCTTAAAAGTAAAAGATGATTTTTGATATATTTACATCTTTATTTGCCATAAACAGAAAGTAGGATGAGTTTGCTTAGAACAATTATTTAATGTTTGAATAGAGCGAGAATAGATTATAAAAATGTTTCGAAAAAAGAAGGAGTTTCCATAACTCGACGATTGTTTTCATATGTTCAATCGATTCTTTACAATTTGCTGAAAATCAAAAAAATTCCAACCAATTTGCCTCATCCAAGTTGGCTTTATTTTAACCCTTAAAGTGTAATAAAGTCGCAATGGAAAATTTACCTACAATTTTCAGCGAAACATTTATGGCTGGATTCTATAAATATCGTCTGCCATCGAGCAAAGGACCGACTTAAAACGAATAGCTAAATATGTGATATGTATGAAACATCTAGACGTTACATAAAAGCATCAAAATCACGATGGATGAAGATAAAAATTGGCTAAATAGCCTTGTATGCTTATTTTATTGAGCAACGGTCAACCGAATGCACGGTTAACAACCAAGCAAGTAGGAAAATCGAAGAAAATATCGTACGTTCTACAAACTGCAAAATTAAACACATTAAAATATTGCCGACAAAATTGAAGCAACTCAACAGGACGAAAGACACATCAGTATTAGCCAACCCAGACTCGGAAAAAATCTATTTGAAGTCAGTCAGTCATCATAAAGATATCACGAAATATTTAAGAAAAAAGAGCCTCAGACGAAACAAGTCAACACAGTTTATCAAATCTGACAGCGACAGTCACATTACAAATCGGTCTTTTAGATTGAATGCTCTTATGACTTGAAATTTAATATCGGACAAACAAGGCATCTGGGTAACACCAATGACCCGGAATATATAAGCCAAGCAGCAATGCTTAAAAAGCGCATAAAAGCGAAAGAAAAGCAGGGGTATTTCAAACCAGTAGTAACAGGACAACATTAATTATGAAAAGTAAACAAGAGAAGCTTTAAAAACAGTCGGCGGGCCTGCTGACCATTAATATTGAAAATGCCTTGGATACCGTTTGGCATGACAGCCCCCTCCATAAGCTCAAAGAGTGCAGTACCTCACTATACCTGCACAAACTATTGTTATTTCATTATTCCTGAGAGACAGAATACACTAAATTATAGTTCAAGGGTCAAATGAGGGTCAATCAAAACTGCTCCTGTTGGTCTGCCACAATGTTCATGCCTGAGTGCAACGCTTTGCAACACGTAGAACGAATGTGCTAAATACCTTAAAGCTACGCTTGCAATCACCCAAGATCGATAAATTAACATGGCCCGAAACAACCCTTACTTCTTCTCCTCAAGATTGCTACACAAAATAGCTTATAAGCCCTATGAAGCAGCTTGCGGATTCGCGCAGAGCGAATCTGCTCAAAAAAAAAAAAACTAAGAACTCCTTGAATCCCCTCATTAACTCACTAAGTGGTAAGTGAAGTCTATAAAAATCAAGTCATCCGTCCTTACCTATCGATATACCATATTAATATAAGGAAAATAGTTATAACACCGATAGTTAATAAAAGAAAAATACATTAGTAGCAAGCTTAGCAGAGGTTTTTGTCAAAAATTATCCTCTCGTCCTAGTTATTAGTGCCCTGCCCAGAAAAATCATTCACGAAATAAGTTTAATTTTGTGCAAACATCGATATAATGAAGTTTTTCTCTAAATATAATCTCTAAATATGAGCAATCAACTGCCAGAAACTGTATAAATCACAATGCGAATAATGAAGTTTATACCAAACAGAGAAGCTACATATAGGCATCAGAGAATTGGACGCCTTGGAAAGTCCGGTAAATTCAAGGAACAGAACAGTTCAAATTTAGACCATATAAGCTTGAGGATTTATTAATCTTAATTTGGACACTAAATGTATCCCACCGTACTACAAGATGAGGTCAAAAAGTGCACGGAATATGGAGAACACATAGAAGATGGTTTCTTCTTTTTGTGTTTTTGATATATATCGTGCAACTTATTAATTATGTCTACAAAAAAGATTTTCCTGTGGTATTAAATTGGTCGAAAATTGCCATAATAAGTTGTAACCACCGGGATGGATGTCGGGACTGCATATTTGATGATGGAACTGTTCAAATGGTTGAATGGCCACCGCGACATGGCTCATTTACACCAACGGATTCTCTTCGCTTTTCTTTGACAGCTATCTTGAATTTTTAAAGTGAACAAGTACAGCACTTTTCTGTTGTAGAAACAGCTCGTATTCTACAGTCGATCAAAACAGAATCTTTTATATCCCAAACTTATTGCTTTGAATTTTCCGACTTACACACTTTATATTTTAAAAGAGGTGTACGTTTTTCATTGTACGGCATCGATTTTTCTGTTGTGATTCATAGAGATGAACTCAACTTTTATTTCTGATAACAAATCGCGCTATACCTTCCTTCTTTTACACTTCACCTTTTACGCAGCAAGACCTGACGAGAACAATCGACGCGCTTCCATTTTAAAGTGGGGCTAACATTCGCGGAAACCAACATGCACTGACTTGTAATCATTGCTAAAAATTTTTTTTCCTTCCTTCTTTTTCCATTCAGTTTTTTGACTTTATAAAATTTTTGACGGCCTCTAATAAGAGTTCGAGTCGGACAATCTTCAATCGAGTCTCCAGTGATTCAAGTGGCTTGAAAACAACATGCCATTTATAGACCATGATTATATCTACTCAGTCCCCTAAGTCTAATCGTTTTTTCAAATTGATTTTGGGGATTTTCTTTCCTTACTGATGAATTTAATAGCATCGACACATTACATTTTTTAAACCAGGTAATTTTTAACACTGATAATTCAGAAGTTAATGACCCAATTATGTTTCAACTTGGTATATAAACTGATAAGTGCTTCCCCTACCCCTACCATACCCGCTATACCGCGAGCCTTTTCATTCTTTCTTTCGCCCCTCCTCCTTATTTCACAAAAATTTATAAAAAATTTCAATTGCTTCAATAAAATGTTGATTTTTTTTTTGGTCAAGTTACAGACATTTTTGGAAATTTAAAGAAATTCAAAACTTCACAATGGGTTTGCGTTTTATGCCATTTTTATGCATACAAGTGGTATCAAAAAAGCAAAAAGAAACACTTTCTAGAAATTATAATGGGAACGATACGAGGAAAGATCATCGGAAGTATATTATATACGATTTGACAATTTTTTAGTACTGTGAGTTTCAGACTAAAACTTCAGAAAATACCTGTTTTTAAATTCTGGATGATTGATATATAAAAATAGAAAGTGAACAAACTCTCAAATTTTAAAATAAACTTTACAATTCCCGAAATAACTTACAAAACTACATCTATTTCATTTTGTCACAAAAAAGGAGATAAAAATTTTACAAACTTGCAATTTTGCAAACCTTTCTTTAATCCATCAATTTTTATAAATAATGTTCGATCGTGTAAAGCATTACCTTCGTGTCAAGAGAAAAGGAAATTTCCAAGTTCATTTTTTTAATAAGATAAATTCAATACTGAATTATTATAAAACTTAACGTGATTTGTAAGATTATGATAAGGCAAAAAATGAACTCATCCGCATTTCTTTAATAAATTCCGTCGCGAGTGCAGCTGACTACACTGAAACTAAGCTAGCTGATCGATTGGTCCAAGTAAAGCACAAAGTACTACCATTCCGGTAGGTTATCTTGTTTTTCATGACTTTCTCAACTGTTCTTACTACATCCGTTTCTAATGGTGAAATAAAACGACTGTGGTAAGCCGACGAACCGAAGAAGGACAGCATATCGAATTGTCCACAATTACTTCAAATACACTGAAATTATTTTCTTAAAAAACTGTCGATAATTGAATTACCACGGTATGTGCGCGATGCTGCGCTGTTCTCATCGTTCTTTTGTTGTAGTTGTAACGATATAATGAGGAGATGAAGAAGCAGAGAAGCAGTTCACTTTGAGAACGTACTAGTACCGCCGATTGAGTGATGGACGTTCAACCAGAAAGAAATATCGACACTCACACCCAACTTCGTATCATACTACGAGGAACCGTGCTCATCACTCAAGCAAAGAATCAGACTCAGAAACGTGCAAGAGATCAATTTTTCATTTCATCACATGTAATCTTAGAAAGATTTCAAATTCTTTAATAAAGAAATTTGAACTTTTTGTTCCTGCTTCGTATACTTCCATGTCGAAATTTCGATTTTTCGCGGTCTTTGTTTTTTAAGAAATACTTCTTCTAGTCGTCTCCCGATTAAACCCCCAACTGCTAATCCAGAATTGAATTCTGTTTTAAATGAAGATGCCATAGTCAATCCCAACATGCATTAATCATAAATTCTCCAAGGGAGGTTTGAAATTACGAGTTAGCGGACCGACGACTTTGTCCGTATCGAAATCAGTAAAATGGAAAAAATTCAACTTTCCTATTTCAATTCGGACTTCCTTAGAGAAATTTTTACTGACTTCTATTATACTACATGTTGCATGAAGTTTATATTTTTTCTTCATTTTTACATTGGTTCATGTAAAAACTGCGAAGAGTGAATTTAAATTACCGTCCAAGCTATAATCGCCAAAGTAACATATTTGCTGGGAATAGAGTTTAAAAAAATTCATTCATGTAATATTTACAATCGGGAAAAATCTAGGGTATCTAATTTTCGAAAGCAGTTATGGACAGCAGTTCTCTTGTATTCAAATTCAAAAATTTGTTTCTAGCTTTTCTAAATTTTGAACCACTAAGGTGAAGCATAGTCGAACCAAACTTGGAGAACTGAATAATTGCCGATCCCCCTGAGTATCAGAAACGGCAATATCTAACCACGAGATCACCTTGGGTTAGTATAAAATATGGGACAATGTTATTGTTCTTGGGTACCTTACCTTCTGAAATTTGAGCAGAATTGCATTTTGTTCAAAAATGTCTCGCTCCTTGAATACTAGCGTTGCAAATTCTTCATCTGGGATCATTATAAATGACAAGACTGAGAACACATAAGAACCTTGATTTTAAAAGGCTTAAATTCAAATTAAATACAAAGTTGCGTAGAGATAATCTGCTCAAAAAGCTGAATACTCCTCGAATCCTCTCATCAAATCTCCTAGTGAAATGTAAAATCAAGACTAAGTGTCCTCAGCCATGAATCTGCTTAGAGTAATTAGATTATATTTTAGATCAACGTAAGCCTAGTAGAGGTTTTGTTAAATTTTCGCATTCACATAGGTTCTTGTATCCTTCCACATAATTTATAAAGAATAAAAAATAAACGAATAAAATGCAGAATATAAAAATTCGGTAAATTAGTAATAAAATACTAAGCCCTATCAAAATAAAATATTAGGGACAAGAAAAACTGAATGAAGCAAATATAAGTGAGCATAATAGGAAACAGTATTATATACACGAAAAAAGGTAAAGAGGTGAACCAATTTACCAGAGTCGTTTCATACAAGATGAAAATATATTTGACCCTCGAATAAAACAAACGCAAAGTAATATTTTCCCGCTCAATTGATCACCAATGTCTACCGATATGTTTTTGGAAACATTCGAATGAATGCCATCTTAAGAAAGAGTTTTATTCCAAACGTCAAATCATTCTGTGTGAAAGAAAAGTATGAATGTATTCAACACGCATGCTAGAGCGCTAATTTTCAAACATAAAAAAGCCTCAAAATCCAGTCAGCAACTCACAGTTGCATCAAAAGTACTACAAAATCGTCAAGCTCACTTCATAAAACGAATTTTACCTTTACAAACTTTTTTTATCCAGATACCATTGGAAGCTGGACACTGATATTGGAAGTTTCAATATCAGAATTTCTCGAAGCAGCAGTCAGGAAAAATGCCCAGTAAAATATATTAATGTCCGAACTTATTGTGAACTATACCTTTGCCTCCATAAAGCAGACCGAAAATTTTTCTTTCCCTGCAACCTACCTGTACGATCGTTCTGTCTCATTTTGTCTCACATTTTCTTCATTTGATAATGGCCACTACTAAACCTAGTCTTATAAGTTAATATACAACAGAGAACTGAATATTCGCTCCGCTTTCATCAACATCTACCATCGAACAAGACCATCACAACTACCACTTAACCTCGAGAATTCTTCGTAGAAAACACATCCTAAGCAGACATACCATGAGTTTTTCCATTCGAATATTGCCAGCGTCAACAATTTTGAACAGTGGTTGCCGCTCTTTTGTATTTACCACACTGGTTATTCAATTCCCCTCACCGTTATACGCTATGGCTTGCAGATACACAAGAAAGATACAGCAACTAGTTTGATGCAGGTTGCTCTACTCAGTTCATGAGAGAATTTTGAAAAGTCCACATGTGTATTCCGACGTGCTCGATCGTACATTGAACAACTCATTCGGATTATCTTGGGTAAAAGCCGTGAGCCATTGTATAAAATACCAAATCCAAGTGGGCTTTGATCTTTGCAACTGTCCATAGCACGCACTGCTCATCATTATACTTCTTAAGTACGTAATCGACGTCTTTCAAACGTGTACAATCCGCAATGATGGACGTTAATCGAACTACTTAAGGCTTATACAAGTTGTAGATCGTCGGGGTTAGCTTCGGGAAAAAAACATTTATTTTGCAGCATTTTGCGACGATGTAAAGTTTAGTTCTAGTGGTTTAAGCCCATCCAAAGTTATTGTTAGTCTGAATTTCCTCGGTAATCAATAAATTACCAGAATCAACAGTGAACCGCGTTATGGCGCACAATGTATGGAATATCACAAGTGTCTCACCTGGCCCCTGTTGTGTTTTAAGTGACACTATGTGACGACTAAGAGTGTTACATACCACAATGAAAGAAAGTGAATTAAGTGGAAATGAAGTTACGATATTATGCATTAAAACTACCCCAAGATAAAAACGCGTTGGGTGAAGTGTTAAAAAGTGAAATTGTTAAACGTAGAAAGCATTTACAGAAGCTCCTTTATGTGGAACTACCTGCAATGGCTGCTTTTGTAGTGTTTATATCGTGTACACTTCTCCCCGTCCTTGGAGCATCACTCAGCAAGACGGTCCTGTATCAGGCGCCGGATGAATGTAGGTGGACTGGATTCACTGAAAATGATATAGTTTTAGTTTGTCATTTAAGAACAATCAACAGTGAATTGGAGAATACTAATTTCAGTGTGATACAACCACAGAATACAGTTCGACTTCGGCTGGAATGCAATGATGCACTTTTCTTTCAAAGCAGTTTGAGCCCTGGAAGCTTTCGAGCTCTTGTTGAATTGCGTTCGCTAACTATAGAATACTGTAAGCTAGGCAATTTGACCGAAGGCTCATTCAATGGCCTTCAGGATTTAAAAAATTTGACAATAAGAACACATAACGGCGATTGGTCAATTATAAGTTTGGATGTCTCGCCAAATGCTTTCAGTGATTTCAGACGGTTAGATCGATTGGATTTAAGTCAAAACAATATTTGGTCGATTCCAGATGGTATGATATGTCCTCTTAAGGATATGTCATTTCTAAATATATCATCAAACAGAATACAAGACATTGGTAATTTTCATTTTAGTGCTTCGCTAAGCACACGTAAATCGAGGATATGCGGAACCAGTCTTCAAACGCTTGACTTGTCTGACAACAAAATCTCCAACTTGCCGTCGGCGATCTTTTCGGCTCTGGGTCGATTGAAAAATTTGTATCTGCGTTCGAATGAGATGAATTTCATAGCTGACCGAGCATTTGAAGGTCTAGTCTCGCTTTCTACAGTCGATTTATCAGAAAATAAGCTCAGCAATTTGCCACCTGAATTATTTTCAGAAGCAAAATACGTCAAGGAAATTTATCTTCGCAATAACACTATCAATGTGCTTGCACCAGGTCTATTTTCTGAATTGACCGAACTGCTTGTTCTTGACCTGAGCCAAAATGAACTCAGTTCGCAATGGGTTAACGCTGCCACGTTCTTAGGTCTAAAGAGGCTCATATTGCTTGACCTATCCAACAATAAAATCAACAAATTGGAATCCACGATGTTTAGAAGCCTACAATCCCTTCAAATCCTAAAACTACATGAAAATTATATTGATGTCATCCCCGAAAATACATTTGCAGATTTAACAAATCTTCACACGCTAATACTTTCCAAAAATCGTTTATCAACTATTGACTCGCACACGCTACGAGGGCTTTATGGCATTCTCATATTATCCTTGGATTATAACCGCATTTCCAGGATAGATGCATTGGCGCTTAAAAATTGTTCCAGTTTACAAGACTTACATTTAAATGGAAATGAATTGTCGTCGGTGCCGGACGTTTTGCACTATGTACCACTACTCAAAACATTAGACTTGGGGGAGAATCATATAACAACCATTGAGAATGCCAGTTTCAGCTCCATGGAAAATCTATTTGGATTAAGATTAACTGAAAACGCTATCGAGTACGTCAAAAGGGGAGTGTTTGACAGGATGCAGTCGTTACAAATACTAAACTTGTCGAAGAACAAAATTCAAAAAATTGAGCCGGCAACATTTCATAAAAACAGTCAATTGCAAGCGGTGCGATTAGATGGGAATTATTTGAAAGCGATTGACGGTTTATTCACTGATCTCCCGAATCTCGTATGGCTGAATATTTCAGACAATCATTTCGAAATGTTTGATTATTCACACATTCCCGTCGGATTGCAATGGTTAGATATTCATGCGAATCGAATCGTTCATTTAAGCAACTATTTTGAGATCGAATCTGAGCTAACACTCACGCATTTTGATGCATCCGCTAATCGTTTAACAGAGATTACAGCCAATGCCATCCCGAACAGTGTGGAAGTATTATATCTGAACGATAACCTCATTTCCAAAGTGCAGTCATATACATTCTTCAAAAAGCCAAACTTAACGAGAGTGGACTTGTTTGGAAATAAAATAAGCACCCTTGATCTAAATGCGTTGCGACTTTCACCTGTACCAGAAGATAAAGCGATTCCTGAATTTTATATCGGCGGGAACCCTTTTCAATGTGATTGCAATTTAGACTGGCTGCAGAAAACTAACGTAGAGAGCAGAACACAACCAAAACTCATGGACCTCTCCAGCATATATTGTAAATTACTTTACAATCGTGGCAAAACATATGTCCCTCTGATTGAGGCGAAATCTAACGACTTTCTATGCAAATACGAAACACACTGTTTCGCTCTTTGCCATTGTTGTGATTTCTACGCATGTGATTGTAAAATGGAATGTCCCAGTGGTTGTACCTGCTATCACGACCAATCTTGGACGGCGAACGTTGTAGACTGCTCTAGAGCCGGGTACAAAAGTCAATTACCAGCACATATTCCTATGGATTCCACTCAGCTGTACCTTGATGGCAACGATCTCGGTGAAATCGGGAGTCACGCATTCATAGGACGTAAAAAGCTTAAGATACTTTTCCTGAATCATTCTCGCATAGACACAATTCACAACAGAACGTTCTACGGGCTAAGGGAATTGGAAGTACTTCAACTTGACCATAACAGCATTGAACATTTAAAAGGAATCGAATTCGAAGGATTGGAAAATCTTCGTGAATTATATCTTCAATTCAACAAGATAAGTTTCATCGATAATTTCACGTTTACGCAACTGCATCATTTGAAAATCCTTAGACTCGATCATAATGCAATCGCCGAGTTCAGTTTAAGCAGTCTACCTCCGTATTTGATCGAGTTGCGATTAGCTGCGAATCCTTGGCTCTGCAACTGCCGTTTTGTAGCGAATTTAAGAGACTTTATAAATCGGCACGATTTTGTTCTAGATAAGAACCTGGTACGTTGCTCGATGCCAGTGGACACTATCAATGCTACTATCAGGAATCGTGAAGAAGTAACTACGTCTGTCACTCCAGGCCAGCCGCACAAAAAACCTCCTCTTACAACTGACATGCACTCACCCCTCAATAGTGATAGCAGTAGCAGCAGCAGCGACAGCGGATACCTCATCTACTTAAGCAACATATCGATACCGTGCATCGGCGCTGACCAACAAATCGATAATATTACTAACGGCAACCTTACATCGTTGTCGAAAAAAACGATATTATCTCCAAAGCCCATCCAAGAATATATGCCTGTGTTGATTACTACGCTTACCAGCTTCTTGCTGGTAATTATTCTAACCATTTTGGTGTTCACATTTCGGCAAGAAATGCGGGTTTGGTTTCATTCACGGTTCGGCATCCGGCTATTTTATAAAGGCCAAGATGTCGATAAGAACGAACGCGATAAACTATTTGATGCATTCATATCGTATAGCTCGAAAGATGAAGCATTCGTTGCTGAAGATCTTGCCCCCATGCTTGAAAACGGCGACCCTCATTACAAGCTTTGCTTGCATTATCGAGACTTCCCAGTAGGCGCATATATCGCCGATACGATTGTGCAAGCCATCGAGTCATCTCGTCGAACTATCATGGTCCTTTCCGAGAATTTCATCAAATCCGAGTGGTGTCGCTTTGAATTTAAATCGGCTCATCACCAGGTGCTTCGAGATCGCAAGCGTCGACTAATTGTTATTCTACTCGGCGAAGTTCCACAGAAAGATCTTGATCCTGACATTCGACTCTACCTCAAAACCAACACTTACCTCCAATGGGGAGATAAACTGTTTTGGGAGAAGTTACGGTTCGCTCTACCGGATGTTCCCAACAACCAGCGGCGTACAGTGACCAGTTGTAATTTTGCAACCCATACGAATTTTCGGCAAAACATGCACCATGGAACTGGAAACAGCAATCGGCAAAACAATCGCAATCAGCAGCAGTCAAATAGCAACCAAATGGCTCTGCAGCCGCAGCAATCGTCCACACAACCTCCAATGCAACACGCCAGAAACTCTTCGAACTCTTCCTCGCCAAGAACTGTTGCCATTCATATCTAGAATATTTGTCAGACTTTACGTGTAACCTGAATTATTCATAGTCATTCGACAATATTTATCGAGATCACTTCGTAAATTAAGAATATCTTCTATTCATGTTTCAATTACAAATCCTTGCAATTCCAAAATTCATCTGGTTATCACCCTTAACCCTTCATGGTTATTCAGGCTCACAATGTGAATTGCAAAACAAACGTCTGCGGCAAGAAAGTTTAACACTTGCGAAGATGGTAAAAGAAAGGGTGAAGAAATCGTCCATAAGATTTAGCCCCGATATTGCTGGTGAGTGATAAGCTTAGTAGTACAGAACAGATCTCCAAATGCTAGCGTCCACAAATTATCACATTACTATGAGCGACAGGCTGAACTTAAAAGGCTTAAAAAAGGCTGAACTTAAAAATTTTCAGCTTCTTGGTCTTCACCTTCAAAAAATAACCTCCAATCGTCTGACATTTATCTACTGATCTTCCTAGTTCGGAAAATTCATGAGGATCTTCTTCAACATCAACAGCGCATATGTGGAATTACTTTACATTCAGTTCTTATTGTTTAGCCTTACTGTTCCCGCGCGCATTTCGTCAAGCATATGTTACTATTTTTCAAGACATTTCATTTGAGACAAGCGCAGTTTACAATTAAATGCTTAGTTTTCACATGAGGAGATACCAGTGCGGCTAACAACCATACGAAGTGATTCATTCGATAGGCATTTTGTTAATTTAAAACACTAACTCAAACATTCCATTTATGAAATCCTTTGCTTTAAGCAAATGGAAATTATTAGAAGTATATAAAAATCAAAACAAATATTTCTTTCGCTTTCATTGAAAATCGAAAATATTGGAAGTATTTACTGTAAAATACAAAATGATATTATGTCCACTTATCCTGTAAATCTAATCAACGCAATGTGATATTTAGTATTAGATTTTACTAGCAAATACGAATAAATTTGGCGTAAATATATGAAAATAAGGAAATATACAAATAAGATCAAGTTTTAAAAAGTTATTCAACTTAAAAATTGTACATATGTTTTTATGACTTACTCATTCTTGTACATAAATAATATGCTCTATTTATAAGATAGACTAAAATAGGATAAAAAGGAAATAAGATCAAAATTATTAAAACAAAAATATAAAAAAGTATGCATTGAAAAATTTCTTTCCTGTACTTACAAAACGAGTCAAATGATTATCATATTAGTAAACTTAAATATTTTAAAATAAATTCATATCATGTAAATACTATGGAAAGTCAAATCATAGTTTGACAATGAAAAAATGAAAATATAAATTCTTTTAACATTCAAACCAGCTCAAATTTTTTACGAGGTTTAAGATGACGAATCCTTTTTGTGATTGATGCTATAGGTTTTACGTGTGAGAATGGATGGAGCTGAATTCTACGAACATAATTTCCATCTTTTAAGCTCCTTGTTCTGCAACGAGAAACAAGGACACCCAATAATCTGCACCAATAATAAATATTCTAAAAATCTATCTTCTTTTGGTTTTTCTTTATTTTTTTATTTTTAAAGGTTGTCACTAATTTGCCGACTGCATATTTTGCTAGTTGAAAATTCACCTTCCTTGAAGAAATTCCATGCATCTAAAAGTCTCAATCAATCAATCGAAAGAGCGAGTTACGAAATCGATGCATGTTTATGCCATCGCTTCCCAAAGCCTTTCACTGACTCACTCCTCAAATTTTTCAACCAACATAAAAATTCGGAACAAATATTCAAAAATAACCGGCAACAGTGGGATTCGAGCCCGGCATCCGTTGCAAAGAAGGCCAGTACTTATACACTATGCAATACACTATCCCGCTAATCAATGCCCTTTTTAAGTTTTCATCAGATCCCAGACTTCTAATTTAGGATAGCAAGATCACATGTGGTAGATCTACTAGAGGTGTGCCATAAAACAACGAATTTCGGATCAAATTATCTCCTCACCGCAATTGGAATGACGGCACGCTGGGATAAACCCGTGAAACAGATCAAACTTCTACTCAGCTTTTTTGACAATTGGTCCAAATTTCAGAATATCAAGAACTTAATTGTTCCACCTGAGGGCAAAACTTCTCAAGAATTCATAAATCTATTAAGCCTCTGAACATTTTCGAAGATATCGCACAATATATGAATACGGCCCGATAAGTAGTTTGCTTATAAAAGAGAAAACAACATTTTGGAAAGCTCGATACACTTGACCCCGCGATGGTTCAATTTCTTTAATCTGACTGATAAGTAAATCTTCTAGAGATCTGTAAAGTAAGTCTCCGTGGCGGCGACGATCTCCTCATTTGACTCACATTTCTGTCCAGCGCGAGAGTTTTTCAAGATTGGAAGACAAAAAGAAAAACGGAGCCAAATTAAGATAGTCCGATGGATAGGGTAGCAATTCGTAGGCTAATTCGACCAGTTTGGCTGTTGTGACGGTGGAGGTATGAGCCGATGCGTTGTCATGGTAGAAAAGCACTATTTTTCCCCAAATCAGGTTTTTTTTTTCTGCAATTCGGCATCAAATCCACCCAGTAATCCGGCATAGCACAGCCCTATGACCTTTTTAGTTTAGGTAGTCGATGCAAATCACACCTTGTAAATCGCAGGAAACGGTGGCCATCACCTTTCCGGCCGATCGGACAATCTTTGGCTTCGTTGGGGCACGCTCGCCTGTACACTGAAGTACACTGTTTCGACTGTTTCTTGGTCTCTGGTGTATTCCTGTGGACCAATGTTTCATCGACAGTCACGAAACGCTATTTAAGTGCAATAAATAGCGTCAAACACTGATCTGAATCTGGTGGTCTTACGGTTGCACTTGTTGTCCGGAGTGAGCAAACGCGACACCCATCACACCAATAGCTTTCTCAGGCCCTAAATTTTATGAAGGATATGACCCCACGCAGTCTTTTGAGATGCCTACCATCTCAGACATTTCGCGCATCTTCAATCGCCGGTCTACCAATGCTTGATCGTTGATTACTTTCACGTTATCCTTCGTGGCAATGGTTTTCGGGACACCCGGGCATGGCTCATCAAAAACAATTCCGCGACCAGTTTGAAACTCGTTCAACCATATTTTTACTGGATCATCGCAGGAGCAGAGTCACTATACACATCATCCAAACGCTCTGATTTCGCTGCGCGATTTCCCTTCCCTTCCAGAAACAAAAAACGTTCCTGTTTTTCGTCCATTTTGGGCTTCAATATTGGAACTCATACATTTATCTGATATTATGTTCGTCGATTCTGGCGGATTGTCTATTGAGGTGGTCTGCATCAATAATGTCATAAACGGTTTTGCTTCAGTAATTTGTCGCTCCACCAGAACTTAGTTGGGTCAGGTCCAACGATATACCTTTAGTGGATGTGAGGGGCCATAATTAAACATTTATCATGTAGCATGAGTAGCATTTATCATGAGTAGCAGCAGGCCTTTAAGTAGTAGCAGAAAACCTTTAAAATTAACTAATAAAAACTAGAAGGATTTCCAGAACTAGAGCCTAAAGTGTACCAAATTAGTGATTAACTCCATAACTGTTGCATTAAGAAACCTGTGTCATAATGTTCATTAGATTTACTCGATTTATTGCCAAAATTAATCTAAATGTTCATCGTTTCCCTAAAGATGCGTTCTTAACGTGCACCATACCAATCACAAATCAATGTTCGCTCTAACAAGTGAAACTAGAGCCTGGCATCTGTTGCATAGATGACGGGTCTTAGCCGTCATATCCTGGGATCTTTTAATACTCCAACTAAATGCAAACTTCCAATATTCAATATTGAACTGAAGTAAATTTCTTTGACCCGAAAACAAACTTCCATGACTTTAATATTTTTGAATGAAATTTTAAAATATTCAATAAAAACTGACCTGAATTCATTAATTTCATATAACGAGAGGTTTCAACAGAAACACCAATGGGGATATGTACCTAGAAAGAAACAAGAATTTAAGTAAAATAACATAAAATGAGTGAGTTTCGAGTTAAATCATTTGATTACATGTTGGACAAACAATAAAAACACTCAAGCGTTTATTTAACTTTAAATAGTAGGCAGACTGAAACCGACAAAATTTCCATTCATACCGTCTTGTCCTGGATTTACAAATATCAAATATCACATTCAGTTTAAAACCATTTTAAAACACTTAGTCGAACAGCTCTTTCCATATTGATTAATCTAATGACTGTTTATTGCGCTAAACAATATGTTCTAACAACAAACAACAAAATGCCTCCCAGTCTAGTTGCAAGCATAATAACCATAATCATAATATCTAAACATAGTTCAGTTTATGGTGTGCATTATGTAAACTATATTAAAAATTATCTAACGTTTTTTGCTCCTCATATTCCAATACCCATAACTAATGAATGATAATTATGATTATTTACACTACCAACCAACATTAATTCCAACGTATAATGTAGTAACCACATATTACAGAAAATGAAAATTCGCTCCATTGTACGACGAATTAATGTTCATAAACAAATTGCATCCGCTAAATTTTATAAGAACTACGCTAATTTTTGAATTAAGGTGTTGTTTTTCCAGCTTAATCTATTCCTTTGAATGTGCTATTTTCTTTACTTGTTAAAACCTCTTATTCTTCTAAGTAGTAAAGATAATAGCAGTCTGGCTTCATGGAAATCAGGCTTTGAAATTTAAACATTGCATATACTTGTCGGTCACACATGTAAGTCAGACTAGATACTAGAGCAAAACAAAAAATGTTTATAATCAACGATTTTTCAAACCTTATTGGAAATTCGCGAAAAAATCGAGAATTGTTTTGACTTTTTTATTTATTTTGATTTACTATATCATCGGTAGCCTAAGCTCGACCGATCTACTAATAGAAATAAAAACAGAAATTATTAACCAAACATAATAAGGAATCTTAGCTTCAATCCGTTAATCTAAGTTAATTCATGGGAATCCAAATTATTTAAACGGAAGTGAAATTTTAGCACTGACATATACTAACGAAATTTATGAGTTTAATGTGTCTAGTAAAGAGTAGTAGAGTAGAGTCTAGTAAAGGTAAAGCCGTTCTAAACCGTGAACGGTGGTATCCAAGGTTTCCGATTGTATTTAATATGTAGTCTCAGAACTTTGCCACAAAATTAATAAAACTTATCAAAAGTATAAGTTTTGTACTCCTCGAGACTGCAAAAAAAAACTTAAAAAATTACTTATGATTAGCGAATGTCACGATCAAAAATTAATTACGAAAGTTAAATATTTCAAAAAGAGATTAAAAAGCCTTTATACGAAAGCGATTGCAAATATTCACGAGTATACGCGTTTTTCCCACACACTTTTGTGCACCTCGAACAATTTTAATACTCTATTCCGAAAGAGTCGAATAGGTTTTCTTCTACTCGTTCTAGTTAAGTAGAAAATTCAACAGTCCTAGATTGTATGAATAAATGTGGTCCTAGTAATGTCAGTCGTTTGCAGCGAATCTGTTTGGTACATGTTTGTAGCGCAGCAATTTTGTTTTAAGGTTAAATTTGTGTATTATCAGGGTAATTTAAAGTTCCCATCAACCAAATATTCCAATAGCGAGGGAAGTCAGTGTATCAGTTATATAAAAACGAAGAAATGGGTGATTCATGGAACCTTCCAATTTTGAGGCAACATTGTGACGTTCCCTTATTTTGCCAAAACGTTTGATTTTGATGCTTTTTGATTGCTAACTTTTGCACTTTACAATATTTTCATAAATCAAAGATTTTATTAGTTATGCCTTCACGAATGTGGAGCATATTGTCCGATAGTGATAGTAGTATTGCATAAGCTATCATATCTATCCAGGTTATTTTCTTTAAGTGACATTCTTTATTATAATTTTGATTTCTAGTAAATCAATATGTTTAATTTCCTTTCGTTTAAACATGCCAAACATGGCATCATCTTGCAAACAGATCGAGTTATTCTCTTTTTTTTCGTAGGATCTTCTTAATCGGAAAAGTTTTCTCCGAAAAGAATCTCAGAAGTATCTGCATCAGGTTTGCTTACACTATTAAATACTATACAACGAGCACCTGAAATCGATGGGGCCATTATTTGCTTGTATTTTGTGCTTAAAAATTATTGTATAGAGATTTAAGACTTTGTAAGAAGCTTTCTATACTTTCCGGAACACCCCTACCTCTTCACTGATTTCATTAATTTACCGATTAAATTTAACATCAATTTAGGATCGCCAATGTTTCTAAAGTCTCTTCGCACGTAATTACTGCGTATATCGACAAAATCTATCAGTCTTCGCTTTGATCTTTGGCTCAGACGTTAATGGTAACATGACCATAATAACGTCAAAGGACGCTAGGCATTTGTACTTACGATCCTAGCGGTTTTGAACAATCTTTTTCACGTCCAAATAAAAAATCCTTTTTTTCATTATTTGCTTAGTAATTTACGTTTGTTTGAAGTCCGATCAACGATGATTGTATGATCCAGTTGCAGTTTCATGCGTAAGGTATTTCAAATCAGTATCTTTCTAGTATCTAACGATGACGCCATTGATTCCCAGGAACTATTTTATAAAACTACAGGTATTTAAAAAAAAAGTTGTTTTTTTTTTCAAGTTTATAGTCATATTAACAATAACAGTTTTATAGTTTTTGGCATGCTTTAAAACAAAATAACACGCTATGAGTGTTTTTTTTTTAGCAATAACTGAAATGTATAAATTAGAGATAGGTGGAGCGTTTGGCGTTATGAATGAAAACTAAACTTGTGAAATTGAAAAAACAACGCTCCTGCTACTTTAACAAGAGAGCCTGGTAATCCAATACCTGCATAAGAAGCCAAACCACTAAAACTTTTTATCCACTTTTGCGACATATCGTTAGATATCGATCTCGATAGTTAATCCTGTCAATTTATTCGCTTGAGTAGTTTTCAAATCTTTGTCTTTTGTAATGCTCGAACTGAATTCATTTAAACATTGAATTTTTCTAATTTTAGTATGGCGAAAATTTTCAACGAACGCCATACTCAGTATTTTAATTCATCTTGATGTTTCTTATCACAAGGCTTGATCGTACGTAGTGCATGTATAAATTTTTTTTGTTCAGAAAAAGTTAAGTTCAGTTCATAAGTTCAAATAATTCAGATAAAAATAACCTCAAAATCATTTTCATCCCCAACAATGTTCCGAACAGCATATAACGATCATGATAAAAAAGATGGTGAAGTGATGATTGCCATGATAACTCAACAATCAACAGTTAAAAGAATAAAAAAAACCGGAGGGAGGCAGCACTTTAAATGTCTTCCATGATCAAAAGGGATAGGACAAAAATTCTTGATCATCGTGTTTCCAATAAACGTTTTCGCCTCGTTATGCTTTGGAATGTATGGAAATTTTCAAAGTCGGCTACGACAGCTGACTTAAAAGCATCAGGAAAACAACGAGAAAACAAAAATTACAATAACAACAAGATCAGACTAGAAGGAACAACGTGAAGCCGCAAAAAACTAACTGGCCCAATACACTGACGAGGACGATACAAAACATGTACTTCTTTATGTGTTTACTACTCGCTATCATCCAATCCAGCAATATTAACGTCTATGGATTTGTTAATCGAAGATTGACGCAAACAGATCGATCCAAGAAGCTGGTTTATAACCAACCAACATACTGCCCATTGTATCGTTGTCTTCGTTTTCATGTTAGTTACTTCACCGCCAATACCTTTATAGACATCACTTTTTTACTCCTCTCGCTCTGCGTACGTCTTTTCCGTTTCCATCGCTAGGCTTAATTGTGGTTGTTTCATTTTCCTTATGGCCTAAATTACATTGCGGCATTAGTTCAACTATTGCCACTGTTATTTTTTCAAAACGTGGTACGGTTAGTCCATTCTATAGAACAATAATCGAAGCCAATCTTCACTTTTTAAGCTTTCTATTGTCATTTCTGATAGTGATTCACCATAAACTATAACAACTCAAGCTTTTCTTCCGTTCGGACGAGCGCCTTTAACTAACCAACGTGAGCCCTTCAATGTGTACCTTACAAAACAAATTCCTTTACATCAAGATTGAGTGAAGCTAAAGCATTTGTGCTGACCCAACGGGCTTTCTCGTCCACCGCCTGTCGGGTTCAATTACACACACTTACGAGATGAAGAGACCCACTTCAAGTGTCTTCAACTCATCTACCTACTTACATGCTGAGAAGATCCTAGGTAGTGTTGTTTGTGTGTGTATGGGGGTGAAATTTGGAGCATGATTATTCAATCAGCGCCTGCAAACTGTGAAAGTGTCCACCATAGTCAATTAAATTTCATGCCAACTGCATTTCGACCAGAGATTTTTCATTCTTCTATCAAATTTAGCAATCTTAGAAGACATTAGTGTTTATTTACAGCGGTTTAATTTCGTTGAAGCATTTATCTAATCATAATCATATATCAATCTTTTATTTTAGAGAAAGTTGCGCCGCCACTGTCTTTCAGTTCTTGAAGTCATTTGGCTATTTCGACCAGTTGAGATCATTCGTGCACACGTCGGATCTTTGAAACATGTGAACTTTAGCTGCCCATGCCATCGCTATGGGAAGTGAATGACCTCATAGCGTAATGTTAAATGAACAATGATCTCATTGTTGCACTTGAAGCTTAGATGCACACCCTTGATTGATTGCAACCACTCAAATCAACATGTAAATTGATATTTCTCGATCATGATCCATCCGCCATCCTGTTTTTGAATCTGTTTTCAATCCACCACTGATTTACTAAATTTTATATGCATTTCCTCATTCGAAACGAAATCTAGATCACATATCAACCGCAATTTTTATCGACGGCTGAATTTTTCATTCAAATTGATGCCCGTTAGAAGAAAGTGCCAATATATTAAGTTGCCCGTCAGTTTTACGTGATTTTGAAAATTACATTCGTGTCGATGAATTTGGTTAGAATTTCAAAAATAACACTCTAATGAACGCAGTGTTGCTGCTTAGCAAAGCGCATCAGCCTCATTCACCTCGACCTATCAAACATAGTCAGTTTCATCCATTTGCATCAACCTCTTCATACCTCTTCTTCTTAACTTATTGTTCGTTACGATCACAATTACCATCACAACAATCACATTCTCGGGTTAGCATTTTTGCAAATATATTTTGAATCGTCAGCAGCCTTTCAAGTCCCAAGATGTCCGCTCAGGTAGACCATCATTGAAGTTAATTGTTTCTAAAGAAATCAATCTATCACTCGGTATTAGATACCATCAATTAAACAGCTCAAAATGTGGGAGGAATACCTCAGCAAGATGAAATGAAATATCAGTCTTGTTGTATATAATTCCCCTTCATTTTTTATCCAAGTTTGTAACATTGCTGTTCACTTCATTTTCCTTTTCGATTTCTCTAACTTTATGATTAACGACGTTAGAGATACATGCAACGTAAGATACATTTTTAAAGAGCAACAAAAGCGTAGAGCCGTCATTTACTCGAAAGATGATGACCTCCATGAGCTATATTTCTTTGGTGGAATATCTTAGTCCACAAAAATCCCAATTTCTATTGATCTTTTCTTTACTCTAATTCGATCTAACAGATACCAGGTTCATGAATCAATGATGGGATTTATTTCGAATACGATCAAACTCGTCAGGTAGATCTTTGCGGTAATCTTCTTTCAACAACATTGTAAAATCATATCTGATCTATTGGTTTTTATGTATGTACAATTTAGAGGCATGCGATCCTTTTTCCTCGGTTGCAATGACATCCAATAAAATTTTAAATTTACAATGCCGACATTGACTCCTTAAATCATCGTGTTTGGAAAATACACATTTTTAAATTGTTCATCCCTACATCCTTGTCATAATATATTATCCTTGTTCATCATGGACTTTGCCCCCTGGTTGATTCTTTAATTTGCGACTTAGAAACCTGAACGAAAAAGGTTTCAAACACAATGCATTTTGAGACTTACCTGAATGGATTTCTAAGGGAAGTCTCTTTATGCATGGGTATCATGGCCGGAAGAAAGAGGAATGTATTCAACTGTTGCGATTTTTCTCAACCAATAGTTCTAACGAATGTTTGTAAACATTAGTCGTGGACAAAGAAAAGGATCACTTATCGGTGAACTATTGAACGGAACGGAAACCAATTTACGATGGCTTTTCTTTTGGTAAGCCACAATATCGAGACAACAGGATGAGAATAATATTTCTATAGAAAACATTATACACTCGTAATTGCTTGACGATATCGAATGGAAATATACAGGACACAGTAAAAGTCAATAGTAAATAGTTTCACGCTAATATGCAGGCGGTAAATAGGCGATTTGAGAATGACGACCATCTGCACTTAAGACCTAAAGTACGGAATGAGACACTGATCTCTGGCTTGCAGATGTTCGATTTAATAAATGAATCTAATATAGAAAGGGATTATTAGTAAGTTAAAGAGATTCAGGCTGGTTGCTAATAATTTTCTATTGTTTGACCGTTGGAAGAGTTCTCATTAGATTAAAATTTTTTGGCATACATCAAACGATTCTTCCTCTTCGTAATGCAAAAAATACACAATGCTATTGGATTGCTTGATACTGAATGTTATTTTTTCATGTTTTTCAATGTAAATTTATTGATATTAACAACAAATACGAGGTGTGCTCAAAAATACCCGGAATGTTTAAATTTCGCGGGCTTGGAGTCCGATTGTCAAAATTTTTTATTGTGTTGGTATATATGCCCCTGAAGTATGACACAATTTTCAGCTGTATTCATTGTTTACTTTATCTGTGGCAGCCGTTAAGTTTAGACGTGTTTTCATGAGCTCGGCGATTTTCGATTGTTGAAAAATGGATCAAAGAATTTGCATTAAATTTTCCGTAATGAAATGAAATAAAGTGTGCGAAATGGTAACGAGGGCTTATGTTGAGTCTGCTATTTTACGAGTGGTATAAACCTTTCCGAGATCGCCGTGAAGACGTTGAAGATAACGAACGCCCCGGACGCCCGAGCACATCAACAACCGATGAAAACGTGGAAAGAGTGAAAGCAATGATTATGAATGTTCGCCGAATCACAATCAGAGAAGTCGTTAATGATGTTGGCATATCGGTTGGCTCATGCCATGACATTTTTGAGAACATTTTGGGTATGAAACGCGTGGTAGCAAAGTTTGTACTAAAATTGTTGAATTTTGAACAAAAACAGCGGCGATGAAAGTTGCTCAGGAATGACTAAATGAAGTCAACGTCGACTAAGATTTGCTCAAAAGAGCTATAACAGGTGACGAAACACGGGTTTACGGATATGACGTCGAAACGAAGGCTCAATCGTTCCAGTGGAGGCATTCTGGCTCTCACAGATCGAAAAAGGCTCGGCAAGTGCGGTCGAACGTCAAGGTTATGCTTACTGTGTTTTTTGATTTTAATGGCATAGTGCACCATGAATTCTTGCCACAAGGTCAAACGATCAATAAAGAGTACTATCTACAAGTTCAACGCCATTTGCGTGAAGCAGTGCGAAGAAAACGTCCGCATTTGTGGCAAAACAATTCATGGCTTTTGCATTACAATAATGCACCTGCTCACACATTGTTGCTTGTTCGTGATTTTTTGGCAAAAAAATAACACTGTAATGATGCCCCAACCTCCATATTCGCCAGACATGGCCCCTTGTGACTTTTTCCAAAAATAAAAATAAAATAATACTTTGAAGGGGACAACATCGATGTAAATGAATAAATAAATATTTTTTTCAAAAAACAAAAATTCCGGGTATTTTTTAAACACACCTCGTATTAATCAATTATATATTGACCATTTTGTTGGATGACCTACCATCTTTCGGCAAGTTGAAAAATTCTACGATCGAAGATGGCTTAGTTTTTGAGGCCAAGAACTAGTCCAACTCGTTTTTAACAGCTGATCAGGCTGTTAATAATCGAAAGTTTTACTATTCAAATGGCTTTGAACGGAGCGAAACAAATGATGTTCTTATGGTGTTAAGTCCGTTAAGGGTGGATGTAGTATTAGCTCCCAATTGAGCTCTATTAATTGTTGACGAGTTATTAAAGAGGTGTCGAATTTCGCGTTATCATGACGAAATATCACGCCTGTGCGATTGGTCAGTTCAGGGCATTTTTACTTGATTTTTTCGTTCAATTTCGATAGTTGACGACAGTAGATATTCGAAACAATAATTCGGTTTCTAAAGACTAAACTCTTGTCATCCCACCACACAGGAAGCATAATCTTCTGTGGTAGATATTGGCTTTCGATGTCCGTTTCCAAATCGAAAACGAGCAAACCGACGTTGACACTTTAAAGAAGTGTATATAGAGTATAGAATGATTATTGTTTTCTGAGAACAACTTTCAACATCCAAGATTTTGAAACGTATTTAGGTAACTAAATGAAAGTAAGACAAAATTTACCTCGCACTTGACCTCGGCCATAAAAATATTGCGTAGTTCTAATTTCCTAAGTTCTACTTAACAATCACAATTAAAAGCAAGCTAAACCACAAAAACAAACCATTAAAAACAAGCAAACCTTATTCGCTACTGTTTAATTCAACGTAAATGAGGAACAATATGCAAACGAAAAACACTTCAAAAAAGACATAGAAGCTTCGACATAGAAGCATTGCCTAAACCGAAGAAATACTGGATAGTGACATTAAACGGAACATAACAAAATAGTTCTAAACGTTCACATTTCAGGGCGAAGTTTCCAGATGCGAAAGAGTTGTCATGTCATGAAGAGCTTCTTACTAATATTACTATCTGCTTTATTTGATTGTTTGTGTTAATCATTATACTAAATAAGCTTACTTTTCCTCGTTTGGAGACTTCACATTCCTTATAATCGATTATAAGGGTGATTTCGACATTCTGAGAAATCGCCGCCTTGATCATTCCAGCTGTTCAAGATACTTTGAAGCATTTAGGAAGGGATGTACATCATCATGTACTTCGACCCTTGCTTTTATATTTTCGCGTCATATTTTTTTCCCTTTGCTCTCTCCCTTCTCACGGAAACCTTCGATAAATTCATGGTTTTGAAGTGGTGCAAGCATGCTGAGAACCCATTTTACAATTACTTTAATTATCTTTAATTCCATTACGATAAGATTCCTTGAAATTTAGTGTTTGTTTCAACGATGTCAGTGGTCAGTGTGGTCATGACTTCGTTGGTCGACAGACCCATCTTAGTCTTCTTCGGTGCACGTCAACGCGTAGAGAACCTCTGATTCGATTTTTGCTTCCTTCCCGTGACAATGCGATGGACCCATGTTTCATCTACGGCAACAAAACAGCGATTACAACAGAATATCTCCAAACATCCCTTCTGAAGTCGCCACACGATCGTAGATGGTCGATCGTGAGAAATCGTGGCACCAATCGCACAGATAGCACTTTTATACCAAAATATTCATGTAAAATGTGATGCAGCTGACCAGTTGAGGCACAGAAAGCCCATTCCCACAATAATACTTCAATATTATTACAATAATTTTATCGACGATTTCTGGCGTAACGTATCTGTTTCAAATGAACTGGCGTGGCCTCAATGGAACTCAGCAAACCATGTTTCAACCATCGAATTTGATGATGCAGACTCCTCAAATCATTAACCAAGCCTCTTTTTGCATTTGCATAGCGTAATGCTTCCTCATCGCTCTCAACTATTTTCCATTTTTTATGGAAATTAACGAGGTAAGCTGCTTTCAATTCCCGCCAAATATAAGGTTAATGACGCAGCTTGCTCAAAATTTTAACAACAGTCTAACGATAGATAGCAGTTGACCAGAGTAGTGTTGCGATTAAAGCTACTAGGCGAGAAATTCTAAAAGTAACAGACTTATCACCGCACCCTGGAATTTTTAAAGAATTTTCGGATTTCTAAATAAGAAATCGAAATTTAGTTGTGTACTTATAGCACACTTTACATCAACCTTGTATTTTATGGATGTTATTTTCTTTTCGTTTTAGAAAAACTTTCTGTGGCGTTGCTAAGGACACTTTATCCAAGTAAATACCTCACATTCAATCGTGCATCTAAGTTAACCCAAAAGATTTTTAAAAGGCATACTGCAAGGAATTGGTGTGACAATATCATTTGTTTATATTATAAAAGATCTGTAAACGTCTAAGATATTGTTTCTTTTCTTTTTATGCAGCTCATGTATGTAAATCGGTTTCAAATATAGACAGCGACTACTTATTTCAACTACCTGCTTTAGTGATGCATGCCTATCGTAGAGAGGCAACTATGGAAACTACCTTCTTGAGTTATTTCATCTATATCTCGCGCACAAAAAAACTTCAAAATCTTACAATGCAATCGGAGGTTTTATCTACTTGTATAAATATTAAACAAACATAAATTCGTCTCTTTCATACGGGTGCTTACTAATTGCTATGATTTTTGTTCTTGATTTGCCTTGCTACACACAATGAACATAGTCAGAACATTCAATCAACGCGTTTTTATTTCATGTTTGAATTTAAAAAAAAAAATTAAAATAAAGAGAAAAACAAAAAATGATCGTCTTAAAAATATGAAATTTTGTTGCTGTAGCTGTATTTCTATCCGCACTGGATGCTTCTTGCCGTTTCTGATCTTGCTGGCTAGTTTATTCCAAAACAACCCTGTTGGGTGGTCTCACGGTCACCAGCAATTATGAACGGATCTAACCTATACTTTAGTCAGTTGGTATACAAACTGGACAACACAAAAGAGCAAGGAAATGTGGAGAGAACTTGATTGGTATGATTGCTTTGACAAGAAGTACTATAAGACATGACACAAAGCAACCAATATTCGTGAAGAAACACTCATGAATTGGAATATGAATTACCAGAGGCGACGGTGAAAAGAAAGCAACATGGATACATGTTTTATGCTCCTGACTAACCATTCCGCGCAACAAACGGTCTATTGGTTTCAAAAGAAAATACTTGTAATAACTATAGTATAGCAGTACATGCGCGAATGGCTAGACAAGTAAAGCATTCGTGACGCACAAGGAAGGGCGTGAA
The DNA here is from genome assembly GCA_954870665.1 of Stratiomys singularior. Classification (NCBI taxonomy): domain Eukaryota; kingdom Metazoa; phylum Arthropoda; class Insecta; order Diptera; family Stratiomyidae; genus Stratiomys; species Stratiomys singularior. The sequence continues at coordinate 111,297,000 of OX940880.1, read as the reverse complement.
AATGGTCAGTATGAAAAGATTTTCAAACTTATAGCAGACAACACAAAAAGAGTTTGCGTTTTTTGACAATGAATAAATGAAATGTCCCACTGATTCTGCGCTAAATATATAACTATCCTCTTGATCATTAATCATTTTTATAATCTGGAAATAATCTTCACAACCAATTTTTAAAATGGAACCATTAAAACTGAGGTTGAATTTCATCAATATCATCGGAGAGTTGACAAAATATAAATTAATACAGCAACCCCTTTTTTAGATTTTTATTTATTATATAATACAACTTCTGTTATCGTTTATAATAGTAGGCATTTATTACAATCCTGTTAGTTTTCAAAAATATTGAAGAGGTGCGAAGTGATCTGTCAGTGCGTATCAGAAAATTGTTAATTTTTATTCATTTAAAAATTTTGAATATAAACAATGAAGTCAGAATTATTTAAAAACAGAAATTTCCTCCAAGGTTTTTCTTTTGTGAAAGAAAACTTTCATTAAAAATATAATCAACGAAAGTTATATTTTTAATGAAAGAATGTAGTATTTTTGAGGGATTAAATGCTAATGCCTCATAAGGCCCACAATATTACCCGTGATGCCAAAAGCAAAAATAGACAAAAAATTTAATTCTTATGGACAATATCATCTTATGATAGCCAATAAATAATTCCAAGCTAAAGAAAAAGAATAACGATTGAATGGATTCTAACAGATTTTACTAAGCATGCATTAAAAGGTTCAAAAATACAATGCAACCCACACTCACAGTTTCCTCCTACAAATAATTTCTTCCAGCCATTTGAGTTACAATGCGTATCTTTCATTATCCAATGGCCGCTGAGGAATTTTCAAGCTGTAAGTTAAAAATATTCCCTACGCAAGAAGAAACCTACACATGCTGATTTGTTACTCCTGTCGCTCTTTGCATCCAACTGTGTTCGTTGATATTTTTATAGTGCACGATAAAATTCTAAAATCATCTTACTTAATTTATTTGTTTTGGCATGCAAAATATTTTCATTTGTTAGTTTTATGAATAATAGTGTACACAATTGGCTAACAAAAATCTAAGGTAAGCCTATAATGCAAAAGTAAGTTATATCAAGTAAGTATATATGAAAATACTTGTATAAAATTAAGTAATGATTATAGAACTTTTCAATAAAACTCAGCAAATCAAAAAAGCAAGACCTTGCTGGTTCTTAATTAGTAAACATAGGGGTCGATATTCGTATATATGGGCATGGACACTAGCAAACGATCCCAAAACGTCCCTGAATGAGTTTCAACGCAGTACTCAGGAAGACGTGAATAATAACTAAAACGACTCCATTTGAGTCCAAAACTATGCACATATTATAGGCCAGGTATATTAAAGTCTTTAAATACCAGATTGTACAGGTAGTCTTCGACAGTTGACCCAAGTCTAAGGAGTCACAATCGAATTCCGTAACTACTCGCGTACCGACAAACACACAAAATCTCGGGAAGCAACACGAAACTACACAGTGCGTCCATTAAGTTTCGAGACTGATTCCATTAATCGCATAATAAACAAGATATCTCGAGTTTTTCAAATTTTTTATTCAAAGTATTCTCCCTTCGCTTTAATACACTTCTTACAGCGGTTCAATAGTGATTCAAATGCGTGCTCTAGCTCATTTTGTGGAATAGCCTCCAATGCTTGTGTCGAAGCCGTTTTAATGGTCTCAACATCTTCAAAAAAGCATCCTTTCAACTTCAACTTCAACTTAGGAAACAAGGAGAAGTCACACGGTGACAAATCTGGTGAATACGGTGGGTGTTCCAACACACAGACTTGATTTCGGGCCAAAAACTGACGAACAATGATTGATTTGTGACTCGGCGCATTGTCGTGCAACAAACACCATTTCTCTGGATCGCGGTATTCGGGTCGAGTACGACGGATTCTGGCCATCAAACGCTTTAACACTTTGAGATAAAACGCGCCAGTGACCGTTTGACCAGTTGGAACGAACTCTTTGTGGATGATGCCTTTGCTATCGAAGAAAGTAATGAGCATTGTTTTGATTTTTGAAGGAGATTTTCGCGTTTTTTTGGCTTGTGGTGAGTTTTTCGACTTCCATTCCGAACTTTGGCGCTTAGTTGCTGGATCGTACTGAAAGCACCATGTTTCGTCGCCAGTAACAATTGATTTCAAGAAGTTTGGATCATTTCTGGCGACTGCAACAACTTCTCTGGAATGATTAACACGAAGTGATTTCTGCTCCTCCGTCAGTGTGTGTGGAACAAACCTTGCACAGACTTTTGTTTTGCCCAAATCCTCGTGAATAATGAGACGAATCGCTTCTTTGCCAATATTCAAAGCCTCTTCCATCATTTTCAAAGAAGCATTACGATCATTCGCAACATAATCACAAACTTTTTCAATCATTTCGGGCGTGCGAGCTGAAATTGGTCTCCCTTCACGTTTGTCATCCTCTAGCGACACTCGGCCATCCAAGAAACGTCTGTGCCACAAAAAACATTTGCTCGAGACAAACACTGATCACCGTACACTTGTTGCACCAATCGGAATGTTTCTGATGCACTTTTCCCAAGTTTTGCGTTGAATTTAATGACCGCTCTCTGTTCCATGTTGGAATTTCAACGTCAGATGAAAAACTGTTTAGGGAAAACTTTCACATCTTTGTCATTAGTCATCTGACTCGAATGAAATTTTACACATGGATAGGAACAGGTTTAAGCTTTAAAATGCGTATTAGAACACATGGATGGAGCTATTATTTGCTGAGATATGGTTTGTGTCTCGAAACTTAATGGACGCACTGTGTACGCTAACAATCGCTAATACTTCGAGCAAATTCCTAATCTAACGATAGTCGACTCCAATTTTTCAGTGACAGGTAGGAATTGTATGCAAAACTAATTGGAGATAGGACAAGGAGATACGTGTGGGGAGATATGCATTCAAATTGCATTCTTTGTTTTTGTATTCATACACTATAACCCACATATACTATATGACCGGAAAACTTATTCTCACATACATTTAAGCTTAGAAAGCTAGCCCCGCGACCTTTTCACTCACTTACAACATTTAGTTTCTAAGCTCTCATTTTTCCAAAGCATTCTTTATTTTCATGGGATTTTCGTGTCTCCTTCTTCGTGATGCCCCTTCCAATTGTGAGGACTTTTTAAATAGTTACTCTGGTTAATAATTACAGCAGTCTCCCGATCAGCCAAAATAAACCCAAAATCAGTGATTTTTTGAATCCAATGAAAATTGGTATATTTCCTATTATTTTTATGTAAAACAGGATTACCCCTCTCAAAACTTTTGCGTAAAATCGCCAATCGCTTTCAAATGAGTCGCCTGACAGTTTTAAAGCAGTATGTAGCTACACTGTGACTCTGACAGTAAATTTCCGGAGTCTCATTGCAGTCATAGTCTATGCACACAAGTTTGGGGTGTCTTAGCGCGCACCTCATCACATCTGCGTCTTTATTTCCAATCTCAATGCAATTTTGTTTCAAGATATCAATGCACTTAGGCTTAAATCGGTCGAATCATGTAAGGTTGGATTTTATCCCAATTGTTAAGAGTGTGTTAGTAGTTACGCAATGATATTAGTCTATGTTGATAGTATATCTCCGAATGAAGGAAACTTCTTCTGGAGGCTATCCCGCGAGATGAGTTTATATACATTAGGCATATTGTCAGAAATTACCGTAAAACAATGTTTTTTGTATCATACAATACGGCTTTATAGCGCAAGTCAGCCCTCATTTTAGTGTGCATCCTTGAAAAGCAAGTTGTAGATCTTCTGAAAAATTCTTTTTACAAATCCGAGAGAAAAATGCCGCCATAAAAATCTCACTAACGTGTCTGTAGTCTTATGAACAGATGACCTTATTTTCAGAGAAGGAAATTTTTCAGAAAGGAAAGTGGGAGCAGTAAAAATTTTAGTATAGTAGTATTTTTTAGTATAGTATATTACAATATTTTAAAGGAGCATCTGTAAGGGTAGAATTTACATAAATGCCTTAACAATGGTTCATAACACCAGTTACAAGTAAGTACTTTTGATGAAAATACTCCAGTAAATACTGAGTGCGACTACAATTTTATCGTTCACTGTATATGCGTCTTAGTGGCAAGTTTCGTTAAAAGGCAGTAAGGCTGCTTCGCAACCAGCAATATGCAAAAAGATAACTGTCCATAATCAGCGGCATTTGATCAGTTATTCGTACTAAGATGTGGCATAGCTTACTCGAACCATGTAGAACACGTCGATATACAGTAAAAATAGCCTGGCTACGTACATAGGTCCGTTCTTGTATGCGAGAATTGATGTCTTGAAAAGGCTCATTTGCAGTTTAGACGACCAGTGCACGTTCATTTAGACCTGTCATGATCATTTCGACAAGCCTTAGAGACACGATAACGTCGTTTTGCGAATTATTTCTCTGGCCTGTGTAATGTCAGATTAGGAATACGAATACAAATGAATGCGTTAGCAAAGGACCGCGGCGACGCTTTTATTGGTGCTGTTACTATACCCAGCGTTATATACATAGAACTGCATTACATGCATGTAGTAATGTGATGAACCCAAGGTTCGGGATTGTTAGCAAAAACGAAAAATCTCACGGCGTTAACACCAAATTTCAATGCACAGCGAGTGCAAAACTTATGGATACAACAGAATAAGTTTTCAATGAAAGATTCACTGAATTTAACTTTGCATTTAAATTAATTTCAAATGCATCATATTCAAATATATGGTCTATAGTTTTAAATATTCGATTGGTCACTTAGAAAATCGCGAAATTATTGGTATCCTAATGATATGCGTCGAAGTTATTGTATGAAATCATACAAAAGTTATACAAATAGGTAAATGCGACTTGTAATATATTTGCGATGGTTCCTGCTGATACCCGTAAGCATTGAACATATCACAGAAGTAGTTTGAAATAGAAAGGGTCTAATATCTGAATATGACATACCTAAATGTCAAATTAATGTTCAGCATAACGCAATAACCATTTTGTTACATCAAAGAAATCTCAAAATGGAAATATTTTGAAAAAGTTCACAGCAATGGTGAAATCACTAAGCAGAATGAAATTTCCATTTAAATCCTTTCTATGCGTATGCACTTCTGATTCAGTATTTATTTATGAATTTTCCAGAAATTTTATTTAAGAAACTTTGCAGTCGAGCTTTTAAAAACAAAACCTTGCGTATTCATACTTTTAATCGTCACTGTTAACGAGGTTGAATTATTCGTATACTTCTGTTTACATTTCTTCCGATTTACATATCCCATTACCGCAAGGCAGTCAAATGCCGGGACCATGCAACCCAATCTTCGCGGTTTGCACATGTGGAAAGATTGAGGCCTTTTTTGCAAGAATAGAAGCTGCTCGCCAAACAATCAAGGTGGAACCAAGAGGGCTCACTCAGGCCACTCACCAATGATGGGGCTCCTTCTTCTTCTACTATGCAATTTAAATGCGCTATCATTGGCAACAAATTAACAGCAACCTGGCATCTGAATTGGGATTTTGTCCGAAAGGCGAAGATACGTGGCAAGACGAAACCTGGAAGAACACTTGGATGGCAAATGATGTTGAAGACAAGTATGCTGATGATGGCGATGACGAGTTCACAAACTACGGCCGAAAACATTGAAGATGGCAGTATACAGAAATTTTGAGCACTACGCGCAAAACGCAGACAGTAAAATTACAGAATGAATGTTGAAATAAATCTTGTTTAACATGTGAACGAATTTATCTAAATTTGCGATGCAGATTGGTAAAACAAACAGAAAAACAATTTTCCAATGCTTATTCGATCACTGTAGTGTGATCAGTAAATGTTGGACATTCTATTCGAAAAACATTCTGTTTATGTAAGTTTTCTCCTCTTATCTACTAAAATCTAATCTACACTACACTAATCTAATCTACACTACTAAACTTTCACTAAACTATTTGTTTTTTCCAAATTTTCGAACATACGTTATGGACCAATTTTTATTCTTACAGATAAAGTGACCAATAAATTCTGAAAATTCTCATATCACGTTAAGAATATTTAAAGTAAGTACTTCTCACAAACAATATTGAAGGAAGTTTTCAGGTCCCCAGCTCTGGGTACCCTTTCCCCTAGCTGATCAATGCGAGCCTCGCCACTATCCAACGAGATGGAAATACGCCTTCTCTTAGGCTAGCGTTGAACACATTGAACAGCAAGTCAGGGCAAACGTGGAAGCCCATTTGTAGTACCTCGGTTGGGATGCCGTCTGGTCCTGGTGCCTTTCGAGGTTTCCAAAAAATCACCGCATTCTCCAGCTCATTCTTTGTGAACAATGGACATTCCACTGAATCGACCTCGTCGACAGCATCAACATGGACATGGTGAGTTGGGAACAGCGCCTGCACCATCCCGTCCATCTTATCCGCTTGAAGTAAACAGGGCTTCCGTGGGGTACCGAGCTTGCGCCAAACTACCTTATAGCCGAGCCCCATGGATCCCTGTTCACGTCGTTCACAAGTTCTCACCGTGCAGCGTGCCTTACTTCCGTTGATGAGCCTTCGGAGTTCTTTCCTCGCTGACCTGTATACTACTGATCTATTGGATGCTTCCTCTTCGCTTCTCGAGCGCTGAGCTGCACGTCGAAGTCTTGGACACTCAACTCGTTTGTCTGCGATATCTTTTGACCACCAATGAACAACAGGCCTGTCGTGTCGATGCCTCCGTCGAGGCATAGATGAGCTACAGGCAGAAGTGATGAGGCTCATCGTTGACTCCACCATTCCCTCGACTGAAGCCCTTCCCCTCCCTAAAAGAGCTCACCGATGTCGTTTCGCCTTTCAGGATCACATCGGCGAAAGTCTCCACGTCCATTTCCGATGTTCCACCCGGGAGTGAAAGATCGTTGAGACGAGCCAGGAGTGGTATCGCCGATCTCGAACGCGATGTATTGGTGGTCACTCGCTGAATGATCCTCAAGTTCAACGTCGTCGAAACGAGGGACTCCGAGGCGAATGTCACATCTGGGATTGTTATTTCGCAGCTCCAGCGCCAGAAGGTAGGTAGATTACCGGTATTCAATACCACCAACCCGGTCCTCGCCGACAGGTCCAGAATGCGTTGCCCTCTGGAATCGATTTGAGACATGCCCCACCCAACGGCTCTGGCGTTGAAGTCCTACTACGAGTACTTTGCCATCTGTATTCAGGAAAACATCCTCCAGCGTGTCCAATCTAGTTTGAAAAGATGACATTGACTCATTCCGCGTATTTGGCGTATACGCTGAAAAACGTTATACCCGGGCACCGAATCCAGACAAAGCTATCTCCTCAGCCATGAACCTGGATATGGAGTCGCATGCTAACCTATTGTGTTATTTGTGTAACACAAATAACACAATAGTTATATTTTGTGTTGTGTTGTGTATTTTGTGTTAATAATTCTTTTAATATTCTTCCGTAGTTTTCTCTTCGCGTCTGTTCATTTGTGTTGCTTAACAGTTTTCGGTAATGGATCATTATAGGCCATCGTCAACTACCATTCCATTGATCCAAGGAATACACTATAATGTCATAAACTGGACAATGCTAATAACAGTACCATTGGCTTCACCATGATCAATCTTCGATCATCAATTTAATACTTTCTACTTTTCTGCTTCAGGGCCTCACCGGTTCCTCTAATCTATTAGTCCGATAAGCATGATGAGGCGCATTTTTCGCTTGACGGGGAAACTTCAGGCATTTTACTACAATATCATGCCGTACCCATCTCTGTTCAATGCTCTTCTACTCTAAAGGTAGATTTTTATTTTTACTTGATGATTGACAATGCGAGAAACAAGAAAGTCAATCATCCGTCGAACTAAGCTAAATCCACCCTAATCAGATTCAGCAAGATTTTTATCAGATAATTGTTGAGGCATTCATAAAACATACGTCACGAAAAGGTTGCATTTCGGGCATAGCGATGACGATGGATTTGGAAACAAATGACCATTCCTTCTTTTGCTTTTTCTTCGCCAAGAAAGAATTGATTTGAATCCAAAAAAATTGATCAGAATTATCTCAGTCATTTTTTTCGCCTTGTACTCCAGTAATGCAAAGGCTCCATTGTATCTTACTATTCATAAGAATGTGAAAAAAAATATTTGGAAACCTCTTCTTGCATATGTGATTCACATTAATTATGTTACAGGATGGCACAGATTAGACATTTGTCATTAGATATTGACAACATCTTGAAAATGGAAAATTCAGAACCAGGTCCAGAAAATCTTTGCGACATGATTTTAGCGGAGATGCTCACGATGAATAGAGCGAAAAGATACGAGACGCGAGCATAGACATAAAATTACTTTTCTGAGTCAATATCCAAAATTGAAAAGCAACACTTAGTAGTTTCAACAGTGATACTGTTGATCGTTGTAGTGAAACATAATAGTAATGTTGCTAGAAACATTATGATCATCACATTTTTCTGAAGGCTTTAATAAACTCAGAAAGACGTCTGCATTTATTATTTGCTATTCATTTTCTCTCATAGAATTTTTTTTTTTTTTTTAATAATTTTACTAAGCCCAAATGTATAGACTCAATTTCTAGTTTTATTGTGCCATTTTACAGCAGATTTTAAACATGACTAAAGAATAGTTTTAGCAATATTCCTTTGATCATTTTTATTTCTTAATCTTAATAACTTCTGTATCTTTCAAGTCCCGATGCCGAATATCAACCGAAAATATCGGATTTTTAAGGCAAGTAAACGTAAATACCGTTGGACGAATGCGAATTTTGTGGTCACTCAATTTTGCTCCCAATTTAAAAGATTTTTCAAACTGTTCATTTGTTCCAGTTCACCACGACTAAACCATTCAAAGAAAAATTTAAAGATTATATTAAAGTAGATAATTTTTTAAATTGTACTTAAAATTTCTGAGCGCTATCAACAACTCACTAAAGATTAAGCATATTTCGATTCCTGAATTTTGTCGTGTTAAAGTTTTTAATCTCCATGATGTATAATTTCTTTAGAATTTGAAAAATGCAATGAAATGTTTGTTTACAACAATCTTGGAGCCAAGATACAATCTATTAAAAATATTTTGGGACAGTACAACAGCGTACTATATGAATAATTTTACACTTACATTTGCTTCTGAACTGAACACGGAAGCATCACAGTGTTTTCTGTTTTCCCTTCTTTCAATATCATTGAATCTTTGATGCTTTTCTAGCAAGGTTGTCAGCTACTTTAAGTCACCTCTTTCGTGGTTATCCTCTGAAGCCAAGCTAAATGCACATTAAAATATAATTTACTTAAAAGAACATCGTTTACAAAAGTTAAGTAAAAGATACCCATATATAACCATAAATTATGGTGGGTCTTTTTGCCTGAAAAGTCATCGCTTTTGCCGCCACTAGTGATTAAAGTGAAGAAAAAATAAGAGGAAAGACTTGCGCTGTTTCTTTTGTCCATAATTATCTTATTAGCAAAAGCATATACGATGCAAACTTGCACCCTCCACTCGATGATTAAGGACACAAAATAACCTATACGAGTATGTTAAACCAAAGATCTGGGCCTCTGGCCCAACGGATCTGAGCAAAATACTCCCAGCCTATGTATAACTATGTGAAATTACAAGGTGAATAAAAAAATCCAGTCAAAACGAACATGTTACATTAAAAAGGTAAAAAGGTAGGCAGGGAAGGCAGTATACAAAGTAGTAATAATTGTGCTGGTCATGGTTGCGGAGATACATTTTCATCATTATTTTTAGATTTAATTTTGGACAAAATATCGTTTCAAAGATTTGCCTTTTTTAACCCGCATGTGGCATTTTACCCTATTCGTGATGCAAATAAGTGTGGCACACATTTTTAAGTTGCACAAAATAAACAAATGTAGCATCAGGATGACTGCACCTACTTTGAGCCACCCTGTAGAATGCAAGTATTTGCTAACATTCGACATTCGCATCTTTCATCCTCTTGTTTGTAGAATATTGCAGAAATTATTGTTTAATGTTGCAGACGAACGGCCGTCCAAACAAGTATCCAACCTACCATCGGCTCTGTGCACTCTTCAGACGACCTAACCAAGAATGTTATTAAAATTTCCGTGATCTTCATGGTACATCCGAGCTTTTATTATGTTCTCATTTTCTTTGATGCTACTGATGCTTCGCTTAGGAATGACGTACGCAACAAAATGCGTTATATGATCTTCCCTTTCTACCGCTGCTGGCCGTTCTTGCAAACTTTAGGTAGATCAATGCCATTCCCATTCACCAAGGTAGAATACAAAGAATGAAAATATCAAAAAGTATCAGAGGAAGTATAAAAGCAAAGTGAATGGAGATCTAATTATAAAATTGACGAGGAAATTCACATGCTTGTAAAAACCAAACGAGAGACAATATTTACATGATTCAAAAAGCTGCGTATTGTGGATGAAATACAGAACTAAACAATGACACTAGTTTTTTCGAACTCATTTGAAAATTATAGAAAAAACAAAGGTATAAACGTTTTTAAATGAAATGAATTTGAGATCTCTTGTAGAAAACGTATTTGCACATACAAACAGTCATCTTTTCATCATAATTTTATATGGGTCAATTATTATAAAGTATATACTTTGTATTTCCAATATATATTTTGTAACAAGATAAGCAATATTAAATAACAAAAACAAAACATAGCTTGAAGGTACACAGTAGGCGCCGGACGGACTTTCTCTTTCGAACTATGTAATTGTTATCGGTAATATAACATTGCTGAAACAAAATTATGTTGTCATAAATATTTATATTTATATATTGTAAATGTGTAAAATTTTGTTATTGTAACTCACACAAATAATTTACTTAACATTCGTAACTACTGATGCACACTCCATGCAGTCCAATATCGCACTTATTACACACTGTGCGTGATTTTCTTTTTGGTCCACCATCCTTCCTGCTGCACACCACGCAAACTCTTTCTAGTTTTCCTGGTAGTTTGCGTACACCTATGCGGGGCACATTGGTTGATGTCTCCGCTAATGGTGTGTCATGTGGTATCCTTTTTAGTGCCAGCCATTCAGTGGTTATAGATTGGATAATATCAGTGATGAAATCTAGTCGAGTTTTGATTTTTCCGTCTGTATTCTGCTGATATAGTATGAAGAGAAGATGCGGAGAAAATGCAGAAAACCACCTTCTTCCAATATTTTATGGATCTTCGTTCATCTAAGTATGAATATAACATCATATCTGACGTGTCTACGCCTCCCATGTGTTTATTGTATTCTGCTATGATTGCCGGTTTTTCAACTTGTATTTGTGCATTGTTTTTTCGGATTGTCGTCGTTTTGTTTTGAGCCTTTTCGAATGTGGATAGGAGTAAAACATTTTTCTTTTGGGACTTTTTCTCGCGGTACGCTAATAGTAGTACTTCATTGTTTCGGGTGTACTTAGATCCGCCCTCTTGCAATTTAGCCTTCATAGATGATGGAATATATTTCCTGTTGCTGCGTATTGTGCCGGTCAGATATGTCCCTTTTTGAAATAATGCTCTTGCTAACAAAATACTTGTGAAAAAGTTGTCTGCTACCACGTGATAACCTTTCATAAAATAGTTTCCCATATCCAATAATTTATGGATCACAACGTGGCCAAGACCATTCTTCTTTATTTCTTCTTTATCCGTTTGATCCCTAGCTCCTCTGTAGCAGTAAAACGATAAACAGTAATGGGTTACTGCATCAGTCAACATCCAAAACATTATGCCCCATCTGTGATGCTTTTTATTTGGCATATATTGAATCAACGACGTCCTACACTTTGTGCCGACTAACGATTCATCAATACTTAGATGCTGATTAGGCGAATAATGAAATTTGAATTTGTTATTTGCGTGGACCACGACTGGTTGTAGGGTCATATTCGGGACTATTACGTGCTGGTAATTTTTCGTTATCTACCACATGGAAAAACCTAAAAACTAATTGAAACCGGTTGCGACTAAACATTTTGCCAAACCACGGGATATGTCTGTGATTTGTAGACCAATAACTAAAAAGTGTCGGTCTACGTGTTACACCCATTTCCAGAAGCACAGCAATAAACGCCCTCATCTCTGACACTGTGGTTGCCTTCCACTCTGTTGCTCTGGATACTGAGGGAACATTGATCCTATTCAGGAACTGCCTCGCATATCGGTTGGTCTCACTTCTCAATAAACTCAAAAATTCTTCGGTGAAAAAAAGATCAAAATATGTTCTCGGCATGGAATTTCTTGCTGGCATATGTCTAGGTCCAGCAATTTCCATAAATTGTGGCCGAGGATTATATTCGCTATCGTTGGCCACGGAAACTTCGCGGAAATCTCTCAGCTCTTCCTCAGCATCGTTTCCCTCTAATTCAGAATCGTTATCTTCGCTTGCTTCACTATCACTGTAGATCCTACGTGGATGCCGACTTCTTGGTGCTACGATTTCTTTCTCGTCACTATGTGATAGATCCGCCTGGTCAACCATTCGGACTAATTCCTCGTCGTCCATGATGGTGTATTTTTTATAAAAAGGTTGGTGGCAAAATGTTCGAAATTCTGTCTTGCTAATTGTTGGTTTGTCAAAGACAACAATGTACTACACAAGCGGAAAGCAACGGCAGTAACAAAAATGACACTTTGAAACTGCAACTAGGACGAAATAAACTGTTCACAACAACGATCGAGGAGAAACTAACTGACCCTACGTCTTGCTGCGGCATCGTGATGTTATTTCGTGAGTCTCCAAACAGTTGTTTATATAAAACGCCTTCGACAAGTTCCGATAAGGGCCCAACGCCGCAGCCACTTAGGCCGCAGGTCGGATGTCGCCTGAGCGGCGACCATCGGTGTTTATGTTAGATTTCGGTACCTCCAAGCGATAGGAAAAAGGTCGTCCACAAAGAGTTCAAACAAAAAAATATTTCTTTTAATTATCTTGTAATGAAATTAGATTATTCATAACGCATTACAAATTTATTTTGAGATAGAGTTCTCCCGCAATGCGAGTAGTAAACCGCTACAAGGCGCGAGCCGATATATCGGCTCTGGCACTTCTCGCAAGTGCATCAGGAGCCGATATATCGGCTCCCGGCACTAAAAGGGTTAAATATGAAAAAAAGATTTGAAATAGAGATGATGATCACGTCATTTTGGAAATGAGTAAGAAATGTCATTGACCGGTTTTTATCACTAGCTACTACTTTTGATAACCACAAGGAGGAGAATCTAGTAAATGCGATGATGGGATAGTACACCTACTTGAGCGTACACAGGTAGCTTTCAACGGATTTTATACATAAAAGGGATTTCTTACTGAACAATTTCATTTCATTACGAGTGACCACCATGAACAAAATAGAAGGCAGCCAAGCGCGCAGTAATTTCAGATCAAAGAAAATTAATAGTATTCTGCATTGGCGTTTGTATAGAGCAGAATTCGAAAAAAATAAAAACATCCAACTTGATATATCGTCAGTTTTATTTCGCAAATTTCAACTCTATTAATAAACAAATATTTACTATAACATAATATCCTACTTTAATTAAAACAACACTAATTGTTTTGATATATATATGTATGTATACATATATTTACTATAACAGAATATCCTACTTTAATTTAAACAAAACTAATTGTTTTGATATATATATATATATATATACATATAACTAATTACATATAACTTGCTTTTCCAAATTAGAATCTGTCAACTAATAGTAAGAATCATATCATCATCTGATAACGAATCCATAAGATCGGAAATATTCTGATGCGATGTCCCAAAAATTAATCCAACTTACTTTGGAATGAGAGCCCATTTGTCTTGTTGTATGAATCATATACGGAACCAATCAAATGCAATCAACCAATTATGCATAAATTTTATTACAAAAACGCTATCTTGGCTAAAAAGAAGCACACAGAATTTCGAAAAATACTGAAATAAGTCTACTTCTTTTCTAGCACTTCTACATCGCTCGTTTTTCGAAATTCGCTGAACCAAACCAAAATAAAAGTGAAACAATACCTAGTATCACGAAACCTTAAATATTTATTTAAATTAAATTAATTTCGTATTTTATGTTCACTTCTTGTTATAAGGCATGACATCCAACTTAAGCATACTCCTGCGATTTTGCCCAATTAATTTTTTCACGGCAATCCCAACCAACGAATAATTTAAACATAAATATCATTATATAAAATAGCCAGTAATATTTGAAAAAAAAATTAAATTTAAACTTAATGAATTTGCATTTGATCTCGCTTTTACGCTTGCCTTGTCTTTCGATTCATTGTTGTTTTGTTTTCCGAAAATTGACAACATTCAACTTTATTCGGAAATTATATATGGTTACATATAATATATTTGATTCTAAAACTTAGAAGTAACACCAGCGATTGAAGGCAAAAATAACAATTTAATTTCCTTTCGAATTGTGCTCGAGGAATATACCCGCGCGTTTGAAAATACTTTTAACATTCCTATTTGAAACTAATTTGCTTCTTAAACAAAAGCAATTTCTGTGGTTGTCACAATTTGGTAAGCATGTCTTCGATGATATCCTACCTACGGCATACGAAGCTCAAGCTTAACGCTAGCTGTGTAGATGTAGTATAGTTTCCAGCATAGAAATACAGAAAATTCAACAAGCATCAACCGGGACCTATCATCCGAAATGTTTCATTCTCATGTTTTGTACATCACCAGTATCATTGATTAGCATATGTTATTTCGTTTCTGTGGACATTCTTACAAAGTCTCCCTATCCTTTCGTTTCCATTTTCAAAATGAGTCCAAATTGATAAATCAACATATATTTGAAATGCTAACATTCGTTTCAAACAATATTTATGTATAAGTTATTCTGATATAATATACCCAAAAGTTTTGTGTGGGTCGCACCGGCACCGTGTTTGTTTCAGTTTCGTCTCTTCGGGAATACACAAACTTGCTGATCTAGCCAAGAGGTAGCCACCTATTCTGGTAACGTGGGCCAGCTACATTTGCAGGCTCGATTCAATGACCATTAAAATGCATCATTGTGAGATACCATTTTAATATTTCTAATAATCTTTTCTCTCCATTCTTTTTTGCTTGCTGGGACGCTTAATTATGAATTTCTTCATTTAAATGCAGATTAAGTTCTCTTATACCCCAAATCAATTTTAGACTTTTTCGTTTGATTTGGTCTCGATTGTTGGGTTCATTTTCACTCTTTTTCTTTGATATGTGTTTTGAACTAGTCGGCGTAGTTGTCTTTTAAGTTTCAGAAGACCAGCATCACGCAGATCGCAGATTATTTCACACATTTTGCTAGTGATAAGATCTTTTTACAATATTTTAGGTTATATTTATTCTATTTGTTCGATATCCATAAAATTAATATTTTTAAAACAAATTCAGTATTATGACCAGTGTTAAATTATGATAATTATGTACTGAAAGTAATTCAGCAAATAATTAAATGTGCCCAGCCCTCGATATTAATTTCATGAACATTAGAGATTGGGTCAAATAAGAACAGATATAGAAGAAATTCTGAAAACAAAAGACTTGCATTTGAAGCTGCACTTTGATCTGTTGCTTTTAGATTTCGAGGTAATGGAGACCAATAAAAACGCTGACACATGCAGGTTAACCCACTCACAATAAATTTAGAGAAGCTGTAAAAATAGGTTTATGATTATTGAGATCTTCTTATTCAGAATTAAAATCAGGAATGAACAACTAAGGTCTGTTATAAGGTCCTTCACGGACTTGATAAGTGTTATTAATTGCATGTTTAGCGACTTTTGGCAAGGCAACGCAATATATTGAACAGTCTAACAAAAAATAACATCCGAAAATTTGAATAAATAAAAAACTGTAGTTATGTAGTAAATAAACTGTAGTTAATTGTTAAAGAGCTGCCGAAAGGTAATAAGAAAACTATAACGTTACACCCCTATAAGGAAAAGAAAGCAGTGATGATATTCAAAAGTTTGAAGAGTGGTGCGCTTGTGAATAATTTTCCATCAAGAACAGTATGAACTTCAGAGAAATTTAGACAAAAATGAAGACGACAGAGACCTAACAGATTACATAAATCCGCCGCCTATGATTGTCGCTTCTTGCAAGTATAAGCAACTTTTGTTCAAATAGGTCTACGCTTCAGTTAATAAATTATTTACTACACACTTCTTTACTTACTTTATCGAGATTGTTTGTAATTTTGATTCTTACTGGGGACGAAGGGGCATTGTCTTCAGTTTTCATATTCTTCGAACTTCGAAGAATTTGAATAAAAATTTGTAAATCGAAATCTTGTCCTGATTATCAATGCTATTTGCGAGACACTGTCACATGTACTAAAACCTAGCGTTTCGCAATCTGTTGGGCACTGGTAACTTCTTCTTTTTGGAATAAAGTATGCATAAAGTCACATACAAAAATATTATACTAAGAGAGTGTGCCGATTGCCCCATCCGATCTTTGGATAGAGTCCAACGATGTCTATGGTTATTTTCTGGAAAGGTACACACTACGAATTTATACCTAACATATTTTCTGACCTGAAACTAAATCGACGAAAGAACCAATTGATTATATATAACAGAACTATGCAATTCGAGGAAGACTACAAACTTATACCATGCCTCAATAAACAAGTGCATGGATTAACAATTTCTGTACTTCAAAGAGAAAAAATCAACGCAAATTAAATTTGATTCCACTAAACTAACACCAAACAAGACCCACACAGACTGAACAGAAATTATTCATGATAACCTTATACATATGTTCTTATGTAACATGACATGCTTTTCCCATTTTCGCAATTGTTTTCCATTTAACCTTTTGATTTTCTTCGACGAATACCAATGTTAGGTGGCTATCATTTCCTTATCATGTCCCTCGTTTGGTTTTACGCTTTTGCCTAGTTTACTTGGTGCTTTGTTATTGGACTTCCAAACCAAATTCAAATGCAAGTGCCTGTTGTCTGGATTCAACATTATGGTATCGGCGTCAAAAAGAAACGATAATCGGGATCTATCTTTTATATGCAAATCACATTTTCTTTTTTTCGAATGCCAAAACAATCGAATACAACAGAAAAAATTCAACGAAGCACGCGCACTACACCTTCGATTGTTCAAGATTGTTCTAAGGATGTTTTGTATACATTGATCATTTTGTCGATAATGAAGAGCACGACGATAACAAAGCACAAAATAGGCGGAAAAACTAAAGGAGCAAACAGTCGGAACTACTAAGCGACATGCAACTGCAATTTTCCCCCCATTTTGTTTTCCTGAAATGCACATATGCAATCGAAATAATTACATATAAGGTAAACGTTTTTTCTCATGCAAACTAGCAATTGTTAGTTGTCGTCGATGTAAAATTCACATCCTATTCAAACAGTGTTAGTTATTGTATTATTGTACAACTCTTGGGTAAAAACCATCTCCACGAGCATCAATATCTAAATCAACTATTGAGATTGAGATGGAAACAATTGGTGTAAATCGAATGAGTTATACCGAAATATTTCATTTTCTGTCGATGAAATAATTTTATTTTGTAATCATAATCCCTATACAGCTAAAAACAGCAACTTGATGGGTTACTTAATTATATTATCAGGAAAAAAAATTCATGACAATTATATCATTGCTTCAATCGCAAAGATAGAAAATTTATGATTTGCAGTAAATACAGCAGTCAGTATTAATGAAAAATTAGCAAACTTTAAATTTCTGGTTTCTTTTCAAATTTGTAAACATTTCTGATAAATATATTTTTTTTAATATTTTTCAAACTGCAATTAATTAATACCACCGGGCAATATTATGCTACTTTATGTATGCTATTTATTTTGTATAAATATTATAATGGCTGTTCATTATTTTAAACAGTATTAACTGAATGCCATCGACGTCGCTTATCAGTACAATGTATTTCTGAAAAAATAAAAACATTGCTAGAAATAAAGAAACCTTCCTTTTAATTTTATGTTTGTTTTATTTACCTTGCGGAATCGATTTTCGACCGTGATCGTTCGGTCTTCATCAGCGATTCGCTGATAACAAACAAACATAAAATTAAAAGGAAGGTTTCTTTATTTCTAGCACAAAAATTTTATGAAGATGGAAGCAATTACAAATATAAAAACATTGTAGAAATTCATAATTCATTGAAATTCATTGTAGAAATTCAAAACATTATGCATTTCGTGGAAGCCCAAGTCGGGTTTAGGTCTCCAGATGGCATCAAATTATTACAAATCAATCAAGTCTTTTTTCCGGCGGTTTAATTAGGAATGTTGAAACCAAAGTATGGGTTTATGTTCAAATATTTATATTGTTGGTTTCAATATGCTATTCTTCTGGTTGTTGAAGCATTATTATGATCAAGATATTAAAAATTCCTGCATTACCTCTTACATATCTGATATTCTGGTGTGTTTAATTTCCCTTTAGCAAGCTGAACCGCTCAAACGGCGACCTAGAAATATTTTAATATGGGACAGGCGATGTATAAAATGCACTAAAACACCTATTTGGCCAACGACCAATTACTCATACAACAAACCGAAAAAGACAATTCATCAAATGTAAAGTCCGATCATTACTTCAGCAGTCATTCTTCTGACGGGCGTATAGAGTTCATCCCAAGCAAACAGTGTTACTAATTTACCCTGGTATGTGCTTAAAGGAATATCAGCTCGTCAGACTAACGTATCATCTTCACCATAAAATGAAAGAAGAGGAAGTACTTGAAGCAGATGAAATGAGATGCTTGAAGTATGTATATTGCAGGTTTCTTGACGGCATCATGTTTGCACATGCGTGGTTACTAACCCATGATGATTTCTACCGGATCAGACCAGCTTTCTTTCAATAAACCGATGTTACAGCTTTTCTAGGAAGTTTCCTTACTGTGTACTAGCCACTGAGCTCAAGCAAGAATTTGCTGCGACCATATAAAAATATAATTGCAAACCTTGATGTGACTGAAGGTTGATGACAACGGAGCGTAGATACGTAATCATCCGGAATTCACGGCCAGCATCATCATTCTCCGAACCAACGAAACCATCCGTTTGGGCCCACCAACACATTAAATGTGTATACCAGCCCAGACAAAGGAGCGCATGTATCTTCTTCAATAAATTACGAGCTGTACAAGAGCAAATCTAACGATGGTTGCTGGCAATAGCCAAGGAAACGATGGTTGCTTCCAATAGCCAAGGAAACGATCTGGGGTACTTTCGCCATCCAGGCCAGATCGGCTGCCAATGTGATGACTACTCGGGTAGACGGCGATAAATGGCACCGACTATCCCAAGGAATCAACCCTGTCATTAAGTTGTCAAATTGGGAACAAGATGAGGAATGATTAGTGCTCGTGGCCGATTTCAACGCTGATTTTAATTTCATGTAAGACAAAATAAATAGTTGAGCAAAGAAATACTTTAAGGGAGCGATTATGGTAGAAAATTGATTACATTAATATCTTTCTAAGAAAAACTTGGCTTGGACTAATCTGACATTTACATATCCGTGAAAGTATCAAATGGAATGTTTTTAAGATTTCAACACTATCTTCACAATCAACTTTGTTAATGTGAAAAGATAAATGAAAATATTTTTCTGCTCATATTTCTACTTCATGCTCATAATTACCCTAAAAATTATAATTTAAAACGTATTTTACATATGCCAACTAAGCGGTTATGCCTCTTTGACCAACAGTCTGATCTCGAGACTTTTCTTAGTCAAACGCAGTCTCGTTTGGTTTCTTCAGATTCTTAATATTTGTCTTGGCCCGAAAAATTGAATACTCCTAAACATCAATCAAAAATACTTTTGCAATCATGCCGGCCTCATGACTAGACGATTTGAATATATGTTGCTGATCATGTCTAGTATACGATATACGAGATATCCAAGAGCAGACCAACTACAACAACAACAAAAATGGCCCAGAGTTATCGAGCTTGAGTTTGTGCTATTAAAGATGCTTGTTGTTGGAATTCATACGTACTTTTATTTGAGATTCAAGGTACAAATGGATCAAGATTGCGGCAGACAAAGTCTGGAGACTAAGATGAGTAGTTTCTGACTGACTGGATAACACCTAAAATAGGGAAATGGACATTCGGCGTGTTCTAAACAATGAATAAGCGTTAGCAAATGGATCGCATTCACTCTCGAGAAGTCATTTCTAGCTTTGTTTCAAAGATGTTTCAAAAGCCCGTATTATGATACGATCGTAGTGATCACAAACAAGAGGGTTCAGATGGATGATGGATTAAATAACAAAACTCATTTCAAATCTTGAAGTATTTTTTACGAACCATGTAAGACAACATACTTTGGCGATCCAATAATCGACTGAAATATTTTTGGAGGGTTTTGAAACGTGAACCTAACTAACATTGTTATACCCAAAAAAGCCAAAAGACAAAGACAAAGAAGTTGCCATGAATCAAATTTTAGAATATGCAACCAATCGTCATGTACGACTTGGGAAACCGATTAAAATTAGTCAAATACTACAGAGCATCAAGTGAAGAAAATAAAAAATCTCAAGTCGTGATTAGAAACATTCCATTTCTTATATTCTGGGTATTGAGTACTAGTTAACTAGTTCAGTACTTGCCGTCGATTTTGAATGGATCAAATGAAATTTAGAGCTACTCTATTTTTATCAATACAATGCTGAGGGTGTTTCTTTATTTAAAAAAAAATTTTTTAATTATACAAATACATAAATACCAAGAAATATGCATGTACCTTAAACGAAACAACTTTGATGGTTGCATTTGTACTAAATCAAACAATTTCTTGATTTTTATAACCAAGCAAGTTTGCAATTTATGACGAACATTCCATTGAAATCGAAAGAAAAGTTTTCAATTTCTCGTGTCTTTGCCTCTGGTGAAATTAACGGAAATCTTTCCTTATAGGAGACGTAATGTAAACATACGCTCGTTTTGTATGATGATGCTTCAAGAATTAGCAGTCTTGCAATATGTGTTTAAAAGGTGTTTGATAAATGTGTGCATTATCTTAGGAAGTTTGGAGTTAACATGGACTTATATATGTGTATACACAGTAGTTTGATGCGTTGTTGATTAGAGCAACTACATAACAATTTTAAATTACAATCTAGATTTCTAAAGTCCATATAATTTATATATGCAAACACTTCATTGTTTTTTTTTTTTTTGCAGTTTGGAATCGAATATCAGAACACATTTCATACGTTAACGAAAACAAAAATTGGTCTTTTAAATATTTGAACTAGATTATTTTTCCACTTCTAGAAATTATTTTTCAATTCCTTTTTCAAGCCTGGCTTGATGAACTTCGATCAAGTCAATTGTTTGTAAGTTAAAGCTGGTAAAACCGCCACTCCGCTTTAGACTTTTTATGGAAAGCAAACCAGTCATGAACTGTTCAAAGATGCCCAAAACTACTTTCACTATGCGGTCGCCGATTGCACTCCTGTCATATAAATCTGTGAAGCTTCTAATATTTTGGAGCTCAAATTTAAGTATCGGAATTGAGGGTGATTTACACAATGATATCGTACATTGATACTGCTGGCTCGTCAGAAAGGAAAATTTATCCTTTTCCTTTGCAAGTTTTCAGAACTGATGACTGCCTCCCATTATTTCATGATGGCTTTATGTTCTGTTTCATTTCAATTGCCTTCTTTCTATACGATTCAAATTATTGCAGCGGTATTTTGAAAAATCTAGGAACTCGAAAGTGGATTATGTTTAAAAGTAAAGAAAGAAAGCACATCCACACAAAATAATATGCTTTTCTATCTTTATCTTAAGCTTTATTGAACATCCTTCATTTTAGAATAACTCAACGTTGAAATAACAATATTTTATCTTCGTTCTGATTTTGCTACTTCCTATACGCATGTAATCATCACTGGCAACATAATTTCCCTGGAGTACTCATTCACAGTAAATTTTTTTAAAACATAATAAATAACGGTGACGGAACGACGGAAGATCGTTCTAAAATCTTCTTGGTTATAACTATACTAACATTCTTTATTTTTTATTCTTTAACAGTGCCGGTTTAAATGATAAAAAATGTTATAAAAGAAATATACAAGAAATGAAGCTGTGTCTGTATTTGAGATTGTTGCATCGCATTGCATTTATATGAGCTATTAGCTGGGGATTCCAATTTATCAACTAATTAACGAAAGTTACGTTCTATGCAGGTC
The DNA here is from genome assembly GCA_954870665.1 of Stratiomys singularior. Taxonomy (NCBI): domain Eukaryota; kingdom Metazoa; phylum Arthropoda; class Insecta; order Diptera; family Stratiomyidae; genus Stratiomys; species Stratiomys singularior. The sequence goes on along the minus strand of OX940880.1, from coordinate 111,274,684 downwards.
AAAAAGATAAGACAGCCAGGAAAATCCATTATCTATTTGTTTGAATATGAACACTTACCACAACAAAAAACCAAGGTATTTAAAGGATTGATATTCAATACTTAAACGTCAGTTTTTACTAGTTTTGTGAAATGAACTGAAGCAACAATGGTTAGAGCAAGGCAATTGACTGCCGAGGAAATTAACGTTATAAAAAATTACATGGAGGAGGAAAGTCTATAACAGATATTCCAAGAAATGTAATGCGGAGCAGTTGTGCGGTTGGCAACATTATTCCGAACCATTAAAGTTGTGGCAAGAAGTCAAAAGGACGACCAAGAGCTGTCAGTTCTCAGTCAGAACGGTAAATTATTCGATTAGCGTCTAATTCTACACACATCACGGCAAAGGCGGGCATTGAAACTAAGATCAGGAATGTTCGAAACATTATCGAACGAGCAAAGCATCTCAAGCACCGAAAATTGCGAAGAAAACCGCCTCTCACAGTTAAACTGACCTTTGCTGATAATTACTTGCGTTGGAAGAAAAAATGGTGTCATGTTATTTTAACGGATGAAACAAAAATAAATCTCGACGGGCCCGACGGCTTTCGCTATTATTTCCACGACTTACGATAAGAAACGCGAGTTTTGAGCAATAGACACCATTGTGGCGGAAGTGTAATGATTTGGGCTGCAATTGAGCACAACGAACGGGCGTAACTTTGGGGTTTTAACTGGGAAAATGAACAGCTTGCGACATGTGAAAATCGCTTGTATTGATGACGATTTGGCAGAAATTGCGGACCAGTCACGTATTTTTCAACAAGATAATGCTGCGATTCACACGACAAACGTTGTTAAACAGTATTACCAACAGTAACAAACTATTAGGTTTAGGGAGGACACATCTGTATACCTCTTTATTCCAGAATCTCAGGTCATTTTCCCCGAATCCGTATACCTACATGAAAAGGGATGTCGGTGGCCATTATAAAAGGTCGAGTGTGATTCAAATGTATTATTTCTTTTGGAAAATATTGAAGTGTAAAAATGGTCAGTGAAACTTATAAAGTAAGGTGTGTCAATGCTGACCAATGCTGCAACGACAGGATATGTGACGCATTTGGAGACGATATTGTGTCAGAACGTACAGCTCATGATGGTTTGCCCCATTCCACAACGTGGATGACAGCCTTGAAGACGTCGATAATCCTGGAGTCATGTTTCGGTTAAATGACACGGAGCTTCTTGCCGACATAGAGGACAATCCCCGCCAAACTTTGCACGAATTAAGCGTAAAGTTCTACGTTGACAAAAGCACCATTAGTCGCCATCTTCGACACCTGGGAAAGAAACGACGGCTTGATCAGTGGGTTCCTCATCAACTTACCGACACCAACAAAAGGCAGGGTATAGGGACCTGTAGTTCGCTGTTGTTGAGCAACGAACGGGAGGCGTTTTTGAATCGAGTGATTACGTGCGATTTAATGCACTTTGTCTGAGAATAGCCGACGCACTTTTCAGTGGTTATCGCCAGACGAACCTCCTGGAACTATCCCAAGGCCTAGCCTTCATCAGAGGAAGACGTTGTTGGGTAGGCATCGTGTGGTATCAACTGTTGGAACCTGGCCAAAGCATTACAGCTGAAGTGTACAATCAACAATTAAGAGAAGTTCATCGGAAATTGCGACGTACGCATCCAGCGCTCATTAATAAGAGGGGAGTCTTGTTCCTCCAGGATAACGCACGACCACATACAGCGACATTCGCCAGGGACACCATAAAGGAAATTGGCTGGGAAACCTTACCACATCCACCATATTCTCCCGACATTTCGCCATCAGATTATCACCTTTTCCGGGCGACGGATAACTTCATGCGAGGACGACAACTCACCAACCTGGAGGACTTAGAAAAAGCATTATAAAATTTCTTCGATTGGCGAGAGAGACTTTTATCAAAAAGGAATATATTGTTTACCATCACGTAGGCAACGAGTCATAGATGCCAATGGTAACTATTTTCAAGATGAAATGTATTACCATTTTTTTTTTTTTAAATATTTACATATTTTACTATGTCCGAAACCCACAATTTCAATGCAACCACCCAATAATATTATCGACAGAAATAAATATCATCGACAATTCTTGTGGCCGGCTAGCCAGACTAGTTTCCGTTAAATCGAAACATTTCCAGGACACCAAAGAATTAAAGAAAGTTATCATCTCTACTTAGTCCCAGTTTTCGAGAAAATTCATTCAAAACTTATATAAAAGTCTACCAAAAACAATGATAAAATTATATAAAAGAAAGGATGTCCAATAAAATACTAAAATATTAAAAACAGTTGCGTTTCATTACTTAAATTTCAATAATGAAACGTTTTATCTGTTTTACCCACCTTATTTTGAATTTTCTTTAAGTACTCGAAAGGTAAACGGGAAACCCCGAGTTAATTGCTCAGATAAATGTAATGCGATGCAATAATCTCAAATACAGACAGAATCGGTTTATCATATTACGTATTCTTGAAAAACATAGGGTGTCTTTTCATCTTTACCCGCACTCTGTATATTTATTTTAATTCATGAGACCTCATCTAGTAGAAATTGTCTAGCCATATTTTCAACAGTACATTGCCACGTATTTTGTGTTTTGAGTAATAGCATAAAAACATAATCATTGAATAAATCTAAAATAAATAAACAATATTCAAGCCAGAAGTTCCGATCAAGAAAATTCTGTTCTGGTTGGTGGAGTAAAATTATTTACGATAATTTTTAGTTTTTAGGAGAAAACTAGTACTAACGATTGATGTTTAAAATGTTTACAGAAAAATACAAGTCTGTAATCTATAGCCTCAAAGAATCGCTAGCTCCTAGAAAGGAGTAGGGAGTTGAAGTATAGCCTCAAATAATCTCTAGCTCCTAGAAAGGAGTATGAGGGTTCGAGTATACACGTACCTTAAACAAATCTTAAAGTTCTATGCTTCCCAAAACGACACAATGCTAATCCAAAACACAATGGTTTGGATGAATTGTTCTCTATATTGCACTAAAGGATAACGTAGGATATCAAAAATAAAGTCATGTAAGAAACTGCTACCGTTCTGGTATATGATGCAAACATATGCTTTAAACCAAGCATTAAACGGACGCCACATTGTTTGCTTTGCCCATATGTACTTGTTATTAGTCTACGAACGTCAGCTACCAATTGAATTAAGCTACTAAGCTATTGTTAATTTAACACAAATATTAAATTGCCAAAATTCTCTTAGTCATAAAAAATTCCGAATTGATGCAAGTCTGGAAACATGATCGTGCCTACAGACATGCTTATCATAGTTTCCTGTAGCCTTGATCCATTTACCTTTCTCATACGTTTTTTCTTTTCACCCTTGTGTCTGGGCGAAGAAAATCAATGGAAAACCAACCGTATACAGTAAAGATTGAGGTGAATGCGCAAAGGATCAACGCAGTCCATTCCGTCTATGGTCTTGTGACGGTTGATTAATATGCAGCACAAGTGTTGGAGTGTAAATCTATTAACGTCATGATCAATTAAACTAGTCAACTCATTATTGGTATTTCCTTCTACGTCTCGCACGTATACAAGCACAAGGTTCGACAAACTGCATTCTTGTTTAATTCCTAGCAAGAGTAGAGCCTGATATCCACTGGTTAAGCTGCCAAGAAAAATATTTGACCCTGCCGTTGTACTGTGCGTGGCAAATAGTAAGGACGACTACCACATCAAATATTTGGTTTTCAATAACATTCACTACCATCAACACTTAATTTTAATTGCTGTACAGCCAATCAAATAGAACTTGTTTGACTTGAGTTATCAGAGATGTGGTTATATTCACCCACTTACCGGTTTGGTCGTTTTCTCTTGATATATATGTGAATACTCAATTCAATCCTTCAAGCATCTTACAAAAAAGCGAACTATATGAGTGCTCTTCAAATTTGTCATCAATGATTTCTGTTCCGAATTGTTGACCTTTTATTTACTTTTATCTTCTTTAAAAAGCATGAGAAATTCAAAAATTGTCAAGTGCAGTTCAGTGGTTTATTAATTGTCACATGAAAGCTAAAGCCAACATGGCATTGCAAGTTCAGAAGTCGAAAGTTAGAGTGCAAATTTACAATGATGTAAGTTTAAAAAATCTTTTTCATTTAAAATTTTCAATAGGAAAAGATAATTTTATTGATTTTCTAGACTGCGTTCTCCGCCTTAATAAGATCCTTGCTGATATACTTCAATTTTAATGAAGTGACAAAATTGCACAAGTACATTTACCTTAGGACATTAACAGTGAAAAGTTTGTACATATGCATGAGCCCAGAAAAAATGGCCCTGCGATCCATATAGCAACTGAAATCTTATATTTATTCCAACTTCTTTTCCCGGGAGAATTCATGATCTATGAATGGTTACCACAAAGTCATGTGATATGACACTAGTAGATATCTCATGTAGGAGATACGTTAATGGAGAGAAATACAGCAGCGATTTTGAGACAATTTTGAGGCTCTGAACCCTAACTCTGCGTTTGTTGATAGCGTTTTATAAACGATGTTGCATTTGTTATCGACTTGGGACTATTTACGATATCCATCAACATCCAACTTCAATCTAATTCATTTGAATCAATATGATCGTACTAATTTCCACAACTAAGGACGCAACTACATCTTAAAAGCTATATAGATGACAAATAACTTTAAATAAATACCAATTACATTTTTCTGTTCAACAATCGCTCCCAGTTCTTCTGTATTCAATAAATATTTTTAGGTCTTCCCCGACATCTTTTGTTTTATGATTATTAAAGGTAAGTTTGGGGTAAGAGGCAATTTTTAAGGCTATCCTAAATTCAATGAGATCGTTGAAAAATTCTTTTGATAACTTCATCCAATTGTTAGTGAGTCGAAGCTTTATTTGTGGAGGGATTTATCAGAGAAAAGTACACAAATATAGGTGTAGTTTTTCCATATGAATTAGCTTGCTGCTTACTTAATAATCCATTTTTCACCCACTAAAGTTTTGTGGACGAAATGCAATGCAGAAAATATTAGACATAAATGTGCTTATGCATTCACAATTAGTCTGCACCAAAAATTCGAAATCAAAATCAAGAAACGATCACTAAAAACAAAATACTTAAGAATAACCAATCTAGCTAAAGGTGGAGTCAGATTTTATTTATTGGCTAATTTGAATTTTGATTTAAATTCAAACCGAAAGTAACTTGAAAATCAAGAAACACCTAAAATACCAATAGCGGACTTTACATTTGAGAATCAGAATATTTACGTACATATACATAGTACATTTCTACCTTTTAGAAGCTCTACAACGCTATAAACGTATTATATTTGAAGAATCACAAAAAAACAAGAACTATTCAAACACATAAGTTGACGCCTCTCGTATATATTAAAGATCTTCAATAAGTTTCTGAGATTTTTTGATTGGAAACTTCCAATAAACTGCGTTCGAGGGGGCCTGGTTAATTTTGTTTTCGGAAACTTTGTTATTACAAACTTTTAAGGAAAGGCAACTGCATTGTATTACAGAGAAGTAAAAAATAAAAGAGTGCTTATCAGCTGGACATTGTGGTATTGAATGTGTTCCACTGTTTATGATACCCAATAAAATAAGTTCCAGCAGATTTAATATACAAATTTTTCCTCACACCTATAATGGGAAGCCATATTATAGATCCAATAACTTATAAATTGTGTGAAGTTTTTAGGTAGTATCAATTTCAAGTGCAACATTATCAAAAAGATTTTAATTGCATAATAGATCACAAAACGTCAAATAAATCTTTTATTTTTCGATTGTGGTTTTGGATGTTATGGAAGTGGTAACGAACCTCCAGTAAATTACCCAACTCATATCTGGAAGCGAACATAAAAACTTTCTGATCATCGATTCAAGAGTCGATTTTAATATTTGATGCAAATCATCGAATTTCGAACCGATAGATAAACGAGGTTTGATGCCTGCTTGACTTAATTATCATTCAAAGATATATTAATGCTTTCCGGATTTCATTTGAATGGTTTATGCGATTCCTAAATTGTATACTGCGGAAGTATTCACATAACAATTATACAGTTATTTTGTTAAAAATCTGAGCACGTTTTAAAAAATTATATACATATGAATATCCGAGATTAGCGTTTTTTTGCGCATATCACGCTTTATTTAGTTTATTGATTAATTTTCAATTAATTCTAATGATATTGAAGTTATTAGACAAGAAATGGTTATTTTGAATCCATTTCTGATGAATTAAATGAGCTTGAAATATTTTTAATTTGTTCATTTATTCTGGAGATAATTTATGTACTGTGCCTTCAGCCAGCGCGAATATTATTAATAGCAAGCAGATATTCGTGACATTTGATATTAATACTAGTTTCGCTCTGTGTGTTACAAAATTATATCAAAAATAAATTACCCGTTTCAAGAACTATTCTTGCGGATATCACACGCTTCATTCGAGATTTGAATTGCCACCACAGTTTGACAGGTAGTAATTTATGGTTAGAAAAAATGGACATTAAACTTAAAGATAAGCCATTTTCAACAATTTTCAACAAATTCGTACCTGAACAATATTCCAAAAATAATGAAAGTTTAGTTGCTAGAGTTCACGAATTTCGTAGGGTATATAGTCGGAATACCAATTTTACTTTGTTAACTGCGACTATGGTAGCGGTAATATCGGCGCTGAACTGGGTTTACTGGTTCCCCATGGGATGCACTAAAACCGAAACTGAAATAGGCAACTCCAACAGCCCTGCTACCGAATCCTACTTGCAACCTCCACGTTGGTGGCCGCTGGACTTCTTATGAAGACTGATGCAAGAGGGTGAGCGCGACTTCCTGCGCGTGATAACAGGAATATAATAACCACGCCTTCGGAACGAAGGTTGGGCGATGGGCTAACAACCGGTCCCTGTAAAATCGAATATTGTTTTGGAACCTGTAAGGGAGCCTCGGATTGGATTGGAACAACGGAAACGACCCCGCAAACGAAATAAGGACTACGCAATTGGATCCTGGAATGTCAGATCACTCAACAAACCTGGCGCTGTTAAAGCATTATTACAACAGGCCAGTGAATACAAACTAAATGTGCTGGCAATCCAGGAAACGAAATGGATTGGTACTGAGATACAGGACATGAGATCGCACACACTATTTAAAAGTGGGAAGCCTGGAGGAAGCCGAGAATTCGGAGTAGCATTTATTGTGGATAGGGAATTCAAGTCACACGTTATCGACTTCAAAGCAATAAACGAGAGAATGTATGCGATCCGCATCAAAACTAAATTTTTCAAGATATGGCTGATTAATGTCCACGCCCCGACAGAAGATAAGGACGACGAAGTGAAGGACGTCTTCTACAATCACCTAGAACGCCTCTTTGACTCATTGCCCACAAACGACATCAAAATAATCCTAGGTGATCTCAATGCAAAAATTGGCAATGAACATATCCATCGGGGAACTACAGGAGGCCACAGCCTTCACGATAGCAGTAACGACAACGGCCAGCGCCTGATTGACTTTGCTTGTAGCAGAAATATGATTATTAGTTCAACGTACTTTCCACACCGACGCATTCATAAAATAACTTGGGCATCTCCAGATGGCAACACCTTCAACCAAATCGACCATGTGCTCGTTCAACAGAGGTGGGCATCTAGCATACTGGACGTCCGAACATTTCGTGGAGCAAACTGTGACTCGGACCACTACCTGGTCAAATCAACGTTTCGATGTCGCCTGTCAAAGGCATTTAATACGAAAACCAGTCCAATACAAAAGTTTGACATCGAAAAGCTACAAACGGAGTCAATTGCTAAAGATTTTCATGACTCCCTCGAAAACAAACTAGCTCCTATCCTCCAAGATATGTCTGAAAAGACAAGTAACGAGCTATGGATGGAGGTGAAAGGAGCAATTAAAAGCACAGCAGAACGGTCGATTGGGTATATGGCCCGGCACAGAAGAAATGACTGGTTTGATGATGAATGCCAGAATGCGTTAGAAAAGAAAAACCAGGCGTATAAAGAATATGTTAATAGAAATACCAGGACGAAGAGGGAAACTTACGAGAACCTCCGACGAGTAGCCAATAAGATTATTAGAAATAAGAAAAGAAAATATTTTGATGACCAATTAAGGTCAATAGATGCAAATTTGGCGAGCAATAGATCGAGAAACGCCTACAAAGTAGTGAAAAGCTTAAGACGAGGATATCAGCCCAAGACTTCACTCTGTAAAGATGAAAGCGGTAACATCATTGCTGACGACGATAGTATTAAGGAAAGATGGGCTGCCTATTTCATGGAGCTCCTTAATCCTACACACGGCTCAAGAACAGCAGAGTCGTCAAACATCTTCGAACCGTCTCCTTTGGCCCCTCCAACTCTGGAAGAAGTCAAGTATGCCATCAAAAGCCAGAACACCAGTAAAGCGCCGGGCATTGATGAAATTCCAGCAGAACTGATAAAGAACGGCGGTGTTGCCGCACAGAAAATCATCCACAAGATGATCCAACACGTCTGGGATCAAGAGCAGATGCCGCAATCCATCTGCCAATCCATGGTGCCAATCCATCATCATCCCTATCCACAAAAAAGGAGACAAACTACAGTGCGAAAATTACAGAGGTATATCACTACCCCGTACATCTTATAAAATCCTCACAAAAATACTTGAAGGTAGATTAACACCCTATGCTGAAAAAATAATTGGGGAGTATCAAGGTGGTTTTAGAGCCGGACGATCAACTACTGACCAACTGTTTACAGTTAGGCAGATCCTTGAAAAGTGCTGAGAATTTAACATCGACGTCCACCAAATTTTCGTGGACTTTAAGCAAGCATACGACAGTATTGATCGAGAAGTACTGTACCAAATAATGCCTCAGCTTGGAATCCCAGCGAAACTAGTCCGCCTGACAAGAATGACAATGGCATCAACAACAGCACAAGTCAGAATCAATAACCAGCTGACTAATGCCTTTGAGACAAAGGTAGGATTGAAGCAGGGCGATGGACTGGCTCCACTGCTATTCAACCTAGCTCTAGAATACGTCGTACGGAAACTACCTGTGGATACGAAAGGAACACTACTTTACAAATCGAGCCAACTTGAAGCCTATGCGGATGACATCAATATCCTGTCAAGATCCTTTTCATCTGCCAAGGAACTCCTGCTCAAACTAGACCAAGAAGCGAAGCAGGTGGGGCTGCAAATCAACAAGTCCAAAACAAAAGTTATGATACAAACCAGGAGAAACACCCCCAACCGGCAAAACATAACAATCAACGAATTCAACCTGGAAAATGTGGACGAATTTACATATCTTGGCTCCAAGCTAGTGAAGGATGGTAATGAAACGGCGGGAATAAAGCGTAGAATTCAGCTCGCTTATAAAGCGTTCTACTCAGTTTTGGGTATTCTGAAGGCCAGCTTCATACATAGGAAAACAAAGCTGCAAGTATACAAATCTGTGATAAGACCTGTGTTGTGCTACGGATGTGAGACATGGACCCTCACTCAAGCTTCCGCAAACATACTAAACGCTTTCGAAAGGAGGGTCCTAAGACGAATCGTGGGAGCAACGCAGGAAGGAGGACAATGGCGAATTAGGTACAACCATGAGTTGTACGGACTTTTCGACGAGCCAGAAGTCTCCACTGTGATAAAACTGCGGAAGCTGCAATGGGCTGGCCATGTGCAGCGAATGAATGAAGGTCGGATACCTAGAAAGGTATTTGTCGGAAAAACTGAGGGACGCAGGCCAGTGGGAAAGCCAAGAAAGCGCTGGTCCGACTCTGTAGACGAAGATAGCAGCACGCTACTCGGATTCCGAAATTGGAGGACGCGGTCGATGGACCGAGACAACTGGAGGCGACACCTGCGGGAAGCCAAGGCCCGAAATGGGCTGTAGTGCTACAACGACGACGACGACAACTGCGACTATAATTGAAAAATTCAGATAGAGAGAGTCGATTGGAAATGCTTGACATACTTGGCGTCTGAAACTATAATTCCAAATTATAATAAGGAAGCAATGTGTTAGAATATTGGTTGAAAACATCGTTAATCGTCGTTAATTGTCGTTTTTGTTCAGAGAACCCACATGTGATTCTTCAAAAACAAATACATCTAAAACTTATCAATACGTTTGGCGTAGATTTCATGCGTCATCGGATCTTACTTTTCTGAAACGAATGCTGAAACAGGATGCAAATGTTACTGAAGCCTGATATTGCGATGTTATTACTCTGTTTTCTGCCTATATTAGATGATATTGATGTGGACTTCATGTGAATTATTTCATGGATATTATGAAGGTAGCCATAGATATCCTTTATAGAATATGCTTTTTCATAAATGACCCTATCCTCTCTACTTTATATTTGTAGTCTAGAAAATGCATAGGAAAAAAACTGATTGCCTTCTTCTTAATTCGAATCTTGCCAGATTTATCAATCACTCTTTAACACACAAATTTTTCGATTCTATTTTTTAAACTAATGAAAAGCAGTAAAGTGTTGTGGATTTTATAGCCAGGAAAATAAATCAGACAAATGATATCTACAAAAAAAAAACTTCCAACACCACAAATACGTAATTCATCTGCTTGAAAAGAGAATGCGGAAGCTTTGAGACATGATTCATCCGGTTAGCATATTCAAATGATTTTTTTTCTCATTCAAAAGTTAACAATGAGGTTAAGAAATATAATGAGTTTGCCCGCAACCTTTGGTTCGTATATTTCATGAAAATTTCTGGGTATAGCAGTCGCCTTAAAAGAAAAGATGCAATGAACGATGAAATCAGGTACTGAACTACATAAGCGCCTTCAGTCAGATCATTGCTTTCATCTGAATACGTTGCAATATTATTAGAGAGCCTTTATAAAGAACACATCATTATTGGAAGGTTTATAGAATTTAGAATGAAAGAGGTTTCATTTGATACTGGCATTTTTTCTCTTATGCCTACCGCTTTTTGTTCCCAGCGTCATGAGTTGGGCAGATCGCTACCAACAAATCTTCTCACAAGTTTTTTTCGAAAGGTAGTACAATTAATGCATGATATTATGTATGAAAACGTTTACAAAAGCATAGTAATATGGACGTAGACTGTAAGAAATCATGTAGAATTAACGATTAAAAAGCATTCTTACATCTTGTTTAATCACGAGAATTACATGGTACAAATTATATTAAACAATAAATTTATTTGTTCGGGTACTTGATATATACAAAAAGATCCTTTAAATATGCATCAAACGTATAACTGACTAAAATTGGAGATGGTTGAAATGTATAATGTAAAGCCAATAAAACTATCATTCACCATTGTTCGGTAAATCAATCATGTCTACCATGGCAGATTGCTCAACTTTAGAAGAAATATATTTTAGGAACAAAAAGGCTTGGTTGCAACAAGTATTTGTCCAATTTATTATCGATCAACACATTTTTTTTATGCCCTACGGATACCGTGTCAGGCAAGGGGAAGCGGTCACAAGCGTTTTCATCCACCATGGACTGCGGCATGATGTAGCTAAACTAAATGACAGATGAACACATTGTCTACACACGATACCAGCCAATGGATTAAAATTACTGACGTAAAGACGGTTGTGGCTGCGAAAACGCTAATGAATTTTCTTCACACTGAAAGATGGCCTGGATCAAACTCACCATCATCAGCCTCTTGCACGTCAATATGCATTTTAGCGACAGCAGGAAATATCGGGATTTGCTGCTTAGATCTAGACTATTTATATCTGTAAGAGATCCAGACTATGTATCTCCACCGAAGCAACTATCAACGGTCTTTTAGACGAAGGATGCACCGCTGAACCGCGTCTATGGACGAATCAAAGGAATTGCCAGGGAACGACGGAATGTTCCGAATACAAATAAATTTTATGAAGATTTAAAGGCAATATAAAAAACCAACATATGTTAAAAGTTCTGTAGTCCAAATGGCAAATGTTGTCCTTTAGTTTCGTGTGAATGGGAACAGCACATTTGAAGAATTATATAGAAAGTGGTGTAAAATCTATGGCTCATTAATTTATTCCGAGATACGTTGATGACAAATTCCAAAGCGGAATCATCAATACACCCACATACTTTTCTTCACGTCAATGATTTTATAACAGCAGACGAAAACCATTTCCTCCATTTGGCTCTCAATCCACCCCACAATCTCAATCTCTTCCTCTCGAAGACTCTTACTTATCCATTTACTTATCCACCTTACTTATCCATTTTCTATGCCTGAAGATTTAATAGAGGATGTTTTTTAACTAAATTAACCCGTATTATTGATTTTGATATGATGCCTCGAATAAAGTGTTTAAAATGTTAGCGCGAATTTGTACGCATCGATTACCACAACTTGTCTTTCATACAACCCTCTAAATTTATTTTAATTCTACTTCATTTAAAATATCTACTTGAGTATTGTGTTAAAATGAAATCTATGAGAAAAATCCTTCTGATTCCACCCTTCAATTACGAAAATGACTATATATTTCATACCATACCCTACCATAAAAACAAAACAAACTAGATCATACTTCCCGAATCGGAAATAATGGATTGAAAAAAGGACTCAGCTAATGGAATTGCTTTTTGCTACAGTCACCAGCATATAACCATTCCTCTTTCATCCTTACTCCGTCAATTCTTTTATTGGAGCCTTCTCATTTTATGCTTTTTTGAATCAACTCTATGAAATATCTTCGAAAAGATGCTAGCAGACAAGTAGACCAACATCCTATGCCCAATTTTTAACATGCAACATGGCATATTCACAATATTAAACGGTAGTGATTGAAAATAAAAACAAACTGGTTATATTTCGTGTACGATTCATGAGATTAAATTCTAAAATTTTCCGTGCAGCAGTCTTGACTAATTCAAATACTTTTACTGATCGTCTTTAAAATAATTCTCAAATAGTCACTTTTCCTTAAATCGAACATGAATTATTATGTCCAGAAAATGTTTGAACTGCTACCTTATCCCAATTATCATAACCTTATTTGGCATTTTCTAATATTTTCGCGATCAGCTTGAAATGATTTATATTTCAATTTTGTGTACATGAGCCAACCCCGATGCCAATTGTGCTACTGTCTGACTATGAGTTTTAATCCATAAATTTCTTTAGCAACACATTATCTTGCAGTTTATAAAACATTCTAGGTTAATGTTGCTCAAATCTATCAATCAGCAGTGGACTGTTCAGCTATTTTTTCTGAGGACAAGCTTAATTATTTTAAACATATGAACCCAAAGTAAATGCGAACATGCACAGAAATAAACAAAACATAAGGAAAAAATTGTTGAACTGCCCTCTATCAGTAGCGTTGCTATTTGGAGGTTTGTGTTCTTGTAAATTAGCTTTCAATTTCACAGTTTATGAATATTTTCAGATAGTAAGTCGGGACTCGAGTTCAGGCAGCACTGGTGTTTTTATGCATAATTTATAATACTAACCCCGAAAAACTTGTGCAACAACTATTGCTAGTAAGTTATTTTCAGCGTTATAACCAAAAGTCTTTTGTAGTTGCGAGCAATGCGAAATAGAATACTATGCCAGTCGTGATCATCCAAACGCGGGGAAGATTTTTAGTAAAAACACAAAAGGAAAACAAGCTTGGGGAAATTTTATTACATTACTTGAGAAAGTACAATGTTTTCATCTTCCGGATATCAAATGAGAGATAAGATACGCAAATTATATTTCTTCAATACTTATATGCCTAGAATATGCCTAAAATTCCCTCGATACAGTGATTGAAATTGGTCTCCTTATTGGTTACACCATAAGATTTTTTCATTGGGTTTCTGAAGTCAACGTTTTATGGCAATACTTGAAGGAGATTCAACGCTACGTTGATAGTTCAACGACTTATATTCGGAATGATTATGAAAATCCTATAGAGAGGTAGAAAAGCCATAGATATCCTTTATAGAAAATGCTTTTTCATAAATGACCCTATCCTATCTAGTTTATATTTGTAATCTAGAAAATGCATTGCTTTGCAATGCTTGCCAGATTTATTAATCACCCTTTAATACACAAATTTTTCGATTCTATTTTTTAAAATAACGAAAAGCAGTAAAGTGTTAAGGATATTATAGCCAGGAAAATAAATCAGACAAATGATATCTACAAACATGATATCTACAAAGATGTTGGATCAATCATTTTCCTTCACACATTTGGTAATAACAATAATAAAACAGAGTGTATGCAATAATTTTTTTTTAAATTAAGTCTTAAATGAATATGATTTCATTGCTACTTAGACAAACATAAGCTTTCAATTGGGAAGGATTCGCTATCATACGAAATCAGTCAACATTTTTTTAGAATACACGAAACTAATAGTTCTATAAAAATAAACAACGGCAACCTTTGCAGGCTTATTATTTTAAAAAATTTAGACAAGAAACGTTAAAGATGCTGTCAAAAGCAATTTACAGGGCACATACTAAAAACAAACAGACCAAATTCATCAAGAACATCTTTGACGACCCGCCACTCGCTAAGAAAATAAAAAAAATAACCTGAACCTATTCTGCTTTTAGTAAGATAGGAAAATCTAATGAAGAACTAACGAAAAAAATCACCCTAATTAGAGGGCGTTCCTAGTGAAATTATTAGTTTGGTTAACGAAATGAAAGAAAAAGGTTCGATACAGGAAAAGAACCAAATCATTATTTTTTTCAGCTTATGAAAAAGGCTCAGTAATCGCATGTAGCGAAGATCACCCTACAGATGATACTGTAAACAAAAAAAAAATGAGCCATAATTTTTCAAGAATCATTTGACATGCTACTATTATGAATTGTTGATTTCTGGGCATTTCATGTAAGTTTAATGAATGAATCCGTAACTACATTTCTGAATTGTGTGCTCTTGAGAGACAATTAAGGATGAAAATATAAACAAAAGGTTCCGAGGTTAATTTCAAAATATTTGGGCGGAAACCGTTGATCCAAATACAAATAGGATCAGGATCAAATAACACAACAAAAAACGAACAAATAAAAATAATATTAAATGAGAGTTTACCAAACTTTTTCAGCGAACTCAACTCATGCTTTGAAAAAACAGATAAACCCTTGGAAGCATAGAAACATTCTCTAATCTTACGAGATATAAAAAAGCAATTTTTAAAAAAAATCGATCAACATTAGATTCTAAACATTGCTATGTAATTTTTAAATCAGATTGATCAATGTCGAGAATGAGGCATTACATAGATTATCACGATGTTCATTCATGTTCACCAATATATGACGGTTGCATCACCTTCTTCTATAACGCCACAAAACCTTCCAAGCAATGGTGACAAGCAGAAAAGCAAAATGTATGAAAGTGAAGAATATAATTAGGGAAACGTCTAAGAAGACAGCAAAGCAAAGATTGAATAATGTGAGTCATAGCGTAACCACTTAAGAGCGCTAACACTTCGAACAAATTCCCAATATAGGGATTTTCGACGCCAATTTTCCAGATGCTTTGATAAATAAAACTTGTTAGAGATAGCAGATTTTTTTTTTTTGTGGTAGGGAGGTGAAGGCTGTTTACGCCCTGAGTGTGGGACTCCCAGACGCAAAATGCATTTGGACTACCCACTAAACACCTCCCCTGTCAACCTGAGAACCTAGCCTGGAACCGTTTGACACATTACTTCGGGCCAGGCCTCGTGTTCCTACGCCTAGAGGCGCCTTTGCATTATGGGTATCTCTTCTCTAACGGGAAGGACAGGAGAGGAAGGAAGTGCTACAAAAGAGATCCATCCATCCCCGATGCCTCCAAACGCTCCAATAAAGCTTTTTTTTAATGTAAGTATTGCCCGAGCATATTGCGCCACGCGATTCCAATTGTCAACTGTTTCCAGCATTACTCCGACGATAGTTTCCGGACAGAGCTCTCCGATTTCGCTGAGTAGGACCCCTCGCTGCTGGCTCCACCTTTTGCAGTAGAAGAATGTGTGACAGGCGTCATCCAACTCTCCTGCACAAAACACACAGTTAGGAGACCGTGGTCTGTCAATTTTGTACAGGTAGGACCGAAAACAACTGTGCCCGTTTAAGAGCTGGGTCAAATAGAAATCGGTCTCACCATGCACTCGACTGCACCACGGCCTCAGGTCAGGGATCAGACGTTTAGTCCACCATCCCCTTGTTTCTTGCTCCCAGGACTGTTGCCAATCGCTGAGAGAGCGACGTCTCTCTTCCTTGGTGATCTCTTCTCTTCGATCTTCACCTCTGCGCAGGTAAATACTTCTGCGCTCTCTCGCAAGAAGGGTGATGGGTATCACCCCTGCGATTACCAGCACTGCCGCCCCGGAGACCGTTCGGTATGCGCATGCGATTCGCAATGCTCCTTGTCTCTGCACCTATGCCAACCGCTTCCGGTGTAACTCCTTGCTGAGAGCGTCGCCCCACAGTTCTGATCCGTAGAGTAGAAACAACTACACAACGCTCATTAAGAGTCGTCTCCTTGATGTGGTGGGCCCCCCTATGTTGGCCATTAATCGGGAGAGTGCCGTCACACGCGCTGCAGCCTTGTCAGCTACTGCCCTGATTTGTTGGGAAAAACTCATCTTCGACTCTATCAGGACGCCCAAGTACTTTACTGCTGATTTTGATTCGACCAACTCGTCCCCTATACTGATAGGCCGTACTGTGGGGATTCTCTTCTTCGTTGTGATGACCACTTCGGTTTTTTCCAATGCCAGCTTTAATCCGTGAGCGGCCATCCAGTCCATTACCCTCCGCATTAACGTATTGAGTCTGAGCTGCGCATGGTCTACTGTGCGTCCAGCGACCAGCGACCAGCGCCGCGACATCGTCCGCATAGCCGATCAAACGTGACTCTTCCAGCAGTTCAAGCTGCAGGAGTCCATCGTAGGAGATGTTCCACAGGTCCGGGCCAAGAATAGAGCCCTGAGCGACACCTGAAGTAAAATTTGTACTTCGCCTACCCTCCTTCGAGTCGTAAAGTAGGCTGCAGTCCTTCAAATAGTTCCTGAGAATCCGCATCAGGTACACTGGTACTTGAAAACGATTTTCTAGCGCTTCCAAAATATCTACCCATCTAGCGCTGTTAAATGCATTTCGGACATCCAGAGTCACCAGCAGGACGACCTGTCGCGTGGAAATACTGTGAGACTCCGAACGTTGGACCGCGCTCACTACTTCTCCAATTCCATCGATGGTGGAGCGGCCTGCTCTGAAGCCATACTGCCGTGGAGATAGATCCCCGGCAATACGAATCACGTCAGCGAGTCTTCTCCTGATAAGTTTTTCAAAAACTTTTCCGACCGTGTCAAGCATACACAGTGGGCGGTATGCAGCTGGCGACTCGGGATCCACTTTTCCCTTCGTAATGAGCACAAGTCACGCCACCTTCCAGCACTCCGGGAACAGCCCTTCGCGCAGGCATGCGTTGAACATGCGGAGGAGCAGGTCAGGGGAAAAGTGGAAGACCATTTGTAGCACCTCTGCTGGAATCCCATCTGGTCCTGGAGCCTTTCTGGCCTTCATAGACAAGACTGCTTTCTCCAATTCCATCTTCGTGAAAAATGGAATTTCCATTGGTGTTTCATAGTGAACGGCTCCAACGATGGCGGGATGGATGGGGAAGAGAGCCCGCACGATTTCGTCCATCTTTTCTGCCTCGTATGAGTGAGGTGACCTTTGGCCACCGAGCTTCCGCATTACTATTTTGTAGCCCAGGCCCCATGGGTCTCTGTTCACGTCGTCCATCAGGTTTTGCCAGCGGTTGGCCTTGCTGCTGTTGATAAGTCTACGGAGGCATTTTCTAGATGACTTGTAAGCAGCTAATTGGATACATGCCTCTTCCCGGGTTCGAGCTCGCTGTGTCCTGCGTCGTAGTTTGTGACACTCCCTTCATTTTTCGGCAATTTCAGGTGACCACCAGTATACTGGAGGCTTGCTGTGCCGGGGTCTTCGTTGGGGCATTGAAGACCTGCAGGCGGATGTAATGATTCTCATAGTTGAGTTAACAACATCTCTTGCCGCGGGTTCTCCGTCCTCTAACGTTGCTTCCGACAGCGATGATCGCGCCATAAGCACTTCAACAAACTTCTCAATATCCGCTTTCTCAGTATTCCACCGGAGCGCAGAAGAACAAGCGCGTGGTCTTCGGGAAGCATCGTGATGGATCTCCAGAGCTATGTACTGGTAATCACTGGCCGAGTCATCCTCTAGCACTCTCCAATTTTTAACTGATTGTGCTAGGCACTCCGAGGCGAATGTCACATCAGGTATGGTGCCGACGCAACCCCATCGACGGAAAGTTGGGGTGTGGCCTGTGTTCAATACGACGAGCCCAGTTCGTGCTGCCATTTCCACGATCCGTTTGCCCCGAGCGTCTGACTGGGGCATGCCCCACTCGATTCGCTTTGCATTGAAGTCCCCTCCGACGAGCACATGGCCCTCAATACTCGAAACAGCGTCCTCCAAAGCATTGAGCTTAAGTTGAAAGGACGACAACGATTCGTTCGGAGTTAGATATACACTGAAGAGTGTAGTTCCCGAACACCGAACCCAAACAAAACCATCTCCTCGCCCCCGATCCTGCACCTGTATGTGTGCACTGTTCCGAACCCAGATGGCGGCTGTACCGAATTCGTCAGGATACCATGTTGATGAGTTTCTGGTGTGATGTTGCTCGCTCAGCAGTAGTAAGTCAGCTTGCCTGTCTCTCGCGAACTGTTCCAGTAGGTCTTGGGCGATGATACTTCGATGTAGATTGATTTGGAGTATACGAATCATTGCAGAATCGCTTTTGCCTTGGTTTGGGCTTCTTGGAAGACCCGACACTTCCCTGTGCCTGGGATATGTTTCAAATCATCTGGTCTCGGGTTATACTCCTGGCAAAGAACACAGTGTGACTCGTCTGTGCATTCCTTCTTTTTATGCCCTGTCTTACCGCAATTGTAGCACGCGGAGCTTCGGTCAGTTCCATTACATGTCTGTGCGGTATGACCGTATCCGAGGCACTTGAAACACCGAAGGGGAATGGCCCTTCGCCGTATCCGACAAATGAACCACCCTATTCTTATTTTGCCCTGCTTCAGAAGCTGTTCTGCTTCCCTCTCTGTGAGGTCGATTATGGCCATGCGTTGACCCCTGTTGTTCGGTTTGGCCAGCCTGACTTTCGTCTCGCCTAGTACGGGGAAGTCGCGTTTTAAGGCGTCTTCTATTTCGGGCAGATCCGTAACGCAGTCAATGTCTCTAATTTCCAGTATGGCCTTAGACTCGAGTGAGGCTACAGTTGCCTTCTCTCCAAGGACTCTTTTGACTGCGTCACGGAACGCGTCTTTATTGTTTGCATCTGATCCAAACTCAATAAGTAAATCCCCCGAGCGAGTGGCCGTACAGCTTTTATTGCAGTTTGTATGTCTTCGGGTTTTACCGCTCCCTTGATTTCTCGCAGAACATCCGCATAGGATCTACCGTCGGTGGGTTTAACCAGCAGTGCCTGCCCAATGGGTTTTCGACGCTTCTTAATTTTAGTTTCCTGGGTTATCTGCGATGATTCACTGCATTTCCGTTCCTGTGGATTTTTATCGATTTTGGACTTCAGGACCGCTTTTTTAGCTGCCTTTTTGGCAGCTTTGGATAGTGCCGTCTGAAAACCCTCCTCAATCGCGATTTGATCGTTCGGCGTCCTGTCCTCGTCCTTCCTCCGTTTATCCCGATCCCTTTTGATTGGACTGCAGGCAAACCTTTTGGTGGCAGTAGAAATCGGGACGGCTACTGGCCTGTAGAATGTATTAGCCTGTTGCTCTTCCTCTGCCTTTAGCCACCTGCGTCTATAATGACCTATTCGGGTTAGGAGGTCTTCCAACTCCAGAACTCCGTTTTTAACCTCTTTGCTAAGGTTCGTTTGTGCGTTGCATGTGGCAGTGATGCGTTTAATAACCCTTTCTGCTTTACGGTATAGCCACTCTTCCTCTGCACGATCCATGATCATCGAAGTGCTCTGTGTCTGACGTGCAGGGATTTCTTTATTTGTGTCCCGTGCTTCAGTTGCTTCGGTGGTGATGGCAACAATCATAGGTTTCTCAACCGTTTCGCATTTCTCCACCGTGTGTTCGGCTCCTCCAGGTTGCAAGAGGCTCTGTTCTTCTTGTTTTGGTCGCTCTGGTGTGCGCATGGTTTTCTTGCTGCGCCCAAATGCTGTTAAAATCTCTGGTTGTACCAGATTTTCTACTTTTCGTCCATCCGTTTTCGAATGTTTCTGTTCTGACATATTTTCTTTTGTGTATAATTTGTTTGTTATCATTTCTTATGGGTCCCCCCTCAGAGCCGCTATCTCCACTCGTGTGTGTAGTCGCCTTATTGGTCCCATGGTTATCTTTGCTAAGCAGGGAGGCCATGCGAGGGTTGGCACCAGCCCTTATGGGGACAGGTGCTCAGGGCCAGACCGGCGCTAATCGGGAGTTCGTCTCAACCGAACCTACACCACCAACTCAATGGTGCGAGCTTCGAACGTACTCCGAGGCCTGCCAAGGTTTTACCGGGACGGAGACGGTATGATCGTTAGATTGGAGCCCTTCACACTCGAGTGTCACCTCGGTGCTACCGTGCGACGCAACTAGGTCCAAAACATCATATCCGCCAGCCGAAAGCATCAATTTTTGGTTAATCAGTCGAATCGTAGTCCACAATTGGTTTAGGGTCATATTCCGTGATGTCCTCAATTAACAAAATAGAGATAGCAGATAGAGACGTCGGAGCGAAGGCATGCGCATTAACATTGTCTTCAATTTTGCATTAAATAATTACTCACATATTCCACCGCCAAAATCCTTCTCAAATACGTTATCTGTAATTTTTAAGCTTTCTATCTTGAAAAGCTCACATTTATTCTTCCGAACTATTAGCGCTTATTAGTGGTTACGCAAGCATGTGAGTTGTATGGAGATACAACAATTGAAGTTTGCAGTTTATTGAAGAAGATCAACAGTTTTCCCATTCACGAGATACTTCATAACACTGAGATTATGTTCCAAAGGAAACCTATGTTTCGCTATAAGCATTAAAAGTAAATGTTTTATTTAAAATTTTTTGCACAGTTTGATAACTCGCTCATATTCGGGTTTTAAAAAACAAGGTTCGCTGCTCCGTTAGGTAGCCTGAAGGAAAACTTGAGAAGCTCTGGAGATTTGAGACTTAAGATGATTTCCCCCTTTGGTACGATTAGGGGGCATTTTGGACTTGGTAAGATGCGGGTGCATTGCGTCGGTCAGCATCAAAGAAAACATAAAAACTCAAAAAAAAAATAAGTAAACGTATGAACACAGTACCGATCACAAGATAGAAGAGTACATCTTGGTCGCGTAGAATTTTGGCATTTAGTTCACGTATAGTTTTGGCCGATAGCTCGCCCGTTGCGCACTGGATGATAGTGCAAGATGATTGTGTCCTGATTTGGTAGAAATTTCGAGAAGTGCTACAGAAGACAAATAGAAACTTACCAAGAATTGATTTGAAAGAGGCTGCTATAATAATCCAAAACGCAAAAAGCAGGGCCTTTCTCTAAAGGTTTACATCTTAAAATGGCGCTTTTATATTTTTTGTGGATTGTTCGCGAATTGTTCACTTTGAAGTACTGAAACCTGGAAAGACTGTTAATTCTGACTAAACTTTATGTATCCGGCGATCGTAATCAAAAACTACGTCATGCTGCAACACGATAATGCTAGACTGTGTTTTACATTCTCGTGTTGCAAAAGGCGAATAATGGATAAAACTATGAAGTAGTAACAAAAAGCTGGCGTAGGAGGTACTGACTCACTCACCAGTCTCGCCCAATATCGCACCCTCAGATTTTCATTTATTCCTATTCCTACAACATGTACTGAGTGAAAATTGAAAATTCGCGCTCTAGATGGCAAAAGGTAGTTGAGGGTGATATGATTGAAAATAAATAAATACTTAATAAAAATTTATTCGTTTGGATGTAATGTAAGGAAGCGACTTTACATTCTGGTCCACCTTATATCAGGTGAAGTGAACTGTTGGAAGTTGGTAATTGTCAAAATTTGTAGCAGTGTAATCAGTGTGTAAAAGTATTTGTTTGTTTATGTTTGGACGAATCATCGTTTAATGCCATCGAATAACGAATTTATATAGTTATATTATATAGTCAATTAGCATTTCTCAGAAGGTCGTTCTCGATTGTCTCCTTATCTAACGCTCTGTCAAAGTACAACTTCAATGAATTTGAAGTAAGTACGTTGGAGCGCGCAAATCAACAACCAACAATGAAACACGAAAAATATTTTCAATGGCCACGAGTCCTAGCACCGGCCGAGCACAAATAGGCGTATTCAAAATAACTTAAGGCATTCGAAACTTCTCCCTGTGTATTCGAAACACTCCTAACAATGCAAAGACATACAACAAATCAGCTATATCCCAAAGCAAGAACTTCCAATATGTAAATCTACTTGCATTAACAAGACAATGCATTTGTTATATTACCACTTATGTGTTTCTCTGATGCGCTAAGCCCATCAAAAATCTTGTATTCAGATGGCAATCTACGGTCTGAGTTCAACAAGACATCTTGTCCGTTGACTTGATTCAACTGAAGATTGAAGCGAATCAGGGAACAACTCACACCAATCCCTCAAGAAAATCTCCTCTCCAAAGAAACACACGAATGCGCAGAAAGACCGACGGACAAAACACTCATCAACTGGCAAACGGGAATGGAAAAATCGTGTTCAAGCCAATTTATATAAATGTATAAATTACAATATATTTCTAAACATTGACCGAAATAAATCACAAGACACGATGGACATGGGACGAGCACGAGAACTGAAGCTAAAGTTTTTAACTGCTGATGGGTTTGGAAGATCGTGGTATGCAAGATCGATAGAATTCAAGGTTTCTTTGATATTCACAATACGCTATACGCTAGTTTTTGTGTGCACGATACTTATAAGGACTATCCTCAAAGATAATCTTTTCAAGTATTAGTAAATTTATTCCTTGCAGTCTAGGTACAAAAGGAAGCTTTATAAACCCCATGGATGCAACTATCAATTCATCAAAAATTTTACACCTGAGCTGAAATGGTTAGATCAGTCTTTTCTTTTAGTTTTTGATACGAAACATCATAATGATATAATAGAGAGTAAGCCATGATTTAGGATATCAGGCAAATCCAGGATTTGAAAAAGTATTATGAAAATTGTAAGAAAAAATTTTAATAATTGAAAATGACAGTGGAAACATGCAGTAAATCAACAGCCCTTAAAAGAAAAAGGATATTGTTATAGAGAATCTTGTCACAGAGTAGTGTTCAGGGAAAGTGTCATTCTTAGCATATCAGAATAAATTTGACGTTAATGTTATATTAAATTTCAGGTAGTAATTCAGGTAGCTCTTTCAAAGTAAGAGTTGGACATACTTACTCTTGTGATCTGGCCGTGTACTGATTTGATATAGTAGCAAAGACTCTCTCCATTGTTTTATTTTCAAAAGTGAGAAAGTCAACTAAAGCACCTGCTCACATCTGGGATCTGTTAATCATTTTTAGTAAACATTTCGAAATGGAAAAGATGAAAAATGCACTACTAATACTTTTGATAACAAAAATCAAAGATATTTTACTTCAGAATTAAACATTTTGTTTAAGTTTGTATAAGTTTTGTATAGTGTGCAGCATATTGTCAGCATTCGGAAAGCTCTTCAAAAAACTAATTTTGAAACGAATTCGAGTTCGTTGACGATAAAAACATCGTTACTAGCTTCAAGTTTTGCTTCACACTTAGGTATTCTACGGAACAACTTTTTACAACTTCAACTTTTGCGAGTTCTAAAGGGGATCAAAGCTGCATTGAACTTAAAATACTTGATAAAAATTGTTTGGTCACACAAAAGATGTTCGACACCATTTGGTATGAAGGGTTCCTGCACACGCTTAATGAGTAGAAGTGCTCACCTTACCTTTTAATGCTTATAGACTTTTTCCTCCGTAACCACGTGGTACGTCAAAATTCGAGGAATTCATCCATAACCAAAGATATAACTACAGGTATTCTACAAGGTTCGTGTCTGAGCACTGCATTATGCAATTTATGCAAGACCAACTTTCCTCCAAACCATGCCTAAAAATTGCGATATTTGCGGATGCCACATAATAATGGTGTGACGGGAAATAAAGCTAATGTAAATGACCTTGAAATGACACTCGTGAAAATTTATCACTATTTCCACCAATGAAACGTTAAAATAAACGTCATCAAAACCAAAGGAAAGTTTTTCAGTAAAAACAGAATCTAATACTTCCTGACAAACAAATTAAGTTCGTAGGTGATCTGATATATAAATTCAAGGTTTTATACTATATAAGGGACTACGTAGAGTAAGAAATAAATATTTGAAATAATGAATGGTGATCATAAATGAATCGTATTTTAAGTATAATTCATCGTCAAGGAGGTACTTGACCCTTGATACTCCAGGGGTACACAAATGCTTTCAAACTTTACAAGATTGCCTTTTAACGGTATATATTTGCGCTGAAATTTTGTTTCGGTTATTTTGCTTTGAGAATGTCTTAATTTCTTTACGTCTTTTTGGATCTTGCACCATTGCTATAGTTATTATAATTTTTTTTACATCACGTACTAATCAATTTGAGAGAAACTATCAAAGATCTTTCAGAGATTTCACAATATTCTCATTGAAATATTTAATACTAGAGCTTTTGGGCCGTCCTTTTCATGATACGTTGACCTGTCTTTCCATCCACTGGTTTTACGACCGATTTGGAAGTAATATCAAATTATTTTTCGTAAGATCTTTACGTATTGAACTCAGTATGACGCATTTATACCATCAGCAGAAAAATACTTCATTACAACGTTCAACAACTAAGGCTTCACGGAATTCCAGTAAATAATTCGACCAAAACACGTTTTATGTTTTATTAAGGGTCAAAGAAGATACAAAGCTTTTCCATACAGTCGTCAAACAAACAACCCAGATTTGAAATATTAAAAGCTTTTTACAGATCCAAAGCAACAGTTTGGTATAGATTACAAGTGTATTAAATATTTGAACCCTATTGATTTTAAGTGCCGATGCTTGCAAGCCGGAAATTTTAATTTTTTCCATTTTACATATTTCGTTCAAGAACCAAAGCCTCACATTATGACCCAGGTTTAATGAGCATTTCAAATCCTACATTCTTACTTCCTGGAAACAACCCATGAATTCCCTTCAATTGAAAATTTAAAGATACTCCATAATTTATCTTGGACCAATAAACTCTATATATTAGAAGCATGAGAAATTCATAAACACCTTAGAATTAATGATTTTACTGTCCTTAATTACGAATCCAATCCAATACATTTAAATCTACCCTCTTTGATGCATTAGCATAACTACTTTTTTCATTCACGATTTTATAGTATATAAAAGGTAGGCTTAAATCCAATGTTGTCAATGCACTTGATGATGATGACTAGTTCAGTGAAACGTGTCGTGCAATAAAAGAAGAAAAATAAATTGATCACATATCTGCGAAGTAATCACTTTTTAAGTAAAGTACACAAACACTACATCGAACTCTCGGATCAAGAGACACAAGAGACTGAACTACAACTACGTAACACAAACAGAATCACACACACTAAGCCAATACTGTGGCATATTCAATGACCCTACTACACACAAAAGGAAGAACTATTGTTAGATACATTGAAAAATCTGAGAATCTATACAGAAAAACGTACAAAAAGAAAATGAACGAACAAAATGTGACCGACTCGATATTTTCAGTCGTCAACCCAAACCTTATCAGGAAAAAATCGTGATAAATCCCAAAAGACCCAAACACAAAAGCGCTTGTTAACGCTTAATTAACCCGACCCATTCCACTGCGCTGTACATTAAAGTTGCACCTTTTGACGCACATCGCCACAAGGACATCAGATCAAACTGAAAGATAACTGCGCACAGCAGAAACGCATCCTGGATACGAAACTAACAAAGCTCGGCCGACTGAAGCAATAATATACAATAAAGTTCGTCTTGGTGTTCTGTAAACTATCGGTAAATACGGGTCAAATACGTTACATTCAATTGAAAGAAACGATGCAGCCAAACATATTTTTAGACAAAAATCTTCATAAACGCACATCTGAAAAAACCGATTGACGATTGCAATATTTTAAGACAATTTTTAGTGTTGTAGCATCAGAAGTAAGATTATATATACTAAATATATGGAAAATGATCATATACCCATGATTTCAGTCAACAGGTACAGTAATAGGACTCACTATTAACTACCAAACTAAGCGTATCGTAAATATTGATTAATTAATTTAAGCGACTATCGTTATATTTAGAACAGGCAGGTTTTAGGCTAAAATTTGTGCCATTTTTTGTATAATGAGGATGTAATTACTTTTCGTGTAATTAATAATAGCCTTAGTCAGAACGATTTACTACTCTGAATACATTCAATATTATGTCATATGAATTTAACGTAAAATATAATACATGCAAGCACATAATTTCGTTATGCCATTAATCGTTTCACTTGATCCAATGATTTCGTTAAAATATATGCACATAATAAGCGATTATATGCAGAAATTTTTTATATATGTACATTCACGTTACGTTTCACGTTAAGAAAAAGTAAATTTGTAGGGAATGAATACGACAAGTGATTTTACAATGGACTTAGAAAGCAAAAGGTGAAGGGCAAGGAAGGAAAGGTGAAGTACGCAAGGAAAAATTAATTTGGCGATTGGGAGTTTAGGAGCGAAAAACTTCGTATTCGTTTTGTCTTATCATTTTTTTATTTTTATTTTGAAAAGGCTGCGGCTTAGAAACCAGAAGAAAATCTTGCTACGATACATTGATACTTTGTCGCGCTATGAATTTCATGCTCGAGTACTATATACATTTATACACTAACATATATACAACAATAAAAAGTACTAGCGACTTTGCCTAAATATGATTGCGATAATTTCCCAATATTTCATGTTACAGGATGTTGTTTCATGTTACCAATTTTTAAAAGAAGTACAAACCAATACCAAACCAATATCGAGTGCAATTAGAAATAAAACAACTAATAATCAATAAATCTACATGAAGCGTTGAATCATATCGATAATGAAGCGTAGAACAATGAAAACGAGAAGGGAAATCCGGTTTTAACAATCAATGATTGTTTGAAAATTTATAACAATAAGTAATTTCGTACAACCTCAAAAATCTTGAAACAAAGAAAAACCGGCATATCAGAGACTATTCTTAAACATATTTAATTATTTACTAACCTGTTGTGTGGTTTCCAATGAATTCAAAATCGTCATCCTGATCCCAATGTTTCAATGATAGATTGTTAAGAGGTGTGGCATTTGCAAATTCTAAATTGGCGAAATGCCAATCTAAAATTTGACGATCCTTCGAAGATAAGTAAACATCACTGTGAAAAGAAGATTTTCATTGAATGTCTTTTTTTTAACTTTTTATGCGTCTACTACTATCTACACTCAGACAATAGCCGATGAAAATAAATGAGAAATACTTAAATTTAGTTCAAACGTGAAATTTTCAAACATTAAATGTTCAATTTCCAGCTATTAATACTTCATTCATTATATTCTGCTCTAGAAACTGTTGGAATGGATGGATAATATATTTCAGGTAGTGTATTCTTGGTCATGAAAAATAAACGTTCTTGAAATGTTGAAAAAGAATTCATTGTTTTCGATAATCAAGTTCAACGAAAACCTTATAAAACGACAACCTTTATTATAAAATCCCCAATATTCAAAAGGCGCATGATATTAATATCTTGGCCTATATTTGAACATAGGATTAAACCGCGGAGATTACGGAGATTTAAACAGTGATTAGAGTTCTGCCTAGGAAAATCACGTACCTTGCATAAAAAAATAGGGAGCAAAATTTTGCTTAAATTTATTTTCAAAAGAAAAGCACACAACCAAAAAAATGAAACGGAACAGAAAAAAACAAACAATTAACCTGCAGCTAAGAAAATGAATAACTGAAACTTGCTGGTTGAATTTAATTCGTAATTCCTTATAAGGGAATTTGAAAACAAGTGAACAAATTTTACATTTCTTTTTGTCTAGCATCAATTATAACAAAAACTTTAAATTGGTTCAGTTCTAGATTGGGTTCTAGAAAACCCTGAGCAAGATTGGAGTGGGATAAGAGATTGAATATCGGTAACGTTTTGTGAAATTGTCATGTAAAGCGCTCTACAAACAGGATAGTGCACTGAATAGTGTTCCCTTCCCTTGCTGCCTTGTATGCATCAAGCGACTTCGGAAGGGGCTTGAGTTTACTCGTTGCATTCATTTGATGTTCTTTGTTGTTTCGTCGGAGCCGAACAAGCGGGTTACGTAGTATCAACGACTTTGCGTTACTAAGTTGAGGTCACTTGTGTTCTAAGGTTATTTTTCCCGACCATAGAATACATACTTAACTAGAGCACACACATAACAAATCGATGGGGAAAACACTTTTTTACAAAATTTACAATTGTCTTTACAAGCTAAACCAACCGTATTCCTTTGCCTGAAGATATGTATTTTAAATTTGAAGATAAATTTTCCGTTGAATTTTTTGTTGAAAATAAATAACTTCAGTTTGGTGCTACAATAATCAAAATAATTCACCTGGGTGGGTTTAACTCCAACTCCTTTAGTTTTGCGACCATTGATTCTTCCTGTGCATTCAGACTCTCTAATTCCGACCAGGCTTTATTCCATTCGTACTGCGTCAATCGCATCTTAAATTCATGTTCAATATTATTCGCGTCATCGTTTGCAATTCCCTTTATTGCACGCATATCTGCCAACATTTCATATGATGCTTTCATATCACTTATTCGTTTAATCAATTCAGCAGCTTTATGTTGGTTATCAATTATGCTCTTTTGTGCATTAATAATATTAATAAGATGCTGCACTTGTTTCTCCTTCACATGTTTTTCTTGAAGCTTAATAATCCACTCAAGAGCTTGACCCAATGAGACAGGATTATTTCCAGCATAGTTGAAATCAAGTTGATGGGACAAATAACTGGCGGATTCTAATAGACGATTAAATTCACGTTCAACCTTCGAAAAGAAAAATTCAAGAAATAGATTATACGATATTTTAAAACTTTGGATAAATTTCAGATTTGCCTACAGTCTAGGCAAATAATATATAGTCTAGGTGAAACTCAAGATTTAACTTTCGAGGGAAACCAACTACACGCGGATGCCCATAACGGATTCATAATTTATGTATCTTATTTCACGCGAATATTAAACCGAAAAATATTACTTGTTATGTCTTCATTATATTTATTCATGTTTGTCACTACTTTAAATATATACAGCTTATATAAGCTTTATATAAGCTCTTTAATATATAAGCTCTCTAATTTATTGTTAAGTTTCTACGAACCCTTGCATATCGGCATATCTTATTAATAAACTCCTGGCTTTTAAAATTATGCTTGGCTCATCACATAAAATTAGTAGTATTTCATAAGGTTCACAATGATATTACTCCTTCATTTATGCTCCGATATACGTTTTTTGAGCCTTACAAACTCCCCGCAAACTAAACTCAACATAGATTTCCCAAACTACCAATTGTATCATTAATTACAAAACAAAACAAAAAATATTTCCTCACAAATTGCAAGCCAACGCAGATTAATCTCTAAGACAAACAGTGGAAAAATTAACCCATGCTATACTCGTACCTGAAATGTTTATTTGGTACTTAAAAATATGCATTTTTAATGTAGTATTTGCATATGCAAAGAATCTTAATAGAGCGTGACTTATTAAGAGTTACAGTAATGGCAAGCACTACCCTACGCAAGCAGTTAAAGAGTGTAGAGGAAAGAAAATATTTTCATGATGAAATCTGAAAGTTTTATTTCCCATTAGATCGACCGTACATGCGATTGCATAATACTTTGTCAATCGCGACTATGTTCGTATGAAATTCATGTGCCATATTCAATCGTTATGAACTCGTAATTTATTTGGCATTAAGTAGTGCAATTCTTGTTAGCAAGATAACATTAATTTGGTAGCATAAAATTGCCAGTTCATAATTCAAATGGTTTTTTGTACATTAAAAAATTATTAACCATTAATAAAATGTTAATGGTATTTAATATTGAAATATTTTATAAATAAGAGCACCGTATTAAGTAAGTATAGTGGACAAAGCAAGTCTTGCAAAACTTTAGCTTTTTTTATGAAAAAGAAGAAAAACTCATCCGCAAATATATTTACACAATTTTAATAGGGACAAGAGTTTCCAAAATCAGCGCAAAATAAAGGTTTTTATTAATTTTATTTGACGAATACATAAGTCATCATTCGGTCCCTACCGAATTTTTACTACATGGGAGATATAGATATTACATTTACCTAACATAAGCTTTTGCTGGAATAACCGCATTCAATCGCCTACTGAAGCGTTTGTGAATGCATTCAAATAAGTCATTGCCTATATGGGTGAATGCTGCGGCGAATTACTCTGCGTGTTAGTGACCTATTTAAATACGCTCCGTACATTGAAATCGGAAGCATTTGGGCCTGAGAGACAGCATGCTTTGGAACCAACATGCCCGTTCGAACAAATTTTAAATCAGCAAGTTTGTATGAGTATAACCAGCGGACACCAGAAAAGCTCGCCTCCTTCCAAACACTTACTATTCGAAGCTTCACATTTGGAATAAAACGAATTTGAAATTTTTCACATCACAAAGTCAAGAAAAGGAACATATTTTGAGACATTCTTCATCAACAAAAATGCGTAAAAATTCATAATGGAAGCAAAGTTTCGTTGTAAGTTTGCGAGGCCGCAGCAACATTATCTCTTATTATGAAAAAACGTAAACATTAGTTTGTATTATATTTTAAATACAACCCTTATTATTTATCAAACGAAAAGAATATTCCCTTGATTATTTAAGCACTAAGAAAGAGAAATTTATCTAAAATGGAATAGAAAAGGTTGAATTGTGAATTTTACAATAAATAATTAAAAATTTGTGATTAATGAAATTTTTGTCCCTACGATCGTGAGGGCGCCAGCATTTGTATTTGATTCTTTTTGGGTATGCATAAAATTTTATCAACGCATTCACTGCGTTCACAATTTTTTACAAGCAATTTAGATTCAGCAACTCCTTATCATTTGTAGAACCAGCCCAGTTTATATTTAATTCTTTTTGGGTATGCGTTATTATTTATTGGTTTTTAATGCGCAAATGGGCAACTCCCCACAAAGTGCATGACCAATTAGTTTTCGCCGGAAAGTTACAATAAAAATTTAGGTGCATATTTCGGGCGCCTCTGGAAAAGGCAGGCACTTTCACGTTTTTTTGTTGAACGAATACTATCCAACAAAGCCCTAAGCGACCCTTGACCAAACTCAAATTTTATTGCAGCCTTTCCATATTTTAAAACGAATGATATTTTTGTTCATTGATGATAAACTCACAACATATCCACCCCGCAAACAAAATCAACTAGTACCCCAATGCATAATGAACCCCAGATGGTCTTCAAATGTTTTGCGGAAGATTGGTTAAAAGTTAATCTGTTTTCAAAGTCGCTACCCAACATCAGGAAGAACGAATCATTGACCTTTAATAAGAAAATATGTAAATTTTTTCAATTACCATATCATCCTTGTGCTTCAGGACAGGTTTCCCACCCGCCCCATACAAAGGACACGCCTGTCGAATTGGTACCATTTCCATTCCAGTCTGTCGACTTAAAATTGTCATGGGATTACCCCAGATTCCTGTGACCACCATAGCTCCTAGATCCGCGATATAATTATTCTTACGGAATGTTGCTATACGACCACCAACTCTATCCCTAGCTTCCAATACAATTACATCCATCCCAAACTGTTGCAATTGTTGCGCAGCTGCCAAGCCCGAAATGCCTGCTCCTATTACAATCACTTTTGCCAACTTCTTCGCTGGTATTGGCTTCAAACGTTTGAAAATTCCAAAATTTATAAATCCTTGACGCTCGAGGAACGCGTGAATTTTCTTGACAAGTTTAGGATCACTGTCGAATGGAGATTCCATGTCAGCCAGAGCATTTTCAAAAGTTAGCTGCACTTTAGGATTCTCGATCCACATTTGTAGCAGACGATTCCGAATGTTGAGGAATACTCGTTGTGCAACAAGTCCTGTTTTCGTAAGATCTGCGAAACAAGCGGCTTCGGCTGATGTCATTTTGTCGAAAGGAAGTCGTGATTGAAATGCAGCACCTTCAAGGCTGAAATTTACAAGAACGTAATTAACATCGACACCATTATCTAAATACTTTTTCCCTTACCCAGTCAAAATTTCCTTGTAAGGTGAATCCGCCTGCCGATCTTTTGTTTCCTTATTCTCCAGATCTTTTGGTGGACTTTTGGAATGTTCGCGTTTTCTTGATCGCATTGTCATTTCCGACTTTTCTGACTTTTTATCAGTTCCCGTGGTACTGGTTGTTGCTTTTGCTTCACCCTCTGCTGAGCCTTTAGTCACAAAATACTCCACCTGTAAGGATAATCAACGATCGTCTCAATCCTAACCTAAAATGCTTAAGAAGTTTATTTTTGCGAAAACTTACTTTGGCGCGCTTTCTTCTACTCATTCTCCTCCTCGCATCACCTTCGTCAGACGCTGCTCGTGATTGACTCTCCATTGAAATTCCCTCCAGCGCGCCTCTTAATGTACTGTTCACATTCTCACGTTGCTTTTGGCCGGCGCTGCCGGTTGCGCTAGCACCCGCGGCTTCGCACGATTCGCTTTCCGACTCATCGCTTATTAACGTTACGTATTCGATTCCCACAAACTTCCGATCGGCCGTCATACCACAAAAACTTTCGTACTACGAATGGAGAGATTTCAACGATAATTCCGCGTGAGCGAACCCACAATAGCAGCAAACTCAAGTGACAGGTTACCGGCTGTCGGCGTTTGTTTTGTGTTGTATCCAATGAATACACAAATCAGATGACCGATAATTGCAGTTAATGCCAAAAGTGTCCGGAACCCATATCAACTCTGATTCCACAAGGTGTCGCTATAATCCTTTTGCTGTATTAAATTTTGTATCATGTTCAATAAAATAGTATCAAAATGTCTATGATATTCAGGTGCTCAAAATTGTCCATTCCTCATTCGTTTTATATTATAAAATAATTCCATAACTTCAAATTGACAATATTGTATGCTAGTGACACCTACATATGTTTTGTGGAACAAGTTGGAAGTGAAGTTGTGGTCTGCGACCTGAATTGACACCTAAATTCTTAGACCTTCACCTAAGAACTTATCACTCGAAGTAGGCATTTGTATACTTTAACGACCTCTACCGCAACTTTTATAGAACACAGCATCTGAGTAGGTGTTTGTGGCTTGACTTGTAACTATCGCGGCATCTATCTGTTAACACTCTTCGGTAGTGCCCTACTGGATTATAACAATCCAGACAGTGGAATCGGTCGATGATTAGTTGAATTGAATTGGAAAATAAACCGCACTGACATCCCCTTAAATACCATTTGAGTGCATTTAGCTAATAGAGATGGGCTGTCATGAAGGCTGTTGTCAACTTTCTTGAAGAATTCAAATGTGAAGTAGTTAATAATACATCAATTGTATTAAACGGTTTGGGACAACTTCTGACGACTGAACGTTTATTCATAACATAAAGTTTTACTGCTCAAGAAAACCCGGAAAAATTCAAGCTCAAAATGTCTCGCAGTGAGTTTTCTAAATGGGATTCAAGTTTTGTTTGAAAGATTCAACAGTTTGTATCATAGCTAGATATTAATAAAGCAAAGCATTTGTTATTCTATTGCAAATTAATGAAGAATGTTAGTGACAGAAATGTTTACTGTCTAATTGTACTTCTCTTTCAGTGTATTAAATGCGTCTAGTGTTGCTTGTTATTATTGCTTGTATACCTATATACTATACTTGCTTGTTTTTTTCTGATAGAGATTCGTTTCTGTGGTGGAACATTCTTTCCACATCAATATTTCGCTATTTCGACAATGTGTTCTTTAGATCTATGCTTTTTTCTTTTATTTACTAGTTTGAAGCGTGTTTTGTATGCTTATTAGAAAATTTATTTTGAAATCGCCAATAATTGCATTTCAATCGTACGACAGATTCACTTGTACTTGAAAAGCTCAACTAGAAACACGCTCCATTGAAATTCTGTCTACTTTCAACAGAAATGTCATATTTCCGTGATTGTCTCAATAGAAGAGAAATAAGTAAAACGCGACTTTCTTATTTATCTAATATTTTGTCAGCAACTTCTTGATATTGTAAAGAAGTATTCTGGTTTCCATTTTGGCTCAGATTGTTCATATTTAGAGCGCAGAAGTAATTTCACAAATAGGGCTATTGCTGTAAATGGTTATGGTAATGGTGCTGTAAATGGTTATCAAACTCACTGTATCGAAAAATAATGATGGGAGCCAGGTTGAGTAAAATAGTATGTAAGGGAATCGCCCTGAGCTATCCCAACTGAGTTTCAGACCTGAAGACCTGTACACTTTTTACGGCAGATCTGAAACTAGTAAGGAATTTTTAAAAATAATTTCTGTGAACTCGTGTAGTTTTTATTTTTGAGTGTACAATTTGTTATTTACCTTCTTGGTTCATAGGATATTCTGCTATAATATGGTTGAATGAATATTAATCGAATTCTTTTACTTTGGAATATACATGACAAGTATGAAAACACATAGCTGTGACTTAGTCATTGACCAAGCGTATCAGATTTATTTTAATTTAAATTTTATCCAAATTTACCTATTTGTATGCCCCTCTATCCAGTCTCAAACACCACGCGCTACTGATCACCTACACATATGTAATATGTACGAATGTGTCAGAACAAATCGAACAGCCATTCTCCTTTGTCAATATGATCTTTACTCTGTCTTTCTGATATATCAAAGTAGATCGCAATGGGTGGTATAACAAAACTTGTTCGGTCCATTCTTTTGTTTTCAACTAGTGTTCATCCATGTCGCACGTTAGCCATTGCTCGTACATATCTTAAAACAGCTGATGATCTTTAGAAAATCTCTATGCTTACTAAAGTTATAAGTTAAAATTCAAGTTCGATTTCCATTGAATCTATAAATTAAATAGTGGTTGGTGATACAAAGAGAAAGAAACGGAAGCTACGATGATCATATCCCCGAGGTGATATTGTTGTCAACTTGGATGAATTATCGCGATATGTAAAGTGTGTGATTGCCGCAATCTATGTTGATTCGCATGAGAGCGAAGTGATAACAACAGTGAAATAAGATTAAAAATAAATCGAGTTTTGTTGATCTTCCGCCTAAATCAGTGGTAAGGATTAGTATTTTAGATAGTGATTCCATTACAACTAAACGTGTAGATCCATTAGAAAGGAAGGTCAAACGATTCGGTGCAGCATCCAAACTTGAGCTATCCAATTGAGATAAGCTAAAAATTAATATATATATATATATATATATACATGTAAACATTCTCTTAATTTCTGAATACTGTTCTAGAAATACGTATCAACAACGGCAAATTTATTTATAAGAGATAAGTTGCAGATAGGTCGTGATTTCAGTCGACAGAAAATTAAATAATGTCCAATCGGTCTTCAGTTAATGCATCTTTTGAGTCGGAGATAACGCTGGCACGAGCGCATATTTAATATGGCAATTTTTATAAAATGTAATACTTATAACACTAAAACGGCATGTGCAACGAACTCATAACTGTGTGGAATTTCACTTTCGCATTTAATTGAAATACTATTATCAGTCCAATTGATAGATAAAAGCCTCAGGGAAAAAACATTTCATTTAAAATGTATATCAATTTCTTATTATAAGATTTACATAGTTAATGCAAAGTTAAATCACTTTTTTCTTTTTCATTTCTCCTTAAACATTTTTTAAAGAGTCATCGTACCAGTTTTATTTGAGGAATTCGTTATTTTTAACAAAAGATATGTCAATTTGAAAATAAAACATAGCAAAACAATGTCAAGAGATTCCATATTGCGTTTATCCTTAGTTTGTACAATCAAGAGTCGACCATTGTCAGTTTTCTTCCCTGTAGAACAGAAATAGTACTCAGAAAATATGGTGTGTATTTTAATAAAATGATTTTGTTTTGTTTGGGAAACTTTTATGATAGCAATTATGTTTTTGGCGATTTCTTTACATTCCTCGTAAGATCGTTCGGCCCAACATAATTCTTTAAAATACCTGCCTTACTAAATCTTACCAACTTAACCATACTAACTGAAATTTCAAAATGTTTGTAAAAATTTCTTATAATCCGATTGAAACCCGCATATTGCGCTTGCTACTCAAATGTGTGCAGAGCCTAGTATTGAATGTAAATGCCGTACATAATTTGATCGCGTTATAAAATTAATCTAAAGAATCCTATTGCCAAAGCGTAATACAATCTGTATATATTGGATATTTGTAACCCATAATATCCAAATATAATAAGATTCTACTTCATATTCTTATTGAAGTAACCGAAAAAGATCCGATTAAGAGTTCTTGTAAGAACTTTTGTCAAATAAAAGCTGCCAGAAATAGCAGCTATGCTTAGTGCACTTGTGTAGTTGCTAGCCAAAGAAACTGTCCAAATTCCGTTGCTTCAATTTCTACAAATTGCTTATGCTCGAAATTTCATTTTATCGTTCAAAATTTAATTTTTAAGGACAGTAACAGTAGTCTAGACCATTAATATTGCATCTTCACCATTGGTCTGTAATAAACAATACATCAGCATTCAGTGTGATAAAAAGTATAATGTAGGCATCTTCATGTATCAAAATAAATTTTAACCACATTAATTTTATTTAGAGAAGATTCTTTCTAATTTTGAATCATACTGCAAATATTCCCCTACACAAATTAGTTAACAATAGTACCGCCGCACAACCACATATTTGTCATGAAGAAAAAGATGTTTATGACAGAATCAAGAGATAAATAACATAATACGTAAGAATTTGTTTGCTTTGTTGATACTTGAGTAAAGTAATAGTAATTACACTTGCTATATAATTTATATTAAAAATATTTACCTATTACAATTTAATTAATTCAACTTTAATTTATTTTGTCGTGAATAATTTTTTCTCGATTACTTCGTATTCCTCTTATTTTTAGAAAATTTTCACATTTGTTCACATATTCATCACATTTAAACTCCAATATTTGAGTCTTGCTTAGATTATTTGTCAATTTGCTAGTAATAAAGACCATGAATGGAAACAGGATAAGTTAACTGAAGGATTTGGACACTTTTCTAATTTTTACACAGTATAATAAATCTATTACGACTACAACTATTGACACCAAAAATGGGATTCCCCATGACTGGAGGGTACCACTTTCTTAGATTCACATTGATGTCAAAAAATGTATATAAATTTCTTATTATAAGATTTACATAATTAATGCAAAGTTAAATCACTTTTTTCTTTTTCATTTCTCCTTAAACATTTTTTAAAGAGTCATCGTACCAGTTTTATTTGAGGAATTCGTTATTTTTAACAAAAGATATGTCAATTTGAAAATAAAACAATAAATTTACGAATGATCTTCCTCATCGGGGAAGAACTCACAATAGGGTTCGAAATACGTATCTGAATAAAAATACAATATTCTATGGGCACAGGTAAATTGATTGTTTTATTTTCAAATTATGTATGTCATTTTTCAGTTGCACATTATTTGTATGCACAATAAATCATATAATTATTATTTTATTATTATTTTCATTGGTAAATCAGACTCAGACAAATTCATACCCTGCAGCATATAATTTATTTAACCACTTCTCCATTCCGAAATCAATGCATACGTATGTAATACTTTCCCATGAAATCCATTCATATCATCATATTAATTACCTATTTTAAATTAATAACCTATTTTTATTTTTAAATTAAAACTATTTTTATTGAAAAATACACCTTCAAAAGGCCGATGGATCGATACCGATCTGAAAAATAGCATAAATTGTATCGAGCTCGTACGTCAGCTTATTAATCTCGAAAAAGAACGAAAGCACAGAAACAAACCAAAGATTTTGGCTACAATCAAGACGAAAAAATATCTCCGATAAGCTTTTTTCACCTAACTTACGCATGTTTACTTAAACCTCTAAAAATGATTGAATGACTGTTTGAATAAATACAATCAAAAAGTTTTTGATTTACTACTATGAGGAACTCGACAAAATTGAAATTTCATCTTTGTACAATTATTAAACTAAAATTTAATACTAGGAAATAAGATAATCAACCCGTTTTTTAAATTTCATTTTCAGAGAGAAAAAAGCATACACGAAACTTGATACCAGCTAAACATTAAAACGAAAAATGGATTTCTTCGATAAAATACTGAAACGCCTCAAAACACCCAAATCTTTACAACTTATTGATAATCTAGAAACCGAAGAAGACTATAGACTGCGATGGCTATCTATAAGAATAATATATTTTACAATGTTTTTGATGTCACTAGGATTTAGTATTGTCCTGACAGGTATATGGCCATATTTAGATAAGGTTTGTAATACATTGTGCTTAAAGGACATTTGATCGACTTGAGATTCTGGTTGATAAACAAATTATTTTATTGTAATGCTTTCACATTTAGCTGGATCCGACTGCGGGTAAGGAATTTATGGGATTAGTTGTGGGAGCGAATCCATTTGGACAAATGCTTTTTAGTCCGCTATTTGGATGGTGGGGTAACAAATTAAATTCGATAAGACTACCACTTATGTGTTCTCTTGGATTATTCACATTGGCAAGTGCAGCATATTCATCATTAGAAGCCATTGATAATGCAAAATATTGGATGTTGGGGTCAAGATTTTTAATTGGGGTTAGTTCAGGTAAGATGGAAATGTTTTTATCTTACTAATTACTCTGGAAGTTGAATGCTTCCCTAAATAATGTTCTATGCGAATTAGCCAAACAAATTTGCAAAAACACAAAGCTATCAGATCATCAAATAGAAAGATTATAATAAAATATATATCATAAGCCCTATGCGAATATGATGCTCGAACTTGTTCTAGAATGAATAACCGTTTTAGCATGTAGCTCGCTGCGGAGAACCAAAAGGTCACATAAAATTCTCCAATAGGTAAAAATCTATAAGATAAACAGGTAATACAACCATATAACGGGCTCAG
Organism: Stratiomys singularior; assembly: GCA_954870665.1. NCBI lineage: Eukaryota > Metazoa > Arthropoda > Insecta > Diptera > Stratiomyidae > Stratiomys > Stratiomys singularior. The sequence goes on along the minus strand of OX940880.1, from coordinate 111,235,287 downwards.
TCATGTTCTATGTAAAAAAGACAAAATGTGTCTTAAGCTAATAAAATAAGTAAAATGCATACTCGGAACAGAGTATACTTCGAAAAAGGACGACGGAAATTGTAGTATTGCACCGGTACCACTAGTTACTAATTAGTAGTTAAAAAGAAGACTAAAAGTTAAATTCCAAAACTAATAGTTATGTGATCAGAATCATTTATACGTAATATATCAGTATGTATGAGTAAGGATTCAATTCATGATTAATCCGACAGTTTTAAAGAGAAATTTCAATTCATAAATCTCATGCACTCGTAGATTAGGTATTGATTTAAAGATGCACTCACCAGTTCCCTGGAAGTCTAATTCTTCTAAAAGAAGTCAAATTATAAGAAAATGCGGAGACTTGCCTGGATACAAAAACACGGAATAACATTGTGCTATGGCCTTTTCCTGTTAAAGCATTGCAAAATGTTTACGTCAAATTAACCAATTAGATGATACATACCAGAGAAGTCAGCTAATATAATTTAAATCACTTTTTCTTCCAAAAGTCTAAATGAAAATGTTTAAGGAGACATTCTATCAGTTAATTCGTTATTTTTAATAAAATATATGTCATTTTTCAGTTGAATATTATTCGTATGCAAAATAAAAACAAGGATGTATATAATTGAATTGTTTTGCTCAAAACTAGCTACACTACAATTGTAATTTCCTACTGAATCAATTTCCTCTGCTCTAATCAATCAAACTTTTCATCAAGGTCCAAAATTGTAACGAATTAATTATATATATATCCGAAAAAATGATTTAGCCATTATTATTATGCTGTATTGTGGTTAACCTTCAGAACCGTAATACTTTGCCATTCAAAAATAATTGCATACGTCCGTAATACTTTGCCATGAAATTTATTAATATCAAAATATAGATTACCGACTTTTCTCTCAAAAAACTAACCCACGGTATTGACGTTTGCTTTGTTGCATAAAAAGAATCATTGTTAGTTTGAAAATATTTTAGCCAATATAGCTGTCTGTCGATCATACCTTTCGGCAGCGACGCGTCTAAATGAACGAACTGGTGCGGTTTCCATGGTATCATTTGCACAAGTATTAGGATTTATAGTTGGACCCGGTCTTCAAGCGGCAGTGACACCTTTAGGTGATAAGGGTATAGAAATAATACCGAAACTTTTGACAATGAATATGTATACGGCAGCGGGGTGGATTAATGTTTTCATGGGCATAGGAAACACCATCTTGTTTTTACCCTTCTTCTTTCAGGTATTCTACTATTTGAAAGTTACATAAGAAAATTTTTGATCTAAATTTAATATTGTGCAGGAGCGTAAAATTGCGGCAAGGGAGGTGATGGTAATGCAGGGAAGAACATCAGAAAAAGAAACCTGGAAAAGTATAAAACCAGACTATGTATCAGCATGGACTTTGATAGTTTCATTTTTCGTGCTAGTTTTCAACTTTGTATTACTTGAGACGTAAGTCTTCATTCTTACACCCATTTACGATTTTTTCCCCCAAATATGTGGGGTTGTGAATATTCCCACATTTTCCTACGAACGAATTTAGATTTGATTTCTTTTATATTATTTTCCCCCTAATCAACGTAACCGAATAATCTTTATCTAGTTTAGGCACATCATTGACGATGGATCAATTTGCATGGTCGAAAGAACAAGCTCTATATTACATGGGGATTCTAATGGCTGTTGGTGCTATAGTTGCATGTGTGACTTTCATTTGTATAGCTCCACTTTGCAAACGATTTCCCGAGCAGCATGTACTGATATGGGGTGGGTTTTCTTTAATGGTGGTTGGACGGCTGTTATATATCCCATGGGGGGATGCACCAGCCAAAATAGCGGAAAGTTTTAATGGAACCTTAGTACAAAATTCAAATGGAAACTATACAACTACCTCACCTGATGATCCTCAGTTCCTTGGCTGTCCAAAATCACAAGCATGGTGTTTATATACGCCCGCACTTACCCTAACTCAATTTTTGCTGGGTTATGCGTTTACCTCCATAGGATATCCTATTGGAGTGACACTCATTCAAACAATATTTTCAAAAATACTCGGACCGCGTCCACAAGGCGTTTGGATGGGTTTGATGACTGGGTCTGGATGCCTTTCAAGAGTGATGGGACCTGTTTTTGTTGGCTATATGTACACAAGGCTTGGGACGTACTGGACATTTGGCTTTACATCAGTTATGATGTTTCTATCGATGATTTGGCTAGTTTTATTCAGGTGAGACTTATTTGAAAGAAATCTACAGTATTTATAAACCCTTTTTAGTCATCGTCTCGCTCCTCCAAACTTCGAAAAATCTTTACTGGAAATGCAGGAATTGAATCCCCAGGGAGAATGTGGCAACCAGCATAAGAACTGACATTTTAAGCATAATGTAGCAAAATGTTTTTATAATATATTTTTTTTTTTTGCAAGAACTGATATGCAAATGTTAATTAGTTAAATGTAGAAGTTTTTAAATGTCATTAATGTAAATACAAACGAAACAAGAATACTTTTGTAAGACTTAATTTGACAAAAAATTATATTTCCATATTAAAACCTATTATTATTGGATGGCGTAATTATTTGTTTTACGTGTCACCTGATTTTGTATTCTCCAAAATAGCGTCACCTATATTTTCGGCTTCAGCAATAGTAGCTGGAAGTTTTGTATTGAGAGTCTCTGGGAATCTTAATACCAAAATTCCAGATGTTATTGCACATGATCCAAAAAGAATTAAGGGCAATGATGGTATGAATTGTGCCTAAAAGAAACATTAAAAGTCAGTCAAATATTTGTAGTTGGTTTAGAATGTGCAATGTACTATAAGCGGTGTTTGAGGTGCAATCATTGAGCCAATTCTTCCAAACATCGAGCAAAAAGATAACAAGCTTTGTCGAAGGTTCGTCGGGAATAACTCTGATGTGTATACATATAAAACTGTGAAGGACATAGTAATTGCCAATTTTCCAATTAGAAAAAGTGCAAATCCGATCCATGGTTGCTCTATCATCAAAAAATAAAAATATTTTACAGTTGTGCAAGTATATAAATCGTACAATCAAACGTACCTTCATTAATGAAGAACGAAAGCAAGCAAGCAACTCCGCTAATAACAAGAGTACTACTTTGAGTTGGCCGTCGACCCCATAAGTTGGTAGTGAAATAGCAAATAAAAAATCCCGGTACTTCAACTAAGCATACAAGTATAAAGTTGAGATATTTATCTCCAGCTAACGAGACAGAATTCAAGCTGAGTCCATAATATACCAATGTATTTGTAAACCAACAAAACGAACAATTAATAAGTCGAAAGACTAAGGTAGGAGATCTAAACGCATAACGAATTGGATATGATTCATTTAATTCTTTGCCAGCCGAGTTCTTGTACAATTCAGTGGTAGAGCACAACTCTTCAAGAGAATCTTCTGAAAGATGAACTTTATTGAATTTCGCTACTCTTTTTAAAGCAACCATTGCTTCTGTGTATTTTCCCTTAACCAACAGCCATCGTATGCTTTCCGTTAGAACCCAGAAGAAAAGAATGTGTAAAAGTCCTGGAATATATAAAACTCGAAGGAATACTCTCCAATCGGCAACGAACTTAGCTACGACTCCCATTATAACCTCTCCAATTGGATAAAATACTGCTAAAATTGTCGAAGCTAAAACACGTTTCTCGGGGCCAACTAATTCCATTCCAAGTACAATCGCTACAGGATACACAACTGCTCCTATGGCTGCGTCTAGCACTTCAAATGTTGCAAACATAGCATAATTCACTGAGAGTGATCTGATCACACCCATCAATGCACTAAGAGTTCCTGTGAGTGCTAGTGCAGCGCGACGTCCATAACTGAATTGTCAACATAAATTCATTACGAGATCAACAATATAATTAAATTAAATCAGATGCAATTGATCTTACTAATTTAGGGTCTTTTGACGTACCGATCCGAGATGTAGCCACCAATTGGCATTCCGATAAATTGTCCTATATTGTTTAGTGTGCCTATAAGCGTTAGTTTCCACTCATCTTCTGGGCATGATAAATTCCACTGGAATTGAGTAATAATTAAAATATTCGAATGGAAAAAAGAGTTGTAACGAAAAAATTTTCTTCGTTTTTTGAGTATCCAAGAAAACCTCATATTCTTTAAACGGACTTAAAAAGTTTTACAATCGATACTTCAAGATGCCCGAAAGTTTTTATTTTTAAGGTGTAAAAGTTTGTTATGTTCACTCTAGATGAATTTCAGGCATATAATTGGACATTTTGAAGGTTTGCAGGTAAGACAAAAAATACAGGGTTACTTCAAAACTAATAAGAATCAAATAATGTGTACATTTAAAATCTTATAAACCTTAAACATTTAAAAATCTTACAATGATCATAAAGAGTATTTTCGTATATGTTTTGCATTGAAATTTGTCGGTTGCGAAAAGTTTATTCCAAATTGGATTAAAGCGATACACTGACTGAATAAAAGAATTCAAAACTAAGCAAAACTAGCGTCATTTACTTTATTTAGCCTTGCGATTTCTATGTTTTCGTGAATGTATTACCTATTGTATGTGTTTGGAATAAGATAAAATCAGTAAAAAATTCTATTATTTCATCATCGCGCTAGTCGTGATACGAGATTTCTTCAGAAATGGTAATTCTGTATAGAATGAGCATATTAATTCCGAAATGTCTATTTCCGATATTGTAACTAAACTTGATCAGATTCGTTAAAATTTTAGCTTAAATCAGCATAATACCATGTAGTCATACCTCTGTTGCGATTGTTGTTTCTCTACTTTTATAAACAAAGTTAGTACACACTACAATGTCAGTTTGATCGAATCGATCTGCCGTGCAATATGGTTGACTTTTTTCGCTTTGCTGATAATTCAAAAGATGAGTTTTATTGCGTTCAGCATAGCGTTTGCACTTAGCTGGCAAGTCGTTTTCAAATGGTACTGTATAATTTAGCCACTTCGGCAAGAATACTTGACTTGTATTATCACTTAAATCACATCCAGTTATTAAGCATCTATCAAAAATAAAGAAACATAACAAACAATAGTTAAAAGTAAATATAAGCCATGGCAAATATTGCGTTGAATTATTTGTTATATTGTATTTGACTTGCTATCCGACTGATTTATCACCTTTGCTCAACTCCACTCGTGGTAAAAACGTAGGTTAGTGTATCCATTCCGTTATAGATAATTGGCAGACAAATTAATACGCAACTAAAAATTTGAAATGCACCAAATTGACCAATTTCAATCAATACAGAATCCAAATCGTAATTTCTTTGCGCCATTTTAATTGATGTTTTTGTCATTAGAATACTTCTTGATTTATCACTTTCACCACCTTTTTCAATGTGACCAGTTTAAATTATTTAACACATTCAGTCTTTTTGGTAAGTAAACGCAAACATTTGCCCACTTAACATCACAACCAGTTTTTAATGAAAAGTCATCGCTAAATGATATTCCATTTTGCTTTTCTTGCGTGTTTCAGTAAGTACCACTCTAAGAAACATTCTAAGAATGATAAATCCGCATGCTAAGTGATGACAAAATGACGAAGAATATTTTGCAGGCTATTCTCAACTACCGATTAAACGTTTTGAAGTGCATTGGAATTGATTCTACAACCCTGTGATTGTTTGTAAATTCTTGGCTTTAATTGTTCTCTTTTAAAAATTTCACTTCAGTTACTGGATTGGCACCTCAGTTAATAAAAGCAGTCTATAAATTATACATCCCGGCGAAAGGTCATATGGAACTAAAATTAATTACACACTTATCACAGTTATACAGTGCGAACGGCAATTTATATTATCTATAATCCAACTGATGTTTGAATTTCTTTAATATGTTGTTCAACTGCTATTTAATTCAAAATGAACTCATAGATGCTAGGCACACAGAACGTTTAAATTGTTCGGAGAGTGAAATCAAATAACTAGCCGTTGTGCTACTATGACACTTATATACATTTCATCAAGAACTGATTCCACCGAAATTTTAACTTATACGCTATTGAAACGTTAATCGCACCATGCATACATAAACCACTGCTCATAATAGTAAGAGATACGAACTCTCCTTGAAAAGTGCGTGATAAACATAATATGAGAGGAGAATATGAAGCTATTGTTTTGTTGTTTTTTTTTAAGAGTAAGCGTTAAGAAAACATGTTTTATTAATCTGTCAATTAGTAAACTTGAATGTAACACATGTGTATTTCAAAGGGGGAACACGGAGTAAAAATGCAAACAGAGTGTTTACTTCTTATCGATCTCTTCCTTGTAAAAGTCTGCTTAGTTAAAAAAAAAATAAATAAATATAATGAATAAACTAATAAACTCTACAAATATTTAATTAAATTGTAATTTGATGAGCTCACTCGTGATCACTAAATAATTAACACATTACCAGTTGCGTTAGAACATATGGTTTTTTAATAAAACTTCAAGTCGACATGATTCGGATTCTGCTTTATCAATTTTACGGCTGCTGAATAAGATCCGATAATGATATCAATATAATAAACGTTATTGAATGATTAAGGCTAATGTATATCGCAATTTATGAGATTAGATTTGTTGATCGTGTAACAGAACTCATAAAAGGTGAAGTGGATCTCTAGTAATCTCCGTCCCCTAAACAACAGGTCAGGTTCTACTCCGAATGATGACGATGGCAACTATTTCGTGTTTATTTTTCTCGGGAAAACATATAATTTAGGCTGATTAATTTAGTAGCTATTGTAGATTGTACTAATTAATTCGATTGCAAATGTGATATGGATTAGTAATTATAACCGTCTTGCAAATAAAGTAGAGTACTTGCAAAGTAGCTAAGCTAACGCGGATTGATATTGATTGATATAAACATATATGATGTTTCGAAGCTTTCGACATCGTAGAAAGCAAAGCAACTGAGATGTTCAGTTTTACATAGAATCAATTTTTTTCTATACAATCCGTTAGTGACGATGAACGTTCTACAAATTAATCTAATTGGAAGGACAGAAAATGTCAATAGGCATAACTGTGTTGCTCTTCTTAAAACAGCTTATGTTATTTTTCCAAGTAAATTTCAAATGAGTAAGTTGGTACCGCCGTTGGTTATTCTTTTGAAGCCGTCTGTTTACACGTCGTTTGACAGAGGGGTTTGTGATGAAAATCTAAGGCATTTTAATGATAACTGAGAAAAACTGTCATTTAACTTGTACCGTTAATGACTGTATAATTATCACTTCGTTATTAGCCAGTTTCGAATATTCACATGCTCCATAATCTCAAGTCCAAATTGTCGCAAACCAAACATAATCCTATGTGACGCATGCGAAGAAAACTCGCATGCACTTGCGTTTGAACAATTAGTCTATAAAATTTGCATTTTTTCTGTCAATAAAAAAAATCTAGGTAAAAAAATTCTCAAAGGAAATATACTTTGTACATTCACTTTCTTTTGACTTTCCTTTAATCAACATATTTTAATGTGATCTTGCAATGTCAGAGAAAAATGTTAAGATATCATGAATAGTAAATTCTAAAGTAATCATTGCTCCGGCGTAACACTTTTGTATTCGTTCTTCGAGAAAATTATATTGCGCGATAAATTCCTCCTGCATTGCATGCCAAACAACTTGCAACAAATTTTCTTCTTCGCACAAATGCTTCTCAACTTTTTTATACAAATTTTCTAATCCCTTTTTTACTTCACGCGCTGGATATTGGCAAATTACTTTTCTAAGCTCTTGTTTCGAATAAGCCATTTGGTAGCTGATTTCAGTTTCTTTTACACCTTGAAATACTTTTTGTTGTACTCCCTCGAAGAATAGCTGTAACGATAAAAATGCTCAAACTTAATAGTCCACAGATCATATCACTTACGTTAAGTTTCTCTAATGGCCTGCCGAAATACTTTATAACATATGACTTTAGTGCATCGTTGTATCGTAACTTGGCCTCCTTTTTCTGAGGATCTAAAGCAGGCACCTTTATTTGTGCTAGTAGTGAGTACATATGGTGATAATTCTCCATTTTAATCACTTGACTTGGCGTTTTTTGATGCTCCAACGCATGAATAGGAATGTACTCAAAAATTGTGTTTACGAGCTGAATATACCACTTGTCTATATCAGTGCGCCGGTCAGACTTTTTAAAAATTTCTTCCGCAGTTGTAGCAAATTCTTCAAAGTTTTCGACATACGGTAAAATACCACATTTTGAACGTTTAGGCACCCTAGAATCTCTTATCGATTGAAGCTGTTGTTGCATGAATCGGTCGAAACTGCGTTTCACGTGTACTAAAGCTGAAGCAAAAGTCATGCTAAGAAAAGAGTGAGTATCCTGAGCAGACATAACGTGTTGAGTAAGACGAACTAAAACGTACAGCGAATAGCTATAATAATAATCAAATATTAACAACTGTTCATTTGTGTTTTTCAGTACATACAAGCTATCGAGCTTTTCAAAACTCTGAATAAAACTATTCAATTCAGGTTCCAGACAACCAAAGAGCGCTAACATCATTTTTCTCACTTCTTCATTAATTTGTCGGTTGATTTTCTTTTGGGGGTATGGAGCTGAATGTAAGAATGTTGAAATTCTTTTACAAGATTTATAAAGTGTAAGCTACCATTTTCAATTTCTGACTTCGGTATTTCCTGTTCTAGGCCATCTAATGTTGTTTGCGTATTTTTTGTCGTTGGACTTAAAACATCCAGTTGAAAAAATTGAATACAAAATGTTTGTTCTGCTAAGGCAACTGGCTCTAATTCCCCGAGAACTTTTTCTAATACAGCATCAAATTTCGCACGTTCGCTCGGCTCTACCCCACTTGACCAAAGTTCTTTATTCACTCCAAGCATTCCGTAAGGCATGTTCGCACTTTGTTTTGCCTTCGTTCCAGAAGTGTTAAGATCTTCACGAGAGCCACGAAATTTCGAACTTATCATGACTCGTGCCTTATCAAAAGAAAAATCAACTGGCTAACTAAAATCATCATAAGTATCTACGTACTTGACTGAAAAAGTTTCGAATATCACGTTCATAAATTTTGGACAGTGAACCAGTGTAAACTTTAGCCAGTCCATCATAAGATTTTCTATCCATTGTTTTTGTCCAGTGCATAAGTTCGGTGTATGCAACCAGTTCCTTATGGACTCCAATATGTTTTTGCAGAGTTAAGTCAGTAGATATAGGCACATTTTCGGCCATATCATTGCCTGTTTTTTGAATAGATTAGAAGAAAAGAAAGTTTAAGAATACATGTCGGACTCTTACTTACCTAAATGTATAAATAAGTTATTTAAATATCGACTGATTGTAAGCGAAAATTTTGCTTTCCATTTTTCAAAACGTTTTCGTTGATCTTGAACTGCTGTAAGCCGTAGAAGAGATGGATCAATGTCTGCATTCATTGCGTTCTGCAGACTTTTGCCAGCTGCTATTGCTGCTTCACGGCCAGCTTGAGTTTTTAAATCTGGTTCAGATAGTGCCAATTGGTGCTCATAGGGAACATCCAGCTGCGTCTGCATTTTAAAGAAAACATCAATATTTCAGACAAAGCTATGAAACTATAGATAACCTACTATCAGCTTATTCAATTCATTCATCAGCTTTATGTGATTGGTGTTGACAATTTCTATCATTTGGTTCTTACCACCCATTTTTTCCATTGTTTCTCGAACGTGACTTAAAATTTCATCATATGAATCGAGTTGTGATTCGATTTTCTCTGCTTCTTTAATTGCTACGTCTATGTGATCCATTATCACTTTAACCTGCTGCTCCGAAGTGAGGACGCTTTGTATATTAGCCTTAAAAACAAATAATTTTTTTTCAGAAGTAGCAAAGAATTGAAAAATTCTATTCAAAAATTGCCTCATCCGTTTATGCTAGACCATTGCGCGAGTACCTTATTATTCGTATCAACCGCGTGGTTGGCCAATTTGTTATACCAAATATCGCTAACTTATGAAAATCGGACATGCTAATTACTTACCCCGTCTAATTCATTGAGCTGTTTTGTTAGTTTCTCAATGAATAATTCTGCATCCTTCACAGCAAAATCGCATTCCGATACTAAAGTTGTCAAGTCGGAAATTTCCTTTTCAGTGAGTGTTTGAGTGTCTTCGTAATCATCGTCAGAATTTTCAGCAATTTGTTGTTGAATCTTTCCTTTAATTTTTTCCGGCGACTTATCCACTAACCAGGAAGCCGGCACACTTCGAAACTCAATTTGTTGCAATTTCAAATGTTTCTGAATTTGTTTATATAGTACTACAATGAAGTTTTGACGTTCATGAAGGCTGATTGCATACCATTTGTAAAGTTTGTCTAACATTATATCGAATTCGTGTGTTTCTACACTTTCGCTCTTTGCATCGAAATATTTGAGCTCGTCAATCGCCCAATTGCGCTTGCGTTTATATTCTCCATCACGTTCGTATTGTTTTAATTGACAAATGGATATCACTGAGTGCGGAGGAGGTGTAGATGCGATACACAGATAACTAGGTTTCTTTTTCTTCAAAGTTTTTGTGACCGTACACACCGACAAGACTTTTTCATCGTTGTCATTAAAATGCTCTTTTTGTAAAATATGTTTTATGTTCGCTAGCGCTCCAATTGTAAGCATTTTTCAACACTTCAAAGAATTAACCACTCTCCAAAGTACCTTGGTCACAATACGCCCTTGGTCACAGGCAAGCACAAATGTAAATATACCCAAATGTCAAATTTATCTTCAGGCAAGTTTTCGAATTAAAAACTCATATGAGTGTTGGATCGATTTGCGAGTGACTGTTCGTGTCTGCTGAATTCATATAGATGTTATGCCTTATACCGCTATGGCTGAATTGAATGAAAAGAATAGGTTAGGTGTTATGTTTCACTTTGCGGTGGTTGACGTTACGTTTTGTAACAGCTGATTGCTTGGCGCGGAAATGTCTTACTCAAATCTCTTGATAGTTCTATATTTTGTGATCGATGTGTTTGTTTCGAAATTTTACTATTTTAATTGTGTAGCTGAACATTCGTCCTAAAGTGATATCGCCGCAGTTGGATAAAAAGATTATTGTAAGTTATTTTCAATTTTGAACAATTGCTACTGCACTCGTATGATCGCGCAGTTATCATTCTTTCGTAAGATGAGAATGAGTAGTTATAGAGTTTTATTGTGGCAGAGTGACTACATATACGAATTGAAATAAAGATATGTCCTTCAATTAAATGATAATTTTGTCAAATAATATTTGGTAAATTAAACAAAGTGAACGGCAGTTCAGTGGGTTGGTTTAGGCTTCTTGGCAGCAAAGCCTATTATACGAGCATGCACGATGCATGTTCTGCACGAAATTTCACATAAAATGAATGAGTCAAACAAATATAATTATTTTACCATTGTTGTCTATTTCGACATTTGAAACAATCTCCTGTATATTGTTAGCAAGATAAAATAAATCGTAACTATAAATGTTCGCACATAAATAAAACGTAAGCAGTGGCAATCACTATTAAAATGAAACTTAAAACGATACCTTGTAGACGCTTGTTTCACTTCACGTTTATTGATTACGCATTGGCAAAAACCAAATATGTTAGTCTTATAGCCGCCACTTAAAGTTAAAAGCTATTTCAAATGCCTTGAATAACGTTTCGCAAACTAAGTTTGAAGAAAATGGTGTCACGAAAATGTTATACAATTTGAAGAGTTAGCTGAATAGCGGTGCTCGTGACACGAAATCCTAAACAATGTGTGATATTCCACTGTTCTGATGTTCCACTGTGATATTTATTAGCAAATTGCTTATCGCACCTGTTAAAAAAATCAACTGTTCACCTTTGATTCTTTCTTCTTCTAGTACACCTTAGAATACTACCAACTAATGTTTATTCAACCGTTCATACGTCCAGTATGTGGTATTGCAAATCAGTACTCAAAAAATTAATTATTCTTCTTTTGTACTATGGTAGTTCTGTGCTTTGAACTCTATCTTTGACTCTGAAATATAATCGGATTTCAATCAAGGGTAATTTGATACAATTACTCCCATCTAGCAATTTGAGAATTATGTCGTTTCACCAACAAAACAAACAATTTCTAGGCTATTAATATTTTTTTTATCTTTTTTTAGTGGAAATAACGTACACATTTGTGTCGCAAAAAATTAATAATTTGAGGCAGGTAAATATTTTGTGTTCCAATTTTTAAAGTTAATTAATCTTATATAAATAAATTAATTTTAGTATTTCCAGCATATTAAACGCGTTGTCTAAGTATATGACATTGTATAGTCAACGATAAATTTAAATATGAAGGAGGATATTCTTTTGGAACAACTCAAAAAACACTTTGGCCATTCTAATTTCAAAAGTGAATTGCAAAAGAATGTAATAAAAGCTGCAATTGCAGGTTGGTACTCATAATTCGTAATAAATTTATATCGTTTGTTCATTTAGTATGATTGTTTGCTTAACATTTCTTTTATTGACATAGGTGATCGCGACATTTATGTGTCAATGCCAACAGGTTCCGGCAAATCGCTTTGCTTTCAGTTACCAGGAGTCTTACTAGAGAACAAAGTCACAATCGTTTTCTCTCCTTTACTAGCATTAATAAAAGATCAAATTGATCATTTAAATAAGCTCCGAATCTCTGCCGATTCGTTAAACTCTAAAATGGGAACAGCAGAGCGAACGCGAGTCTTAAACGACTTGAAAAGTATGAAACCCTTAATAAAGTTTCTTTATATAACACCAGAACAGGCAAATACAACCACTTGTCGAGAGTTAATGAGCTCGCTCGTGAAATATGGAAAACTGGGTAGGATTGTTGTTGACGAAGCGCATTGTGTGAGCCAGTGGGGTCATGATTTTCGGCCAGATTTCCTAAAATTGGGCGAAATACGGGCTCTGTATTCTAATATTCCTTGGATCGCACTCACAGCCACGGCATCTAAAGAAGTCGTTGCCGACATAATTGAACAATTAAAATTGAAAAAACCTGTGGCCGAATTTCAAACGCCGTGCTTCCGAGAAAATTTATATTATGATGTAGTCTTTAAGAACACTATCCAAAACGAATTAGTACATTTGCGAGAATATATCGTGAACTGCATGAAGAATTATAGTAGTGCGAACAAGAGCAGTGAACTGCCTTGTGGTATAATTTATTGCAGAAAGAGAGACGATGTTGAGAGAATAGCTAGTGGTTTAAGAAAACTGGAAATGCCTGCTATTGCTTACCATGCAGGCTTGAAACTAGCTGATAGAGTACAAGTTCAGGAAGATTGGACATCGGGTAAATACCCAATAATATGCGCAACAATAAGTTTTGGAATGGGCGTCGATAAAGCGTCTGTGAGATTTGTTGTGCATTGGAACGTTCCACAAAACATTGCTAATTATTATCAAGTGAGTAAATCAATTTAAATTTTGCAAATCGGCATGTTTCGAATTTATAATATATACTTTTTGCAGGAGTCTGGTCGAGCTGGACGGGATGGTCATCAAGCATTTTGTCGTATATACTACTGCCGTGACGATGTACGGTCAATTACTTTCCTTCTCCAAGCTGACGTCAATAAGGCTAAGAAACAAACTCGTGCGGCTCAAGCGAAACTGGCACAGAAGCAATTCAGCAAAATGGTTGATTACTGTGAAGGGTTTCAGTGTCGGCATAAACGATTCTCAGACTATTTTGGCGACCCACCACCACTATGTCAGCATAGATGCGATGTCTGCAAAACACCAAAAAAAGTGTCTAGTGCGATTGATATGTTTCAAAAGTTATCGGTCAGAAGTGTCTTTGGAAGTCATGATGTTTCGTTGTTGGATAATACTGATTTATATGAAGGTTTGTTAGAAATGCGCACAATTGCTGATTTTATTATTCTTCAATTTAGAAGCATTTTCTACTAATTTTAATTTTTTCTATTGCCTTTATTGAGCCCAACATATCATCGATCAGCTTTGAATTGATTAAATCTTTTAATTTAGGCGGTCGATTTGGCACTTTTAACAGTGGTGATGATTCTGATTCATGTTCACGAGAAAAAATTGAAACTTGTTGGAAAAAAGCATCGGAGTTACTTATTAAGCAACAATTTGCTTTACGAAAACCAAAAGTAGAGGAAGACACAAATAAAAAAGATATGGCCATAACTGTTGGATCTAAAGTGAAAGCTGCTCAATCGACCGCAGTGAAAATTACGGGTTTAAATTTGAAATTACGAGAAACTTACCATAAGATGTTTGTTGATTCATTACGAATGAATGTTGCTCAAAGCACTGTTGCTGACTTATCCAAACTAAACTTAAAAAATAAAGACTATGAAAATATTGCAACAGCGATAGAATATGATTGTTTTACGGCAAACAAGGTGTTAGCTATGTACAAACGAGCGATTGCAAAGAAGGTAAGGATGTTTAATTCTGCATATATATGAACAGTCGATGCTTACGTTAAAAATTATTTTAAGGTATCGGAAATCAAGCAAGCCTCATTACATAAATCTGTTTATTCTGCTTTGAAAGATTTTAAACCAACAGCAGACTCAGATGTTAAGGTGATTCAAAACATAAAAGCAGAAAAGGCTGAAGCGACACCCAAGAGAATAGCTCAAAAGAAATGTTTCAAGAAGGAGTTGGTGGTTCAGACTTCCATTAGCTCATTTTTTCGGAATTTAAATAAACAAGAACGTTTTGATGAAGAGATAAATTTTAAGGACAAAGATAAAAAATTAGACTGCATAAAGTTGGGAAAAGAACGAACGGTACCTGGTTCCGATAAGCTAGATATAACCCCTTCGAATATTAAAGATGCAATTGAAATAGAAAAGGCTGATATGGCCTCTTGTAGTTCAAAGCACATGGTTGAAAGTGGGTTAGATGAGCAATCCTCGATTGACAGAAGCAGAAGTGAAAACAAAGCAATGACTTCTGAATCAAACAACAAGGTTAAAACTGTATTAGACCAAGAAGGTTCCATTAAGGAAAGTAAAAATTTTGCTAAGATAACAGGCAACTCAAGTACTAAACCTGATTTCGAATCAGCGAACAATTCTAATGCTGAGAATAACGCATCCAGTTTTCCACTTAAGTTATATAAAGCAGAAAAAATAAGCCCAAAATTAACTGAAAGCAGAACAATAAAGCAGGTTCCTTACGATATGAGCGGTGTTATAGGGTACAATAATAAACGCGCTCCTGATGATCAAATAGTTGATATTGGACAAAAGAAAAGACCAAAATTACATGAGTGCGAACAGCAAAGTAAAACAAAAAAAGAAGAAAAATCTGAGCTGGCTGCCCACGTTGTACACGTTTTGATGCCATTTTATAAAAGTAGGCGAATAAAAAGTAAAGATTCCTTTAAATTGCTGGCAAGAAACATCACTCATAAGTTCTGTTCTGGGATTCTAGGTTAGTCGAAAGTTTAATAATCTCCTTATTTTAAAGTATATTCAATTGGTTTTTATTTTTCTTTGACTTCATTATATTTTTAACGATTTACAAGCATTGCTTCTATCAATCTTAGAGATAATATCTTATTTCCCATCATTCTTCACTGAAATGTAATTAAAAAATATAATAAATACATCTTTTTGCAGACAAGACAGCGGTTACGAGCTATGTTAACGAGATGTTCAACAAGAGCAACAGTAACTTTAACCTGTCGTGAGAAGATCGTGTAGTAGAGAGTAGAGTTTATATTTTATCCTAATCGATACAATACAAGGTAATTAGTTCATATATTGAAATTCGAAGAAATTATTTTTCCTAATACGAAATCAGTTCATTCTTCAGCAAGATACCAAAGAATATAGCAAAAGATTTGCTATACGTATTAGTACATTGGTTACTTTTTACCAGTTTTCTTGCTTCTCAAAAAAATCTGCAATTAAATTGATTGTTAGCGCCAAGATATCCGATCTGGAACTCAAGTTGTCACTTGTAACAAGAACTACCGTACCGACAGGGTGGTTTAGGTATATCTCTAACCCAATGACGATATGTAGCCTTGCTCACAGTGGAAAAGACCTGGGGAACCACAGATCTTTCCTTAATGACACTTGAAGAAGTTGACCAGATGATCCTTGATGCTTTGTCGAAGACCTGGAAGCCAAAGCCTTCGTGTTCTTATCGCTACTATGAAAGTAGTATAGAAGTCCTGGAAACCAAAGCCTTCTAAATATAAATATCAAACACTCTGCTTGAGGTTACTATGAACACTGACTTTTATTTTTCCTTACTTCTACTTTTATACAATATTCTTATTTACTTAGAACTATTATCTTAACTATACTGAGTGCAAAAAAGTTTATAGGCTAAGATTATTTATCCACTAATGATTGTTTGTCCATTAATCACATGCAACATGATAACATAAATTCTTATCAATGCACATTTTCGTACTGTCCATGCATCATACTCATTACTATTACTTATCTACTACTATATTGATAACAATGGAATTTACTTGAAAATGATATGTTTATCTCTAGTTAAAGTACTTATGCTTCTCAAATTATGACTCAGTTACATTTGAATATAGATTAACTTATCTTACTAATATATTGAAAAACAACTACTTTATTATTATTTTACTACATTTGAGTCATAACTTATTTGTTAAGATTCAACATTCTCCCCCGCGTTGAGGGAATGGCCTCAAATTGAAATCTCCTTCCTCAATGTTAATTGTACGTTGACTGGATATAATTCGTTTTCTCTTGATGATTGTTATCAGGTACCACAATGCACATACAAGGACGATTATTACTAGAACGATATACCCGCCTATCATCTGATACTGATCATTTGTAGCTCGGTTGGTTAAGAGTATTTCTTGAGTTTTAAGCTGATTGAGGTTCTTCTTGATTACTTCATATCTTGCGGTGAATTTCTCTACTGCCGGCATTATGTCTGATGGTATATTTAATGTAGATATGGTAGTATTCCATTCTTCTGGAAACCTGATGACTGGTTGCACAGTTTGTTCTATTTTTGTTGTCACTCCTTGGTATGATTGGATCGTAAGATGGTCATCCCTTAATGTACAACTGTCGAGGAATGTTAGAATGCCATTGTCCTTCAACTGAATTTGAAATTTTTCGCTGGTGCAAACGATGTTATAGCTTGTTTCCTTGTCCATTGAAAACAACCAATTATTTCTCTGCTGGAGTTGAATCCAGTCTCTTTCCGGTTTTGAAATCCTTAATTGGCATTGTTCCGAAACTGTTTGTTGGGCAAGTAGACTAAATTCACATTGCAGGTGAGATGCATATTTCGTATAAACTGGATGTAGCTGATCACATAACAACATTGTACTCCTAAAGGTCCTACATTGATGATATTCAAATTCGCTTAAAGCGTAGATTTCGTCTCGATAATCGTTAACCATTATAAACTCGGCTTCTGGTTCTATTCTGACAAAAGAGTTATTGATGCGGATTGGAAACGCAATCGTTCTGACGACTTCATACTTAGTTGGTGATACTAATGGAATTTCCAATGTAAACATTGCCAATTGTCTATTCATTTGACCCTTTGCGGTCATTATACTGTATAAATTGTCTACTGCTGGTAATTCGTTGTCTGTTGGCATAACTTCTTGAATTTCTTTTACATGTTTTGCCAATCGTTCAGCAGGTACTATTAGAGGGTTTACGTTTCCATGATGTACATCTGTTAGAATGTTCCAGAATGTTGCTTGGATTCGTTGAAGTTCGTTTAACAATAGCACGGTGTATTGAGCTATAGTTAAAAATGTTGTTGTTAATTTGTTTCTTTGTTCTTCGCTTGACATCTTGTCCATACTAGCAAGAATTACATCCGCTTCGTGTTGGAACTTTCTTAGTTGTTGCGTTCTTTCTTCTTGATTTTTCGACATTAAATCAATTGTAGCATCTATTATTGAGGTTTGGTTTCTCATTAACCTTAAGAGTTCGTCCTGTCTTCCCTGAACATTCTTTATTGTAGCCTCTATGTTTTTTGCATACTCATCATCTAAGACTCCAAACAATTTATTGGCTATATTTCCAACAATATTGATGATGCCTCGTTTTACTCTGGACTGTGATGTTGGTGTACCTACCAATGCTCTATCTTCGTCCTCCAATTCCTTCAACTGTTGGTCAAGCCCAAACACAATAGCCTTGAGAGATTCATTATTCGCAGTTGCATCTGCTAATCCTTTGAGTCTAAATATTCCTTTTTGTACTATGTTTCGAGTATGCCAATAATTCGACATGTTATAATACACAATCAGTTTCCAATTATTGGTGATCAGCCTTCCTGGTCCGACTGATTCAAAGTAAATCCCTGCGTTGTTTGTGATTGAAGTAACCCTAATGGGTTCTGACGTTCCGAACGTAATTAGAGGACAGAGAAACAATGTCAATAAAAGGCTGACTGGATTAGCTGTGATTCTTTTCTTTTTTGCTTTGTGGACCGTTGAAGTTGTGATTGCACTTTTTACTTGTTTTCGTTTTCTACCATCTTCAGTACCACTTGGTTCCATAAACTCATCTGAACAACGTTCTTCTACTGGTAATGGAGCTAACTTATGAATAGCTCTTTTGAATTGACCCTTTTCTGTGCGTACTATAGCAACTCTTACCAGCCCGTCCTTACCTTTTATGATCTTTTCAATTCTTCCCATGGGCCATTTTAGAGAAGGAAGATTTTCATCTTTGATGATTACTAACATGCCAGGATTAATTGAAGAAACTGTGTCCTTCCATTTGTATCGATTTTGTAGTTCACACAGATACTCCTTGGTCCATCTTTTCCAAAACTCCTGATTAATTGCTGACACCAGCTTCCATCTTGACAGAGCTGATATATTGCTTGATTCCTCGTTAGGTTGAGGTATGGATGTCAACGGCCCTCCAATTAAGAAGTGTCCTGGTGTTAGAGCGGTCAGATCATTGGGATCTGAGGACATGGGTGTCAATGGCCTTGAATTAAGTATGGCTTCGGCTTCGCTCACTACTGTACTCAGTTCCTCATACGTTAAAGATGCTGATGTCAATGTTTGTTTGAGTAACTTTTTTGCTGATTTGACTGCTGCTTCCCATAAACCTCCAAAATGAGGGGATCTCGGAGGCGCAAAATGAAATTGTATTCCTTGTTTGCTACAACTTTGTACTATTTGGTCTTGATTTTCTGGCGCACTCATAATTGTTGCCCATTCTTGTAACTTATTATGGGCCCCTACAAAGTTAGTTGCGTTATCGCAATGAAGATCCTTGCATAATCCCCTCCGAGCAGTGAATCGGCGTAACGCACCCAAAAAACCATCTGTTGTTAAATCTGACACTACTTCCATGTGTACTGCTTTTGTTGTGAAACAACAAAACACGGCAATATAACTTTTCGTAGGTTTTTTCCCACGCACTCGATAATGTGTTGATATTGGACCGAAAAAGTCAACTCCTGCTGCCGAGAACGGTCGAGCGGGTAGTACTCGTCTTTCTGGTAGGTCGCCCATCTTTTGAACTAATGTCTGTGGGTTACATCTTACGCATTGTCCGCATTTACTGATCGTTGCTCTGGCCAATGATCTTCCTCGAACTATCCAGAACCGCTGTCTGGCAATAGCCAACAATCCTAAAGCACCAACATGTAGATGCTGACGATGCAAATGATCCAGTAATAGTTTTGACACAAAATCTGAGCCTGGTAATAGCATTGGATGTTTTGCATCATATGTAATATCGGCATTCCCCAATCTGCCACCTACACGAATGACTCCGGATTTGTCGATAAATGGCGACAAAGATGCAATGCTGCTGGTTTTCTTGACGTTCCCGTCAT
This sequence comes from Stratiomys singularior, assembly GCA_954870665.1. Lineage (NCBI taxonomy): Eukaryota > Metazoa > Arthropoda > Insecta > Diptera > Stratiomyidae > Stratiomys > Stratiomys singularior. The sequence continues at coordinate 111,215,425 of OX940880.1, read as the reverse complement.
GCTTTATCTGCTGAATCTCATCCTTGTAATATACTTTTTGAATCTCTTTAACTATTGTTATTAACGCTTCTTCCAGCTCCATAGTAGTTAGCCAGTTCCCAATAGAATTGGTTTCCTTTGTACCCCTTAACCTTCTTCCAGCGCGTAACATATATGCTAATACTCGCTGCAGTGTCCAAAACGAATTACGATGATTGATGTGAAAGATCGGATGATCACCTTTCACTTCTGCATTCATGTATGTGATTAACGCGCATTTCCGCTCCTCATCTTCTTTTCGTATAATTGAAAATGTTCTGTCAGGCCATTGATATTCCTCTTTTGCTAAGAATGAGGGTCCCCAGAACCATCGTTCTTCATTAATAAGCTGATGTGGAGTCGTACCCCTAGACAATATGTCGGCAGGATTTTGTTTTGATGAGATATAGTTCCATTGTTGTTTACTCGACATTTGTTGTATAGCCGCTGTTCGATGTGCAATATAAGTTTTAAATGTTGCAGCATCCCCACTTATCCATGACAACACTATCTGCGAGTCTGTCCAATAGTACGTCTGATTTATCTTTACTCGTATCGCTGTTGTCACTTTCTGGACCAGCTTGGTTGCTAATTGTGCTGCACATAACTCCAGTCTAGGTAACGTAATTAATTTTACTGGAGCGACTCGAGACTTTGAACATAATAATTTTGTTTGTATTCTTCCATCCATGGTCAAAGCTCGAATGTAAATTGCTGCACCATAGGCCTTTTCACTTGCATCTGAAAATGCGTGGATTTCAATCCTGTGAGATGCATTTACATCTATCACGTTTCTTCGAATCTTGATGTGATGTATGACACTTAAACTGTTTCGGAATTTTCTCCAGTAGTCTGCCAATTCGTCATTTAACTCTTCATCCCAGTCTAGCCTATGCTTCCACAATCTTTGTATGAATATTTTTGCATAGACAATAATTGGATTCACCAACCCTAGTGGGTCAAACAGTCGTGCCACTTCTGAAATGACGTTTCTTTTGGTAATGCGTTGATATACTTCTGGCCATTTCGTAGTAAATCGAAATATATCCTGAGAGGCTTGCCATGACACACCTAATGTCTTGATATATCTTTCGTCGTCTTCATCAAAAGTTTTTTCTTCTTCCCGTATATCTAGAGGAACTCCTATTAACAACCGTTCATCACTAGCAGCCCATTTGTGAAGTTTCAACTGTGCTTCTTGAAGTAATGACGTCACTTGCTTCCTGATTTCCATGGCTTCACACAACGAATTTGCTCCTGTTATGATGTCGTCGACATAACAGTCCTTAAGTGCCCTTTTTCCTGATGGATATTTTAACTCTTCATCTTCTGCCAGTTGTTTTAGACATCTCGTTGCTAAATATGGCGCAGCTTTGGTACCATATGTCACTGTTGTGAGTTTGTAAAACTGAATCTGCTCCTCGGGTGAACTTCGCCACATTATTAACTGTAACCCTTGGTCTTCATCCGCCATGCGTATTTGTCGGTACATTTGTTTGATATCGGCCATGAACACATGCTTATACGTGCGAAATCGCAACAGGATATCGAATAGATCATCTTGTACTTTCATGCCTTTCATCATTAAATCATTTAGAGATAAATTCGATGTCGTTTTACAAGATGCGTCAAACACTACCCTTAACTTTGTTGAACTTTTATCAGGGTTCACAACTGCGTGATGTGGCAAGAAATAATGAACAGTAGGTATTTCCTTCTCCTGTATTCTTTCCATATGTCCTAGTCTTAAATACTCTGACAGAAATTGACTATATTGTCGCTGCAATTCCGGATCCTTTGAGAATTTCTTTTCCAAGTTTTCATATCTTCGCCATGCAATACCTCTTGATTCCCCTAGCAACTCTGGAGAATTCAACATAGGTAGGTTAACTTTAAATCGTCCGGACTCATCTCGAGACGTTGTATTGAGGAAAAATTCCTCACATTGTCTATCTACCTTCGATAAAGGTTTACTTTCTTGGATTTCTTCGATTTCCCAAAACTTGGTAAGTTCTTCTTCAAGTTGTAGAGTCGTAACACCCACAGTTTGTTCTCTAGGTTGAGCTTGAGACATTTTGCCAAGTACTATCCATCCAACTACGGATTTCTGTAGAAACGGTAGATCAGAACGAAGTTTTATTTGTTTTATCCGCATAAGCTCGCCGTACATTTCCGCTCCTAACAGAATGTCAATTTTCTGTGGCTTATTAAAATTAGGATCAGCTAGCTTCATTCTTTTTGGTATTTTCCATTGAGATGTGTCGATAAATCTCTGCGGCTGCATGCTTGTTATTTGTTTTACCACATATGCTTCTACAATTGTGGTGTAATGACTACTTTTGGCCTGAACTTCAATGTTTACTCGGTCGTTTGAATCTAACTGCGCGTTCCCTATACCGCATATCCGAAGTTTTTCTTCCTGGGCATCCAACCTTAGTCGCTTCTGCAGCCTTTCTGTTATCAAGTTGATTTGCGAACCAGAGTCTAACAAAATTCTACATTCAACTGGCCTTTTTTGCTTATCAAGGACCGTTACCAGTGCTGTGCCTAGAAATACGTATTTTTTCAGGTCCTTATTAATTGAATTGGTTATGTTGATGGATGCCTGTGATTCCTCGCCCTTTTTTGATGCAACAGCGCCCTTATGTAATAAAGTATGATGTTTTTGATTGCATGTCCTACAGTTTATGGACCGACACGTTTTCCAACCATGACCCTTCCTCAAACAGTTGTAACACAGGTTGTTTTTTCGTATGACTGACTCTCGATCTTGAATTGTCATTGCCACAAATTTTTCGCAATTGTGTAGCATATGAACTCTATTGCAAACTATGCATTTAAATGGGCTCTGTACCACTGGACATGAGGTACTCTTAACCCTTTGAGGCCCTGCCTTCGTTGACGATGTTTTGAATCCCAAAGCCTCAAATGACTGAAATCTTATTTCCAAAAAGTGTAGAAACTCGTCCAACGTCTGCAGCTCCCTTGGGTTCTTAATTGATTGTTCATATGCTGTGTGTGTTGTTGTATCCAATTTTTTTATTAGTATATGAAGCAGCATTGGATCCCACACGCCGCTCACTTTCATTCCGATATTCTCCAGCATCAAAATACTTTCTTGAGTTGTATCATGCATTGTCTTTAATGCCTTAGCCGATTCTGATGTTATATTTGGCTGATTTATCAAATTGTCTAAAACGCAAGAAACCAAAAGTCGCTTATTTTGGTATCTTTCTTTTAGAATTTTCCATGCCACGTCATAATTTTCAGCCGAAATGATCAAATGCTTAATTAGCTTTTGTGCTTCCCCTGTTAAGTTGGACTTGAGATACCACATTTTTTCTACCTTTTCAATTCCTTGGTTGTCAATCATCTGACTGAACATATCGTGGAATTGAGGCCATTTCAAATAATCTCCGTCAAACTTAGGAATGGTAATTGTTGGTAAATTTATAGCTGTTCTTGCTTGCTGATGTCCCGATGATCCTGCACCTGTCCGTCCATGATCTGCATCCAACTGCTCTTTCAGCTGAATAATCATCTCTTGGACCTTTTCATCCAATTCATATATATCATGTGCGTCAAAGCCATACTGTTCCGGGTCTTCCACCACTTCATGAATCTCCTCGTTGAGGTTTTGAATTTTTGCCCAATCTGTTTGTAATCGGTTAATCATCGTTTCGTAATAGGCCTTCGTTCGATTGTGTAAAACAATCCTTTCCATACTCATCTGTAGCGACATTTGATTCAGATTGCATTTTCGAATCATTTTTTGCACTTCGGGGTTGATTAATGTCTTTAATTTCATGGGTTGAGAATCATCTGACTTCTCCTCTTTGTCGCTCCTCTTTGTTACTACTTGTCGTCTGCATTCTAGTTCTGCCTTAAATTCGTTGTATATATATTCCAGTTGGTCGTACAAATTTTCGGAAAAGTACGGATGGTCTAACCGGGCCGGAAATGCCTGCCGGATCTCATCATCTCGCTGCTCGAATTCTTGCCAACTAGATTGTAACTTAACCAGCCGCTCCTGAACTGCCTTCTCCGTCTTACGCTCTTCTGCCAACTGCTTGTACGCTTCGTATGTTGCCTTGACTTGCTTAGCTAATGTTGATTGTAGCTTCGTAAGTTGATTCAAGTCTGCCATCGCTGCTGTATGATCAAGACTTAACAGTGATTTTCGCAGTGTCGTCCTTTTATGAGCGAATTCCTTTCACAGTAGGATCACGTCGGGGTCACCAAAATGTTAGCGCCAAGATATCCGATCTGGAACTCAAGTTGTCACTTGTAACAAGAACTACCGTACCGACAGGGTGGTTTAGGTATATCTCTAACCCAATGACGATATGTAGCCTTGCTCACAGTGGAAAAGACCTGGGGAACCACAGATCTTTCCTTAATGACACTTGAAGAAGTTGACCAGATGATCCTTGATGCTTTGTCGAAGACCTGGAAGCCAAAGCCTTCGTGTTCTTGTCGCTACTATGAAAGTAGTATAGAAGTCCTGGAAACCAAAGCCTTCTAAATATAAATATCAAACACTCTGCTTGAGGTTACTATGAACACTGACTTTTATTTTTCCTTACTTCTACTTTTATACAATATTCTTATTTACTTAGAACTATTATCTTAACTATACTGAGTGCAAAAAAGTTTATAGGCTAAGATTATTTATCCACTAATGATTGTTTGTCCATTAATCACATGCAACATGATAACATAAATTCTTATCAATGCACATTTTCGTACTGTCCATGCATCATACTCATTACTATTACTTATCTACTACTATATTGATAACAATGGAATTTACTTGAAAATGATATGTTTATCTCTAGTTAAAGTACTTATGCTTCTCAAATTATGACTCAGTTACATTTGAATATAGATTAACTTATCTTACTAATATATTGAAAAACAACTACTTTATTATTATTTTACTACATTTGAGTCATAACTTATTTGTTAAGATTCAACATTGATTATCATACAATATAACCAAGAAAAGTCAAGTTTTTTTCGTACCCTGTCAGTACAAACAGAAGAAACACCATTTGCTTTCTGAGTAATTTGCATAAGTCAAAACAATGCTTTTCGAGAGATTAATCTAAATATTTGAAAATCCAATTGTAGCTTTTGAACATCACACAAACTTTTATTAACAACTTTTTATATTATATCCAAGGATTAATTACAATCTCTAATAGAAATTCGCATTTACATTTTATTGGCATACAAGTGATTTCATATGTATAGCATGTAACTTTAATTTCTTCATTTTAATGTAAAATTAGCCAAAAATTATAAATAAAACTATTACTTAGAAGGGGCGTGACTGCGAACTAAAGCCAAGTCCTACTCCTCGCATTGTATGAGTAACCTGTCGAGCGACCTCATATTGCTGTTCCATGCTTGAGAACATCTCTTCTTGTTTCTTGATTATACTTTCGCCTCCTATCGCTGTACTCGTTGACGTTGTTGCTTCTTCATCCCCTGGCTTTGGTTGGTCTTTAATGCCCATAAGTCGCATAAATTTTGATGCAACTTTACCGTCTGTATCTTGAGCGAATTTAGCATTACCCCATTTACTCGCTGTACCCTCCGACTTTTTGTTACCCCAGAGTAATTTACGCTTTTGGACTTGTTCAGCGTACTTATTAGGATTTATGACACTGGGATTGTAATAACTTGGCAAAGATGTGGTTTGTTCGGGCGGTTTCTGCTGATCAGACTCGCTAGCCACAGTGCTGGCAGACAAGGACTGATATGTACTTCTGGTGGAGCTCGTGCTGTAGAGTTGATCTTTTCCATCGGAAAGTCGATCATGACCACGTGAAGATCTATTCTGATTGTGATTTGAATCTTGGTGAGATGACGATAAGTTCTTATTCGAATACAAATTTTTATCCTGAGTTGAAGTTGCATGAGAGCGCTTGCGTTCCTTCTCGCGTTTATCACTGCCTGGTGATTCTGGATTGACGTGTCGTTCTCTGGAAGATGATTTATTTCTCCAACTTCGTTGTTCGCGGTTGCTTCTTCCTGTTCTATGTTCGCGCGTGCTATACTGCCTGTCAGACTGTCGACGCTTATCAATCCGCGTACGATTTTCGTGTCGTCGCTCGTGGTCTTTATCGCGGCATTTATCCCTGTCATTTCTGGATCGATCGTTATCGATGCGGGAACGATCTAATTCGTTACGGGATCTATCATCATTTCGTGATCGTTCATTATCACCCCGGGAACGCTGCCCATCAGATTTATCACTTTTTGTTCGCTGCGACGTAGCGCGATCTGGAGCATGCGAATCAAGCTGGATTCGAAAACAAATAAACCTTCATATAATATTAAAATTTTTATTGATGAATGAAATGTTAACCTTTGACGATTTGCGACGTCGGTCCGGAGAACATTTGTCTATTTCGTGATTTTCCGGTTTCATTATTGCTCTGTTATATGATCCTGAATTGTGACTGGTATGTGATTGCGCCGAGTTTGACTCCTGCAAGTGAAATGTTAGAAAATGGGGTTTTATTCCAATTTGTCTAGTCCGTGGAATGAAGAAAAACATGCTTTTTCAACAAAACGTTTCTTTGGAACACCTCCTATCAAATACTTTTTTATCGGGATTCAGACGAAACGCCATCTATGGATTCCGGCAAATAGAAACTATCAAGCAGCCATCATAATTGAACTTGCAACAAATTCAAATCGAGTGTAATTGTATTTAAACAATTTTCAAAATTACTGACAGCAATAGAAACAGATTTTCTGAACTTGTATAATTTAAACGTTCTATACATTCTGAAAGCTGAACGCATTCATCTGCATCGCCATTGCAAACATTTTTGACAATAGGTTAAGTCAGGGAAAACAATTCAGAATTCTGCGGGATAAAATGTCCGAGCCATGTGATATTTACCCGAGATTTGTGTTCACTATCACTGTCATGCTCATTATCACTTTGATAGCTCACAATAGAGTCCATTCTTGTCGTGTTTTTGTAATTCTCAATTTAATTCCAAGCAGTATCCCATCTATCAAATCAGATAAATACCAATACAGTGATAACAAATTTAAAATCGCAAAGACTCAGGAGCGCGAGTGGTACCAAAGTTACAAATGTCAATATAGATAGTTCTACCAACCCTTTAATAAAATATTGTGGTTGAAGTATTCGATACGCTAAAAAGCCCCATGTGGCCAAAACTCAGCTAGACTGTTTACGGTTATTTGACAATTCAAACGTCAATTTGTCGAGAAAGAATTGAAGTCGGGGTGTTTGTCAAAAGTAGTGCCGTTTTTCGTGATATTTGTTCATTTATTGTTGAAAATCTCAGTCATGGTAAGTGCCGAACATTTTTACGCAAATCCTATTATTTCATTAAGTTCATAAAATTTTTTTTGCCAATAACTCGAGGTTTTCAATTTTCCAATAGCTTCATTGAGAGATAAGATAGCGTTACTTTATTTCTATATTTGCTATAATTCTCACGAAACAATTTGCATTGAAAATACTTTTGGCACGATGGTTCCCCAGCGAAACTCACATTGCTATATTGACAATAATATTTGCCACAAATATTTGCGGTGTCATGCCACTTGAATTTCGTCTCTCAAAGAATTCCCACTTGACCCCTAACAAATTCCTACTCCTGTACGAAAATCTTCTGAGTTATCATATTTTACCGGCATATATCTTTGATTCTTATGCTAAAATAATCGGCTCATCGATGAAAGAGATAATAATCAAATTCATGTACCAATAAACAAGAACAATCCGTTAAGATAATTCTTGCCCTAGTAAAATAGTAACTTAGTACACATATCGAGTGCCTTACTATGACGGGAATCCAGGTTTATAACCGATAGATGATCCTTATTGCCCCGTTAGTTTATTATATTTATTATATTACACGTAAGCAATTTACACATGATTTAATCATTAAAGCTTTCTCTGATATATTGAAACAGCAAAACTAAGAAAGTGCTTACGGCAAGAATTATGGAGCATTTGCATAAAAAGTTCTAAGGAATTTCTACGACAAGTGAAGCTTGGAATGAAGTTACACCGATAAGTTGTCACATAATGACCAAATTGCGTCTATACTCGACAAACACATTTTCCCTTAACATATTCAACAGTGTGATTGACTTATCCGTAATAAATCAACCTGTCTTACTTTGAAAATGCATTTGCAAAATAACAATCAAATGAAGACCATGCTGATTTTCAAGATCATATTTTATTAGATTTTTTAAAATGCCGACTAGGTTTTAATACATATTTAGCCAATGTCTGATTATTTCAAATTACTAACACGGATTTTTCCTTGGGTGTTTTTCTCGTTACTGTACATATGATGTTTGAAATAGAGTAGGCAGTCTGCCATCAGGCCACAGAAATCGGTTTGAAGTTAAAGATCGCTTACCACCCCAAGGATTAAAGCGTTGCTTCTTACCTATTATAACACTATTTCTCTTTTCATTGCTGGCTTCGCTTGTTTTATCTACAACGATATTCTTCTTTTGTGCCGTTCTTTCTTGGGCCAACGAAGAGAAAGTTAACTCTCTTTGACACTTGTCCAGCACAGCATTTTGCAACATGACGAAAAAGCTGAGATCTTCATATGCGAATTTGATAACTTGAGAAAAAATTTGCTCGTGAACTTTGTCCTTAAAATAACGTCTATGATCGTCAATTGTTTCGCTTGGTGTCGTATCCAAATATTTAAGATGATCGCATGTGTCTTCCATGTTCAATAACATGTTAATAATAAAATGTTTATAGTTGTTTAATTGGTTTCCACATACGAATATTTCATCAGGTGTAAAAGCATTACTGCTTCCAAGATCAAGACTCCAGATTAGCAACATTGAAAATGCGCCTGAAATCATGGTAAACATGTGCAAACAACTCACTTTCTGTAAGAAAAAGAAAAAGTAAATTATGTTATCTGAAGATTTAGGTAGACTGTCTGAAGTTCACTTATATAACTTTAAGTCCTAGTTGTAATATAACCGTACACTGATTTCAAAATAAACACCGAAAAACTTTCCTCTAAATATTTTATTTGAAACGTTTTTCCTGTAGTTAGCTCACTTCCGAACAGCTGAAATGTTCCCAACCAACTACGACTAGCCTGTCCTAATCTTATCCTTTTTATACTTATTTTAAGATTTAGTAGCTGGAAAAATTCAAAACTGTTTATTTGACGATTTTCCGCTTAGTTGATTTTATGTTTGCTATTAAAACATGTAATTGAGAGTAATGGAAAGTATGATAGAAAGGGTAGAATGTGCCATTCCCTTCAGTGTCTGTTTGATTAAACAACATGAAGAAGGATTGGTTACGCGCCGAGTAGAATTTATCCAAATACGAATGAAATAGTGAGTGATGAAAGAAATAGACGATTTAATTATCAAGGAAGTAAATATGGTTATAATTATGCTTGTATTTGCTACATTTTGATAGTTGAATTAAAATGGCTAAGGCTTCTAGAAATGTGTAATTATAAGGATTCATGATTGCTTTGATTAAATGATTTCCACCTATGTGGGATGCGCCGATTTGATAAATCATCTAAATGCTAACGTGTTAGTCACGCATAGGTTGGGCGGAGGGGGTTAAAAGCTTTTCAACTTTACTTCATAAATTTTTTTGAACTGTTCTGCAATTTTATTCTTTTGTCACACAATATTTAGTCAAATGATCATCCGCCTAATGATACTGTAATTCGCTATACAAATAAGTTCTTATTGTTCTGTTGATAATCATTGTTTATAAATGTTTATACGCGGAATATTTGTAGAAATATCCACAATCGGAACCTCTACTTGAAGTTTTTTATTCTGGATGCATACGGAATTTTTTCTCGTATACAAGAAGTAACAATGAAAAAAGTGAAAATAGTATACAAGAAGTAACAATAAAAATTGTCCTGATTATTCAATGTGCATACTGTATTTTCACGTGTTATTTTCTAATTAAACCAAGAATTTCGAAAAACTTCAGAGTTATTGCCTTTCCACACAAAGCACATGCCTACAATTTTCTGTGCTATATGTCAATATGCGTGAAGATTAACTTTGATGTCTCAGACCATCTGCAGTTCTTACTGTTGTGATATTGTTGACCCCATATTCTGCCAATTTTGTGAGCTTTGACGAGTAAAATGCCTGCAGGAAGATATTTTCCTTGCAACTCATCCGAGAATATTAAATTGCATCAGGGCAAATATATTCATGTTACAGATCCGATTACTAACGAAAGCTAACTGTTAGATCCCAATTTACATGGATGTAAGCCCTGGAACAGTGATTATGTTCGTCACTGAACCTTGATCGCCAAAAATCGTGGCAGCCCACCATCAAGCTATATAGGGGCTTCTTTATCCTTTATAACTATAAGTGTGAAATTGTATATGATTGATTTTATTACTAAGCGAATGGTTTCTTGCATAGCCCGATTTTATCATCCTATCATAAATGACGCAATGCGCTGGGTCTATATAGTTAACATATGTTTCGAGTTTCATCATTGTAGTTTGATTTATGCTCCGAGGATCTTTTTTTTCATGCCTATGGCATATATTTTTATATGTGGGTGATTTGTTAGTAATTGTCCAAAAATTTAATATGCACAGCCCTGTTCTTCTTATATCCCTATCCCTTCATTACGGAATTTAAGCATTTAAGCATAGTTATACGTGTCTGCGAAAAAATAAGAAGAGTTGGTAAGTTTGAAGCCATTCCTTGATGTTCCAAGATAATGTTGTGAATTATTTCCCTTGATTGTAGCGTCATAGACGAATAAGTTTGATAGATTGTTTTTTTTATTTCTCATATTCCTTTTCATAGCGGAAGGCTCCCGCATGGTCGATTTAGTTGTGGCTAATGATGTGCATTGAACTTACACAAAGTTTATTATAGATGAATACAATACTACAATATAATAGTACTGTTAAACACAATTAAAGTGTGTTTATAACCGTGAAGCTTTTGTATCGAATGGAATTTTTAAAGAATCAATTTTACACCTTATAATATTTTCGCAGAAAACTCATATTTCATAAACTTAACATAAAGATACTTTGCTTGCAAATATTTCGGATTAACTGTTTTCAAAAATACAATTAAATTTTTCAGAAGTTCCGATTTTGCGGTGACGGCGATTGCCCAGACTGGGTACTTGCACAAATTCATTCAACTCTTTCGAAAATTGTTTCAATAAAGTTTGGATTACTGGCACAAATTGTTGCAGAACATATCAAAAACGAAGATATTCCAGTGAGTTCACTGAAGTTTCCCACTCCAAAGATGTTTAAAATAATTCTAATAAGTTGTCTGTTCTCTTTTGCAGGAGGATAAACTAAAAGATTTAACTGGTTCAAATGCCGATGGAGATTTTGCAAAATCAGCCATTTCTTGTTTGCGTTTCCTTCTCACAAGTGCAGCTCGAAACAATACTTCGGAAACAACATTTTGCGAAGAATTGCAACAACTTGGTTTGCCGAAAGAACATTCTCATATTCTAAGCAGGATTATGTCAGATAAATTGCAAAATTTACATAAGCATTTGTTATTGGACAGTTTATATAGTAAGCAAGAAAGCAAATTTTACGTGAAATATTTATAACTGAAATTTATAATTTGTTTTTCAGTAAACCTTTTGAAGGATTTTACATCTAATTTAATAGAGTCCACTAACGATCAAATTATACTGAACATAAGCATTGGAAACGAAATAGTATGTGGACGCGAAAAAAGCACATCGTACAGTGTGAAAGTTCGAGATATTGATTTGACGGTTTTGTTGAGTGAATTAAAAGTCGTGAATGACGCAATGAAAAATTATAATTACCAAAAAAAGTATGCGGACTTGTAGACGAATATGAAATGAAGAGAAACAAAATATAAAAAAGATACTCTTAGTGATACATAAGTGCATTTTTGATAGTAACGTTTACAGTGATTTAAAATAAAAATACTTTAATAATGACTATATTGCCAGGAAGAGCGCTTAAATATATCGGTAAGTTGATTAACTTTCTTATATACAATGATAACTTTATATCTTCTCTACCAAATCACATAAAATATATCTGAAAGCTGCTAAAGTATAGACATGCGTACTTTGTATTTTGAAGAGCCATCTAACAATTTATAGCAAAAAATATGAAAGTTTGCAGCTAGGCACCTAAAGCTTACTGTTAAAAAACAGAGATTCGAACCAACATTTTTCGTGCAAATTGAAAACTATTACGACTGCGGTTGTAATATTAAATTACATATTAAAAAAATTGCTTTTGGAGTTGATATACGAGTATTGTAACTTTGCACAGCGTAAAAATGCACATGATTTACAGAATAGATGAATTACATATGACAGCAATATAGATTAATAATCACCTTATCCGCTGCTTAACTTCTGTGTAAATTAGAACTGCGAACAAATATTCACATGACGATTTCCAAAAAAGCAATCAGTTACCATAATTTGCTTGAAAAAAGAATATCTCTTTTGTTATGTAGTAGGTTATTAGATTATCATCTGCGATTTATTTCACATTTAACAGTCATATATAATCGCATGTATTTGCAAAAATTTCCGTCGCAGAATGCTGAAGAGAATACCAGACCGTCGCTAAATAGAAAGAAACAAATTACGCAGGCTTTTCTTTTATTCTTTTTCATTATTTCAAAAGATTTGTAGGTATTTATCTGCTCATTAAGGTTGGAAAGAAATATGCTTGCTGTCATAACGGTATAATACCATATGCGCGACTCATGAAAGATATGTATGTAAAATTGGGAAAATAGTCCCAGATGTGTTCTGTTTTGTTATTGGTTATAATAATTCTTTTTTTGTTTTCAAAATGGTTAGATGCTATGCGGAAACAATTTTATTTAAGTATGCTTAGTATTGCTCAATCAAACTTTTTCCGGAATAGCAGTTTAAATGTGAGCAAAGAATTTTATAATATGCAAATTTATATTAGTAATTGAAACCATATATGCAAGAGATTTGTGCTTCCATTCAGTTTTCTTAGTAAATGATCACGGTCGAAAATGGACTTCCAAAGGTCAGTTCAGTGAAAATAATCGTTTGAATAATGTTAATATCTCATCACTTCTTGATCTTTGGGTATTGAATGAACATATTCTTTTCAGTTTCGTTTCCTTAGCAAGGTTAGCTGGAAGTAAAGAAGTTATATTAGTTTTAAAGATTAACTTTAAAGTAAACGAAAAGCTCAACTCTAGAATAAGGTAAATTGGCTTATGTGGTAGCATGCAGAGTCAGAAGATGTTAGAGTCAATATCCAATAACTTTGGTAAATATTCCGACTAACGACAAGTTGCTATATGTTGATAAACTTCTTGTTTGTCCCCACTACAAACAAATATATCTTTCTACTATGACTAAGAAATTTGAATTTATTGCAGTTAATTGGAATATTTTTTCGATTTTATCTTTCTTTTAAAACACACTAAATGATCTTGTGAAAATGCGTTATTGAAAATTATTGAGTACTACTAAGGCATTAATTTTTTTGTAAACGTCTCAAAACAAGAAAATTTACTTTTGTTAGTTTTTTTACGCAAGCATCATTCTTTGTTGAGCTCGAAATTGGCGCAAACCTTAATGAGGGCTAAGCAAGGTTCTCAAAAAATGAGAAATATTCATTCTTAATAGGATCGAACTACTCCAACTACTGCTAATACTAATAACATTACTTCTACTATTACTACTACTGCTTCTTCTACTTCTACTATTACTACTACTACTTACTTCTACGGCTACTGCATATGGATAATGCATTAGATTTACGCAGAGCATTCAGATGTATCTACAAGCAAAGATATTTTAAAGTGCTTTCGAAAAAAATGACAGCAGATGATGCTCGAATCGAAGATTCTACATATCATAACGTTTTTAATTTCTGTGTTTTCATTTTGAAAATCTAGTAGGCAATGTATGCAGTTATGCAATCTGAAAAGCCAAAAAGGACATTATCAATTTACATCTTTATTTGACATAGCAAAGACACAAAGTTTGATTTTGCTTACCTAACCACCAATTGAAATACACTAAAAGTGTACGTGCCCGTTTTATAAAGAATATTCTAAATCGATTTTTATTGATTTGCTTTACACCTTTTGCGGCTATAAAATGCCGAATTCACATAATGCATATGTGTATTTGGAGAAATACAAAAACGGCAAACAAAAAAATTTATATTTCAATTTTTTATATGAGCTATAAACCGCAGCGTATAAGAAGAGATCACACAACAACCTGAAATTCCCATTTTTATATGTTCACCCGACTGTTTTGTTTGAATGGCAAAGGTTTTAGGCGTTCATGGATGATGACACGGGCAATATTCTATTTCATTCATATGGTTAAAAGGTACATTTTACTGAGAACAGATTTCAAGGATAATCGACAACCTTTAGTCTATAACAGAAAAATTCCATATGTGACCGACCGGCAAAGTTAAATATGTCATTAAATGCTGTAATCGTAAAAAAGTGTACATATATGAAAGGATAGAATATAATAAAAAGGCAAACATACACGCGGGCAAGGGAAAAACGGTAGGAGTAAAATTATGGCAGCGAAGGCATGTCGTGATTGTTTCGATATCAATTTCAAAATTGATAAAAGCTTGTGTTTTCTTCCTGCAGTGAACAAAATAAATTATTAAGAGGAAACTATAAAAACTGAAAATCAAAATAAAAAACAGAAGTGGCATTGATGCGCTATCGATTTGAAGTGAAATATGTTTACTTATGACTGTAAATAATGAACAGTATTTTGAATAAATTCTCTTCAATCTAGAATACAGGCTTTTGTTTTGGTTAAAGTAGTCATTGATTTTCCAATCAACTACTATATGCGTGAGTTGAACCCTGATCGATTCTTATATTTTTATTGAATTTCATGTTTATGATTTATCTTTGGAAAGTGATTAAAAAATATCCTATGCTGACTGGCAAGACAGGAGAATTCGTTCGACCTAAGAATCCTCCTTACTCTGCAGTGTATCATATCTAATACAATAATATAATGTATTCACAAATTAGATTAAACACCCCATTTAACAAAACCCTACTTTAACTAGGTGGCATTCTGAGTCGTACACATGTTCCAGCTTAGCCGAGAACACACGAGCAGTGGACCCAAGAATCAAGTGAAATACATGTGTCAAAACAAAATCCTTTCATTATTACTTGCTTTCTCCCCTATGTGAAATTTTGCCATAATCATATACGTACTCTCGTTTCTTCATTCAGTCGATATTTCTCGGTCCATTTTACTAGTAACCCTCTTTCTTCTTCCTCAAAATGCAAGATAAATCCGTGATATTTGTCGTGCCTCACTCTGAACCGGCAATTGAATTAATTTCTGAACATCTTTCATCCACAAAGTATCGCCTAAATTAAGTGAAGGAGTCAAAATGTTTGGTTCATTGTTAAATTGAGCATTGCCTTTGTGTTGTCGAGCTAACCAGTTCGTGTGGTGGAAAACAGACAAGATCCTTGCTTCTTGGGTATCGTCTCAGCATTGTTGCAGGGGTGTTAAATGCCGGAACGATTTGAAGAATGAACAGCGGTTTAAGGCAAAATTTACGGGGGTTTACTCAACAAACTTGATATTTCCCTGGTGCATTATTTATACTGGGGTGTTTCACTCCACATTTGTTCTGAGCTTGTACAATTCTATTTAAGCGGATAACTTCCGATGTTTTATCCAATGTGCAATTTCATTGTCCACTCCGAACAACTACGCGAGGGTTATATGATTGCTTCAACAGGGGTGTATGTTGTAAGTGTCATTTTGACTTCATGCCTAATGATATCGACAAAGTGATTCGACAAAATAAGTTGTTGAGACAATTCATCATAGAGTATGGTAAAATATCTTGCGAAGGAGGTTTAAATCAATCCAGAATGTAATAATAACGGCATTCGTATTTCCTGCATTGTATTATAATCCAATTATGAAATTCTCCACCGAGATAAAGCTCAGTAAGGTGTCACCATTTGGATAATCTATATCAGGCAAAATAGAGTTTAATTTCGCATAAATTAGAATCAAGTAGTAGTCAAGTAATACTACTGCATAAGAAAGCCTTTGACAGTATAAGTATAAAAAATATTTGTGTTCTGACTTACAGCTAATGATTAGGTTTTTACAATATGACCGTCTGGTCATAGAGTCTTACTAAGTTTAAAGCTTATAGTAACTATCTGATGTTTGAGACCTATTTGAAAAGGGTTTGTTTTATTATGTACAACTCAAGGAAGTGATGTGATAAAGTTTATCTAGGGGGCTCAGTATGATCTTGATAGAGCATATTAAATGGGCTTCGCATGATCTTACCAAGCAAAACCAAAATTGAGTTTTCCAGTTCTCTTCTCTCACGTAACATAAACGGACAGTTCTTGGTCCAAATTGTGACCTGCAATGAAAAGTGGAGAATATATAGAAATAGCCGATCAGCCGAAGGACTCGATGCCGGTGAGGTTCCAAAGAACGCACTGAAAACAAGTCTTAATCTAATGAATAAAAAGTGACTGTTTGGCTTTGTACCCGGAGGTATTCTTTGCTGGCCTAGTGTAATCTGAAATACTCAGAAATACTGCACTCACTTGAACGAAACGCACCAAAAATTTACAGGTTAAATTACAAAATTTCACCTAGGTGGTTCATTCAACTAGATGGCTAGTCAATCTAAAGAAATACGTGTAGAATAATCACAGACTTAAGACAGTTTCAAGTCGATATAAGATCTGCCTCATTAGCCATGTTGATCCGGCCCCTCAACAACAGATTACCATAAAAATCTGGATCAATTCATGGCAGGAAAATGATATTCTAATGAAGTGGCTGTCAAAAATGCGCCATGTAGGAGTTTCCTGGAATCAGAAATTCGGACTTAATCAAAACAGCAATAAATGCGCTTGTATCTCGTTTTGGAAAAGTATCGCATTTACTTGTGAATATTAAGATTAAAAAGATTATCGCTAAAAAGTTTATAAAAATTTGCGCCAACCTTTCATATCAATTTTCTTCAACCTCTTCTGATCCAATTAGTTTAGATCAAATTAGTTTAACTAACATTACTGTTTATTGTGGTGGTAATTTAGTTTAAAATTTCGAGTGAACTGATTCAGTTAATAACCATCGATAATGCATTTGTCCAATCGGAAAGTAGACCTTAAAGTGCTAGAAGTCGTTTATTTCAAACCCACAGCTAGACGAGAAGATGATTTGATTAAAACCAACCTAACCGCAAACGAGTTATTACTATTATTCTGAGATTGTATCCTAAATGGAGTATCGACAGTTAAATGTAAGTAACACTGCCAATAATGACATACAATATATATCATCTGAAATCTGAAAATGCTGAAGATGTCTGCATATAGCCAAAAAGCATCCTCAAGAAATAAACAAGGCCTGATGGTCCATTAATAGAAGATTTTACCTGTGGCAATGACCAAAGGAACTTGAAAGATTGAAAGGTACCTTCACATCTTTGTGGAGTACTTTATTAGCTTTAGATCGATTAGAGTTATTTTTATGAGATTGTTGTTTAGGTGTTTTGGATCGGAAGTTCACTACAATTCATTCTAATTCAATACTATCCCCTATAAAAATTTGTTAAAAAGATAAAATCACAGTAAGTGTTTTGGACAAAAACGCAATAATGCCAAATGCTATACCGGAAAGAGAGAAGGAGAAAGGAAGAAATATTAATGTATTAGTGCGGGAAACATAAGATATCCGGTAACGTTTTCGATCGCTGTATTTATCCTAAAGTAACAAATATAAAACTGGCGAATAATATCAATTTATGTATTTAGGTATTTTTTTACATTTATTTTACATTTTAATATAAATTAATTAACAAATTAATTAACAATTTAATGTTTATTTTTTAATTGCTCGTAATGGAAACTTAAGCAACAAACTAAAATTTATATTTTAATTGCTCTTATCTATTCGAGTTCTCAATTGCAACTCAACTTTCTTTTCAATTTCAATTCTTATCCAAAACTATTTTTTTTTAAAAGACTACTCTGTTAAATATTTTAAATAACAATAATTAGTTTTCGATGTTAATGCTCCTTTCAAAATCCGTCATACAAGTACTTTCGAAACTAATGCTCTGTACCAAAGCGAGCACTAAAAATTAGTTCTAAAAAACATTTCAAAACGGACACCACATGTATTTGTATATGAAACATAGAGTTGATAATGCCAAATGAAAATAGCGCATACAGTAAAAATGTTAGTCCAAAGGACCAGAATAAATGAGTGATTTCAAATTGGTTAAAAGAAGTTGAGGATATGTTTCTTAGATTTCCTTTATATACATGCCTCTGTATTCCCATGTAATTTTAACTTATAGTCTATTGTAACTTCTCGAAGCATCTGATCCGACGGTGCATTGAAGGCGTTTTAACAATAAGATAGTTGTACGTTTACTACAAATGAAAAGCAGGTAGATTAACACGCTAGACACCGGAAGGTGGTTGTGTGCTATTGCGCTGCCTTTGTCAAACACAAAGCGCAAACTTTGAAAGGCAACATTTACCCTCACGCTCCTTCGGAAGTTTCGATTTAAACTCTAGTAACTTAATGCGCATGGCATTTGGAAAAATTTATTAGTTCAATCGAGTTGTCTTCCGACTATGATATGAACAAGTACTTAACTCCATTGCTTGTAGAGTGATAATTTCAATCAAGTTAATATTTCAATTTCTACAGTTAATATTTATTTTGGGCAAATACAAAAACGTGTCTCACTCTCTCATTCTAAATTAATTGATACTAAATAATAGGTGTAAAAATATGAAATACGGAATTTTTCTGCATGAAATATGCATTTATTTGTATAACAAAACGAATGAATTCAATAATCAAAGTATTGGCCATCGTTAGCTACGACTTTTTCCCATCTTTCTGTCAATTGATGGATTCCGTCCCAGCACCACTTCTCATTTTTTGAGGCTAACCACTCATCAAGCCAATTTTTAACTTCTTCGTAAGACTGGAAGTGCTGTTCCGAAAGTCCGTGCTGCATCGATCGACCTTGCGGAATCGATTTTTGACCGTGATGGTTCGAAAATCGATTCCGCAAGGTAAATAGAAAAAAAACATAAAATTAAAAGGAAGGTTTCTTTATTTCTAGCAAAAAAATTTTTTTGAGATGGAAGCAATTACAATTACAAAAAAAAAAGACTATCATGTCTTTGGTGAAATTCTGGTCGTTTTTCCTTAAGTGCGCGGTTCAATTTGATCAGTTGTTGTCGGTAACGTTCGCCAGTAATAGTCTCATCAGGTTTCAGCAGTTCGTAATACAAAGTTCCCTTACTATCCCACCAAATACACAGCAAAGTCTTCTTTCCATGAATATTTCGGACTGGTTGTGATGTTGATGGCTAGCCTGGGTCTACCCATGTTTTTTTCCGCTTGGGATTGTCGAAATAAATCCACTTTTCATCGCCAGTAACAATCCGATGCAAAAAATCTTTTCTTTTCTGTCTGGCAAGCAAAATTTCACAAATGGTTTTTCGCCTTTCGATGTCTCTTTCTTTCAATTGATACGGCACACATTTTCCAGCTTTTTGGATCTTTTCCATGGCTTTTAAACGTTGTGAAATGGCTGCCTGAGTAACTTCCAACGCTTCTGCCAACTGTTTTTCAGTTTGTGTGTTGTCTTCATCCAATAATGCTTGCAAATCAGTATCTTCGAATTTTTTTGGTGGTTTTCCACGGTCTTTGTTGCTGATATCGAAATCGCCACTTTTAAATCTTCGTTCACAAGTGTCTTGGCTTGGGGCATGTTCACCATATGCTTCCACTAACAATCGATAAGTTTCTGCTGCCGTTTTCTTCAAATGAAAGAAAGTTATTAGACTTCCCCGCAAAACCTCTTTTTCTGGCGCGTAATTCGACATTTTTGAAGCGAACAAAACTATGTTGCTTGTACAATCAAAACCTATGACATACTGGAATTTGTTGACAGATGCTTACCCTCCAAAATGCCATATTAGTTATCCCCGACACAAACCATATGTAATGGTTATGCCATCTGTTAGTAAAATCCGCATTTCATAATTATACAACTAATAATATGGAAAAATAAGAGCCGCTTTGCGAAAATCGATCGCTAATGATATTGAATCGATATATTCGATAAGGATAATCGCAGTGAAAACTGACGTTCCAAGCTCGAAAGGACGTGGAAAATTGTTATCACCAGAATTTCACCGATATTTACGTTGAACTTCTGTGACTAAAATGCCAATTATAATTATGGGTTCTATATTACAAATTTTTCTTTGTTTTGTTTGTTTGAAAAGTGATAACATTACTTTTTTGGTATAAAATCATTCCTCTATTCCACATTTATTATTTGAAAGAGGCAATGGCGAATATACGAAATTGTGTGAATAATTTTGATTGCCATAGTATACTCTCGACCAAACAAGGGTTTTATATACCGAGAGCACAAATTACAACTCCATATGCATGTAATCTTCTTCTTGACGTCTGTCTTTGGCTATATCAATTATACCTAACAGCAATACCTTCGCACCTAGGTATTCAAATCTTTTAGGGGGCAATATAAATTGGCACCAAAGAATAATTTGATTTACTAGTTTAAATCGAATTGCATTTGATGAATTCGAAAAAATCATTAAGTACAAAGTAATTATTACCAATATTGGCCGATATATTGGAAAAGTCGATATATTTTCAACAGTTTTTGTTAAATACACTTCCGTTCCCACTAATTTTCTATAAATGATCAATACTGATAATTAATTCTGGAAAATCTCCAATTATTTAATTCAAATGATATGGTGTGCCCATTATCTAATTAGCATAGCACCCACTCCCGGTTGACAAATATATGAAATTTAAAAGATAACCGTTCCCAAAAAAGTCTGGCTATATATCCTTTGCGGATGTGGTACTTTGTTGAAATTAGAATATATCTTACTTGGATCACATTTCAGGTGAATACTTTGCTGCGCAGCCCCCGTAAAAACCTTCCGAATTCGGGTGACATTCTAATCATGTTTCCTTTGAGATATTTAATTAAAATCCATTTCGTCCGTCCTTAAAAAATTAATTAAGGGCTCATTTTTGTGCACAGCTTGAACAACGTTGTGATGGTGACAGATCAACGAGTAGCCCTAAGGATTGTGCAATATAATGCATACCCCAGATTATATATATAAATTTCTATTTGGTCTTATTTGAATAATATGGTATAATATACAAAAAAAGGATAACAACAAGGATAACAACCTCAACCATCTTTGAACTGATTATCATTTCTAAAAATACTTCCTATGAAAAAAAGAGGTACTTCTTTTCATTTATGTGCAGATTTTCATAATGAATAAATGCTAATACAAAGATGACTTCCTCCAAACTATGGCAGAAACATTTAAAAATTATGTTCTTTAAGATTAAGCTTCTTTCAGATTTAAAATAAAACAAGGGTTGCGGACTATTGCAAGTATTTCTATAAAAATAAACCCTTTCTATCAGTGCACAATGAGGAGGAAATATTTTACTTAGAGAAGATTTTAAGTAAACTTTATTATGATGAACATTCTGATAGAGGGTTGAATACCTTCATGACTGCTTAAAGTGAATATAAAGAATAACAGAGGTAAAATTTAAATAATACATTGATGACAGTCCTTTTAAGATGCTGTGAAGGTAAAGAAGAGCAAGGAAATTGTACTGAATTTTTTTTAAATATGTTTGCAAAATCGTTGGAATATTTCACATGAAAAGCACTCAGCATTTTCAATTTAAATTGTTTGGTTTGATTATGTTAAATTGTATTGCATGCCCAAAAAAAACATCAAATGCATTGTCCATGAGGTAAAAATTATTGAAGGCATTATGGAGGAGCTAATTAAATGCTACAGATACTCACTAAACATTTTATTTACAACTTGAACTCCCACAAAAAAAAAATTCAACTGCAATGGCCTGACCATTGATATGCAAAATTTAGAAGTCATCATAAAACCTTCCCATAGTTTTGGTTAAAACAACCCTATAATTGCGCATTACCTCATACATATGTATTGTAATTGTTATTTACGATTATCTCAAGATTGTCCCTGCATCATTATGCGAGTATGGTGTCAGTGTGGCAAATCTGGTGAAACCAGAGCAGCATGTTTTCATTATTATTCTCAACGATAATCATCATCTGAACAATCTTGAAATTATTTAGCTGTGCATGCCACGTGACTGAGCGTGTGCTGTGTTTACTATTATAATTTGTTAGTATCATGTTGTTTTGGGGGTGATAACGCAAACACTTACTTGAATCATTAATTTCAGATTAACTTGTTTTATCCTATCTTTATGTTGTTTACACTTTATATGCATGAAATTGCAGATTATACCATATATAATGTTTTAAAAGGTATCTTATAATTTTATTTTTAATTGTTTCAACTTTTTGATATTTTCAAACAGAAGATGGGGTATATTAAAAAACCATGACAAAATTCGAAAGAAGAATCATTTTTGGAAAAAGTGCTATTAGTATAGCGTCTTGGATCATTTTGATATAGTGCCTTTATGCGATGGTTAGTTTATCAATTTTGATCTGTCAGAGGATTAGCTGTAATAAGTAGTTGTAGAAAATGGTGCAATAATCAGGCATGCAAAGTCAAAATGAATTGTTATTGTTGCGTAAACGCATCTTTTGTGTACCAGGCAACACAGCCCAATCACACACAACACAAAATTATCATCAAGTTTCGGGTAACCTAAGTATATGCGGAAATACTATGAATTTTGTGTACTTTATAATTATGCTGATGAGAGGAATACAAGTACAATAGCATTTTGATTCCACTATGTTGGGACTAAGCTCACATATATTCTGAGCTGTAAATTTTTGTTTAAAAAAACCCATTTAAAAGCAATCTTTTCCATTAAAATAAAGTGCAAATCTTAGGACCTATTAGAAAATGCAAACCTATTTGAAATAATTTTTCACATTTCTTGAATTCGAAATTGAAGTCTAGTACTAAAATTACATTTTAGCCAATTGAAGACGCTATTCGTTGTGCATATTCGATTTTGTTCATTTTAAGTTAAACCATAATTTACTTTAGAAATAATACTGGAAATAAATAAAATGTTGTGAAAATTGCATCCATATAAGGTCGATGCTGCTACTAGCACTGATAATGTACGTGGTTAATATTTATAGGTAAATTAATTGAATATTAAAGAGATGCCAACCGTTAGTATTTTCACTACACTTCTTTTTGAGACGCGAAAACACAAATTGTTTTCACAATCTTTGGAAGACTAAGGACCGCAATGTGTAAAATGTTGATTCAATAAAAGTAATCAAACATGTATTATAACAGAAATACAAAAACTCTTAAGTTTGTTTTGAGAGATTTTATCTTTGACGTGTGATAATTAAGGAACAATAAGAAAAATATTAAGGTGGACTCACTTTGAAACTTATATTAATAGAAGTAAATTGGAAATTTTTCGATAATGAAAAAAATGTCGTTTCCCCAAGTATCATTCGCTAGTTTTGCGAAAAATTTGATTCTTATCATATTCGCACACAAAAAGTGTAAAAACACGCCGTTACACTATATATCGGAAAATTTTACCGTCGCTGCAACATGTACATGTATATGATAATTACGAAACACAATTTAACAAAACTCGATGGTACAACAGCAACTCTACATGATGATTCATCGAAGTGTTGGTGCGAAAATGCTGGAATGATATTTCACCCCTAAATTTTATTCTATTTGAAAAAGTAATGATATGAACTTGATGTGAAGAGCATCAAATAATGCTGTTAATTCGGTCCACTTCCACTATCATTCCGCGAGTAAGCTGCGCGAGAAAGCTACGATAAAATTACATTCACGGCTTCAATAATAAAATGCTCGAAGAACAACATAAACAATTGAAAACCAATCGATTGTATATACGCATTTGGTCTGAGTGTCCGAGCAAGCTGAGGGATGGAATAAGAACAATATAATAATATTATATTAACACTAGTCACATGTATAAACGAATATGAATCAATTAACAAAGAGATTATTAACACAAATACAAAATCATTAGCCCAAAACAAGCTCTTAGTTCCACCATCACTGACAGGTGGGCTTGTAGAAAACAAGACGTTTCTGGTAGGGATGCTGTGCTGTAATAGTGTTGGCCCAACCCATTGGTTAGCCACAAGCCAGCCCCTTGGAAGTCATTGACGGAGTTTCCGAAACTTACCATACGCATGCCTCTTCACTCGCTGGTTGTCTCGCACCCTTCCACTGGAAGTTGAAATACGTTTTTGTATGGACGTTGTTTTCGTCTTCCAGGCGACAGCCGGATGACTGCAGGCACTCAATGCAAACATCCGTTGCATTGCAACATAAGGCGTTCCTGACGATAACTGTTCATTGGATTTGCTTTTAGACTTCTATAATCTGGTTAAAATATGACAGGCAACTCTATGGAATAGAACGAAGTCCACCTCTTGCATATCCAGTTGAGCCATCATTACCATCACTGACACATGGGAATTGGTGAATGGCGGAATACTAGCGGTTGAAGAAGGTATCGCGTTAGCTCAGCTTTAGCTTTTAAATACCAGAAACAGTGATTGTGTTTGCATTAGTGTTTAATTTAAGCAGTGCAACCAGCCCACTTGAGCACGGTCACAAGTCAGCCACCGTTTGTCTGTCTATTCTTTGTTGTCCGAGCAGCAAATAGTGCAAGTATATGACTCGACGGATGCTCCAGGAGCAGCATCAATTCTGAGATAGGTGTAGTAAGGTAGCCCGCCCCCTTGTTAAGCGTCTTTTAAGTGCTTAGCTGAACGTGACGAAGTGTATGTTAGTTAAATAAGTTCGAAAGGTGCGAATCTCAAGTAACTCTCTGGTCTGTTCGTGTCTTTCCTGCTCGACTTCATTGATTTTCATGTGATATTTGAAAGTAATTTACAGCGGACCTTAATGTCGTTCGAGCGTAATCGCCAATTCGAGGCCTAAAAGATCGGTCTCCAAAAAAAAATTCTGAATTTTAGTGCTCCTAAATGACTGCGGCTGATGTAAAAGTTGTTAACGGCATCTATTTTATTTCATGTCTTGAAGCTTGTGAAGTGAAAATACAACATAGTGTGTGGGACTCCAATTGTTGTTAATTAAGAAAGAAAATAGAAGCGTGGCCATTTTGAAATCAAAGTGTTATATCGGCGATTGGCGCGGGAATGAATGTATATTTTCCGATTTCGTGATAACAGCGTCAATCTGGGTAGCCCATATATGAATGTGGCGGGCTCTGATAGCCCGAAACATAGTGGACTGCCCCATCACATCGCATCAAGTTTTGTATCAAGCGGGGTGGCGACAGCGGCGAGCAAAACATTTTCGGGATTTTCGTTACAGCCGACGTCAGCGTTCAATTTTGCTGCTTTTCGATCTCCCAGTGTTACCGGTGCAATTATTAACCCGAACTCGGCGGCGGCAGCCCATGGCTTTGGCCCTTTCACAAGCCACTTTATCACTGGATCGGCACCCAACCATCAATCCGTGTTTAGTAATAGTCAAAATTACCGGGACGAAAACAGTTCAAACTCAGTTGAGTTTAATCAGACTGTAAAATACATCCGACAGAATAGTGGTAGTCCGAATAACCAGTATACAGGAGCTAGCAACAGTCCCGTGCTTGAGACGACAAGTGAATTTCAGACATTTAAAACGAACAAAGACAATTTAGGTTACCACAGCTGTATAAATAACAATAATATCGAACAGCTTAATACTGACTCGTCTGGGCCTATTAATAATCGCCTTGAGGATTCAAAAACAATTTCATCTTTTGTGCAATCAGAGAGTCCAGAATTGACCAATAATCGATATGAAAACAACAATAGTCCTGTAGACAGTGCTCAATCATACCCTGTAAGTCAGAAAAGCAGTGAAGAAGCAGGCGGATTAACTCCGCCTCTCGGTGTTGAAAATTTGACTACAAGTAGCCCTGAAAATTTGTCGAATAAGCGTTACGTTGATTACGCTACATCCAAACTCTCTGTACCCGATATGTTAGAGCATAAACTACCACTAAGCTTCCTTGGTCCACCGTTGGCCGCACTACATTCGATGACTGAAATGAAGTCGCCCGGCGGTCCCCCACGTATTAATGTTAATGATAATAATTCATTGGGGGTAGGTGGTGGCGGTATTGGTAATGGATTAGTGACAACACAAACATCAACACACAATTCACATGGAGCAGCTAATCCGCATGGTATCGATACAATTTTATCAAGACCTCCGCCTGTAACTTCAAATGGACTGAATGCTTTGGCAGGAGGTGAGTGGATGAATTGTACGTAGTTTCATTTATAAATTGTATTCACAACTCATGAATTTGAAGTTATTTTATGTAAAAAAAGTCGAATATTCTGAGAGAAGTTCTCGAGATCTTTTTTTCTATTTCGTAAGGAGTTTAGCACAGGTTACATGTACCACGTTATTCTGTTGATTTTTTTAAATTCCTAAGTCTGACGTGCGAGGCTTAAATAAATCCTAAATAGTCAAAAATGTTTCCTTCAAACGAAATTAAGGCTTATTATTATATAAATAAATTCGTTTTGAAAATACATTAGAAATGAAATACAAGTTTGGTCGATTTAGAAGCCGTAGGGATATAAGTCACATTCCATTTCGGTCCAGTTTTTCTGTTCGTTTTTTACAAAAAGAACGAAGTTCTTTTTTAACTAAAGAACATCGTGTCAAGACGTATTTTGATATTCTGACTGTAACCAATTTAAAAGAACGAGAAAATAGCTGGTATAACTACGGTCAAAATAATCCTGCATTTTCATATATGTGTATATATCCTATAAACTCTGCATGCAGTTAATTAGAGATGTATAGAATAAAAGGATATTTTTAATATTTCGATTTTCAAAACTAAATTGTCGATTTAATCATAGTTTGTCTGAAAAAATACTGTATTTTTACATACTTTCGTGAAAACTTTTGTGAATGGTTCACATTTTCGTTTTAAATATTTATTAACCTCCAATGGCTTGAATAACTGATATAAATTATCCGTTAGATTTGAAGTTTTCCCACAGTTCATCAATGCTTCCTGGAATTTATCTGTTTTCCAGGATTAAGATCCGGTTATTGAGCCGGGTCTTAATCCAGTGTTGTTATTGTTTTTGTTATTTTTCATTAGTTATTTGGTGTAGTCATCTATGTTATTTGAGCAGTGTGTTCAGAAACTCGTAACCCTATAATTATGAAATTTTCTTGTTATTATGATCAAGACACCAATAACCTGTATCACTCATATGCAAAGTAACTACACGTATGCTCCGGTGAGTCACGCTGGTGTCCAACGCATTTTAAACGGCACCTGTAACAATAATTCCACGCAAAAATAGCTTGGACTCTGATAATTGCAGTTTTGCCCGATCCTTGGAATTAAGTACGTCATGAGCCATGAACCCGACGGATACACAGGGTTAAGCAATTGTCCTCGTTGAGTGACGATTGATTTTCGCAAATCGGCAAATTTTCGCAAAGGCGAATTTCATATAGTAAAAACTATTGGTGTATCTACTTCAAATCAAATCAAATGATAACTGGAGACTTGAAACATTACTTGATTGAAATTGCTGTCTTTCGAACCAAAAATTGAACTGAACTTTAAATTATATTCAAAATAATGCATCGAGATAATACCAATGAACAAATGTTAAACAATTTGTTTTATTGCGATATTTAGAGTGCGTCGCTGTGCAATTCGAACGCTTCGATACATATGAACGACAATCGTGAATAGTTTTACGTGTCACTGTACCTCCACTTTGCTTGTATAAACAAACAGGATTTTTGATTAGATATGTTGTAATGCAAAGTATGTTCACTACAGATTCAATATCAATCTATTTTTCTATTTTATTTAAATTATTCTTGAAGTTCTAACAAAGCCAAAGCAAGAACTATTCTGCTATTATTGACATTCATTTGTTAGGTTAAAAGAAACTATTAATGATTGCATAGGAGGTAGCTGTGTACATTGTGGGTTTATGGGAATGACGATTCTTATACACATTTACACGGATATACTTGATCTTTTAATACTCTTACACTC
Organism: Stratiomys singularior; assembly: GCA_954870665.1. NCBI lineage: Eukaryota > Metazoa > Arthropoda > Insecta > Diptera > Stratiomyidae > Stratiomys > Stratiomys singularior. Next base: position 111,187,197 of record OX940880.1, on the reverse strand, counting down.
ATATACTTGATCTCTTGTTTAGTTCGCATTGTGAACTTGATCCAAATGAAAAATACAATTAAATCGGAATTTTCTTATTCAAATACTAACTCATTTTGTATGTCATTCTACTCGAGCATTTAGTAACCAGTACAAAATGAAGTCCTTGGTTAAATTTTTCATTTTAAACGTGGAAACTTGGCATACTCATGAAAAAATTTTCCAAATAGATACATAGCGAAGTGTATTGAGATACAAGTTTTCGCGGTATTCAATCAATATTAATGTTTTTTTTTTATTTAAACATAAACACAGAGGAACATATTGTATAGTCACTATTTTATTTTGCTTTCCACTATGTCGAGAAAATTTTTTATCCATCAGAATGAAAGTGCTTTCAGCTAGGCCATGAATTCTTGATCTGCGCAAGGGGTGGGCGAAATAAAACAATAACTGACAAATTCAAGTTTGTGTGTCGAATAAATTTTTAAGCGTTTCATAACTACTTTCCTGGTTTTTACCAGTTTCGTAACTCAAAGGAGAAATGCAATTTGCACTTCCTTGTTGATCAGTGATCGATTAGTCAAAAGTAAGGCACTATCTGCTCTCTGTCTGTCTCTCTAAAGAATTTTTTTTTAACTAGTAAAATGGTTAATATAGCTATAAATTATATAAATTGGTTTAATTATGGTTTAATATACTTGAAATTTTTAGGAATTAATATACTTGAAATTTTTAGGAAAATATTTCAATTATCATATGAACACATTTTTGAGGCCAGACACACTGGAAACCAGCCAACTTGTCAATTGATGAATCGGGTACTTGCCACCTTTAAATCAATTCTTATCAATTTCCATCCAATTGTGGATTGAGTTAAAAAAAGAAGTAGATTGCATTTTCGTGACTAATTTAGTCCCTTTTTCATTTTTCAATTAAATAAGTCTTCATCTGGTTGTGCTCTATAAATAATAACTACCTTTTTACAGGCGGAATGCCAAGATTTTCGATTGCTGCTGCAGCAGCTGGCATGGCACAATACCTATCGCAAAGTCAAGGAGGCCCTTTGAAAGCACACTCTGGTCATATAGTTGATAGGCCGCATTTATATTGGCCTGGTTTACAAGGTTTAGTAGCGAATCCAATGGCTTGGAGAGACCGAATAACAAGTTCAAGTAAGTAGAAAAAAGCTTATTTTTTTACATTAAATACCGATCATTTGCTCAAATGATTTTTTACTTTAACAATCAAGTCGAGTGCAATCGCTGGATTAGTAGCACAACGTCAATAAGAATAATTAAAATTTATCAACGCTTTCATATACTTGCCTCTTCTTTAAAACATATAATGACGATCCTACTACGTACTTTGAACTCATTGAAATAATTTGGACAATTTTTCGTTAGTTGCAATCAACTGCTTATTATGATTTAATCCAAATCCGGTGTTTGTGATTGTGATTATAATTTAGGAGAAAAATACACTTGAAAAGTCAATGGCTAGAGCTGACCAAAGCAGCTACCATTCGGTGAAACATGTTGTTATAATAATGTTACCATTTGCCACTGTTCGGTTCTTTTATCAAGAAAGGTATTAGCGTTTGATCAATTTTATTTACATAAGTATAACGCACAGTTGATGAATGTTTTAATTATATGTTGAGCATATGCAATTGAGCAAAACTTTATATGGGTATAGTTTATCTTATAACGTATCAATATTCTAATTGGCATTTCACGCTGTGGTATGGGATTTAATTGATTTGCATAGGTCATATATGCGTTTATGATAAGGTGACTTATATTAAACATATGCAGTTACCAACAGTAAAGCAGATGGCAAAATTTTTGAAATATACATATTGAACATTTATTAGTGCTTTATAAACAGAAGATATCAAAAACATGGATTCTCTAACTCAAACAATACAGCATATATTGTATTTTGTTAAATAATTTGTTGATAAAGGACATTGCTAACGTTTATAACTATTGAATATCGTCTTATGTTATTTTGTTATGGATATGAACAATGAAGGACACTGTTCCGACGCGCACAGGGTCGGATCGGAAAGGATACCCAGAATCCTTTCACTTACTTGTGAGAAGGTTTCTTTCTACTTATCAATATCATTAACGATCACTGGAGCTTTAATAAACTTCAGTTTTGCGAACGGCAACATCAAAGAAAATTATATCTTAATAATTGAATAAATCCTAATTGTATAGCTACCGACACATACTTTCGACCATACGGTATAATTTAGACGGCATGATTCTCAAATTACGTCCAAAAATTGATTGAAACATTTTATATTTTTAAACTAAAAGCCATAATACGGATTAAAATTATTTTAAACAATTGAGAAAACTGATATTAAGTTGTTTGGACTGCTTTGCTATGGTTGGTTTCGATAGTTATTGAAAAATACGCAATTTTCCTTTAAACCATAGAATTTATTTAATAAGTTTTTTTTAACAAATACCGATATTTCGGAAGACAGTTGCTTCCTTCCTCAGTGCTAACAAGTTAGTGCTAACTTCCTTCCTAAGTTAGCACTGAGGAAGGAAGCAACTGTCTTCCGAAATATCGGTATTTGTTAAAAAAAACTTATTAAATAAATTCTATGGTTTAAAGGAAAATTGCGTATTTTTCAATAACTATGAGAAAACTGCTTATGCAGGAATATTGCAAACGGCATTAAAAGTGTACTGTTAATCGAAACAATATGGAAAAAGTATGAATAAAAAAATTGTTAAGTAATGTGAAAAATTTGTTCTCAGTCAATTCCCAATGGCGTACATACACTATCATCAACTTGAAAAGCTAACGAAGCAATTCTTTTTTAAAAAAAGGTTTCATCATTCTGCCCAATAGTTTTTGTTTTTAAGAAACCTTTAAATCAACTGATGATGCTATAAAATCCAATCGCTTCATTCAAAGTTCAAGATCTCGGCTCTAGAGCAGCTAGCTGGGGCTTGCTATTACTTGTACTGAGCCCTTCCTGTTTTTTTTAATTATCGCTTTCCATATGCTTTTTAAAATTCGTTTGTGTCATCATTGTCTTTTACTCTTCCCACATACAAACAACGTTATAATTTACGGAATTTTAAGGATAACTGATGGGTTGCTATGTATAGTCTACCGGTATAACGAAGCTTCCGCTTTATATTCCATGTTTAATGATGATGAAATGAAAGGATGAAAGATTCTTATTAGGACTTAGTTAGGATTCAGGATTCGCTTAAATTGATAAGCGCTATTTTGATGGGTAAATGTATATACGAAACATTGTTCTCCTGTGTCCATTTCGGATGGGTTGTTGAGAGAATTGTGATTGAGGATTGTTCGCCACATTCACGTTCAAAATGTTGTTGTATGCACTTTCAAGATGATTACATGAAACATTTAGTATTCGTATCATTAGGTCAGGTTTTGACAGACGTGTTTCTCATCTTTGTGTGAGCCATGGTTTTTGTTTTAATATCATAAATACAAATGGCTTCATATTCGCAGTTTAGTTCGCTGAGAATTCGTCAGGATTCTATAGATCCGGGCAAGATTTTGACGTCTTTGATATACGCCACTTATTATGGGAGCTAAAATCGCATCGTGCCCGTTGTACCATCTGTAAATTGTCTTCCTACGTATAAATCTATGCTACTCATTTAGACCTGGTATGCAGCAGAACCATCTGTTAGGTGGACATTAATCTCGATTTGAATTAGCAGCGTCTTCAAAGACGTGATGTTGATAGACTTTGTATGCTCAGTGTTTTTACTATTTCATCCAATTATATATCCAACGCTGTTTTGCTAAGAACGTTCGACGTACGTGAATTCTAAATGCTTATTTTGAAATAATTCTTCGTTCTGCAGGACTATAATAAGTAGAACTATGTCGGGCTTACGGGGAATATATGCGGAAATTCGAATTACATATCCTTTCAACGATATTGAAGAGCACTTTCGAACATAGGAAACTCCTCTTTACTTATATTGTAATCAAACTGACTTGACGGTGAATATGAGCGACCAAATGTTCAGAGAAAATATAATGAAATCACTATCTCAAATATATTTGTGGTTAATATAGATTAATTTTTGTTCTTTCAAAAGACACTGTCATTTAAAAGGAAGGAAAGATTATGTACAGTATATTGAAGAAAAATACGCCACGAAATACGAAATGCAACCCGAGTCGAAAAATAAATTCTGTTTTGATCTCAAATAAGATCTGGTTCTATACTGCTATTCAGTATAGAACAAGCAGAAGTTACAAATTCTGTTTCAATCCTGAATACGCAACACAGAAGTACCAAATCAGGATGAGAATAAATTCTGATTTCAACCTGGTACATCAGGTTTGGATCAGAATATAGCAATCCTATACTCATCCTCGTATTAGAATGATTTATGAAATTATTAAAAATTATTATAAAAATTGTTATATAAATGGAAAAATATAAAAATTAATTTATGTATGAGTGAACACCAAAATTTTTTATAAATAAATAGCTCTGTAGATTTTGTTTTTAAAAATATGTTAAAATCATTTTTAAAAAGCATATACTTACTACTAAACAATAAAATTTTGGCGGTATACCACGCTCTTTTTCTTTTAGCAGTCTGCCATAATAATTTAATTTCTTAGCCAACTATCCGATTGTCTGGATTTATTGACACACTACTCTCTCTATCCTCTGTCCAAAAAACAAGAGCAAAATCATTATCACTATTATTACATGACATTTTTTTCGCTACAAAATATTTTTCCACTAGAACTGTTTCAAATACGTCTTACCACTTCGGTATTCGTTTAAAAAATGACGTCAGAATTTTAACAAAACTATGGACCGTCTATGTTCTTAACCGTTCTACGTCATTTATTATGTTTACTTATCTTAGACCCAAACATATGATTCACCAAGAGCGTGAGAGAAGTACGTACAGAACAATTTTTTTTTCTTGGTACCCGCATATTTTCATGCATTTATAGCTAACTCCAACCCCGAAAGGAAAATATTTTACCACTGGTTTAGCAGTAGTAAAAATAAGCAGGCTGAGATAAGAATGAAATCTATAAACATAAATCAGGACAGGATGAGATCAGACTTAAGTTTAAAATCAATTTTATTAGATCAGCATAGAATCAGGATGAAAAGTATAAAATCAGACTTGACAGTATGAAATCAGTATTGAATAAGTATGAAATCAGGCCCATCAGGATGAAATCCAACTTTATTTTTCGACTCGGGATGGCAGGAATTAGTAAATAAATTTAATGCTATGAGTTAATGAATAAACTACTAAGGCAGAATTTGAAAAAATCTGGCATTATAGGCATTAAATGGTATTAAAATAGGCTCTTTACCCGTGTGTTATTCTATAATGTAAATTGGGTTTTAGACGCCTAAATGGTACAGCCAGTTGTGTTTTCAGTAGGCCTATTAATCTGATCATAAGTTTCTCTAAGCGAACCAAACAAATTTCTTGTAGAGCATCGATTTTCGTATCACAGCTGAATAATTAGTAGTCTGTTTCTTGTTAGTGTACGTTAACTTTAATAGACGTCAATAAAAAAAAGCCCAATCACAACATATTTCTTCCGTTGAAGATGGTTATGATATGAGAATAAAAACTTGAATAACCGTATTTTTCGTAGATATATTGCTATTAGAAAAATTATAAAGTAATCTTTAATAAATGCTCTGTATATAAAAGGATAAATTAAGGAAAATGTAGCCTGGCGTGAGGGTATTAAGCAGCTTTTTTCCAATATTATTATCCTTCAAAGTACAATTCAAAAGTTACCGCAATCTTCACATTTAACTTTGGACAGCATATCTATATCTACAGTTGTATAGTTTTCAACATTTTATTACAATGATTTTAGACACCTTTTTGTAACAGTTAAAATCACTTATCCAGACTTATAAATTGATCAAAAGTTGAATGATTGGTGCTTTCTTCAAATTGCAGACGCCACTGCTCAATCATTCTCAATCGTTTCTGTCTGAGTACTTGGCTAATTGTTCAGGTTAATGAAGTGGGGGAGTTGATAGCAGAAGCATGTCCAACGAAATAATTTAGAATCAGAGCTTGGCATATTTGTTTTTGCTCGTTCTCTAATGATTCCACTTGTAATGCTTGCACTTATATGAAAAGTAAAAATCTTAGCCTTTGCCTAATCATGATCTTGTCTGACTAGTGGAACTATTCTATTGAATTCCATGAGAATACACTAAGATCTAACAAATAATTCAAATCCATATTTCTATAACTTGTTGGTTCTATAACTTTTTCCCGCAAGCGCAGAATTTCAAAAAAATCTGTTTCTATGAATCTAAGCTTTTAATAATATCAAACAATACCTAATAAATAAGCAAAATAGTGGCGTGTTTGTCTTAAAAACGTAAATTTTCCATGTTTTTATTTACAGGGGACATAATCATTTATGTTCGTCAGTTGTATTCCTCTTCTTATTTAAATTTGATTGTACAGTTACAACAATATGCACATTTAAAAACTATTCGCACATCCTTACTATTTGCATATAAATGAGAATGAAATCTGAGTGTAACTCTGCCCCTCCATTCGCCTCCTTTTTAGTCGTCGTAGAAAAGATGAATGGAAAACGATGTAATTGGTTGAACAGAAAGCTAAGAAAACGAAAACTTCACAAAAGTATTATAAAATACCTCATCTATATGCATTTACAATTTCTAAGAGTGTGAAAGCTACTCACTACTATGCTTGCTTTAAGTATTGTAAAAGGAGTTCCTATACTACAACAAATTTAACAATGTTCATTGAATCATCTTTCATGCATTATGATTTATTCCCAAGACGTCATTAAAGATATATTTGTAGATGAAAATAAAAAAACGGTGATTACTCACTATTAGTTTTTCAAGAAAGAGTATAATGACCACACACGTTGTGTTCATTGTGTGTACAATGTGACGGCAATCATGTAGAAGGGTCTTTGGTCAAAGCCAAGTATCTGTTCTATATTGTGAGTAACCATTTAATGGATTATTAAAGCGCTTATGAAATGATCATAATGGAAACTTTAATGCCATTAAATAATTCATTCAATTTTGAAAATGTTGTTTGCAAGATAAATTCGTAGTTTGCGTTATTAAAAATTACACTAGCACATACATATGTACATCCGCAACAGTATTTAAAGATCAAAATTTGTTTGAATGCGCAAAATCTTCGTCTTGCTATTTGGTTAAAGCTGTTATCATAAAAATGACGACATGGCACGATTATCTACGGGTATGTTTACATGTGTAAGGGCGTGTATGCGGAGAAATAAAGTCAAGCGAAAATCTGAAAAATGGTCGACTACGACTGCAAGTACTACATGACAGCGCATAAAACAAACTAGATGTTTGTATCCCTATGGAGTAACAGCTATCCGTTGAAGATGGGAAAGGAATGTGCTCCACTGCGAAGTCATCATCTTTTTCATTTTCCACCCAGGCAAACATCCTGCTAACCAACACCAGATTCATTGTTGGGGGGTTCTATGTTGAACTCATATTATTATTGCCTATTTCTTTTTGTCGTTGCTCGGGTTACTGAATAAGAAGAAGCGGAAAACTTGCATTCATATTTGCAAAAACCTAAGGACATAAATACAATGAAATTGTTTCTCTATATAATAAGGATAAAAGTTGGAAAACGGAGTTGTTGCAGATGAGTGAGAAGCAGCTATAATGGTGGAGATAGCGGCCATCATCTCTGCTTACCACCTCGTGCATGGTCTTAGTATTTCCTTTCGGTATTCTGACGGCGAGACTTGCAAAGTTTTATGAAATCATTGAGGACATTGATGATGTGGTGGATTTAGAAAACTGGAAAAGATGTGAATTTGAGAGTAGCATGCAATTGGAAGATTGATTACGTAAAGCTAACATTCAGAAAGCGAGGAAGTAAACTGATATAAACATGCTAACACGTATTGCATTAGTACTTAGAAATTAATGAAATCGTTAAAATTTTGAATGATTTGAAAGTTTAACACGAAACATGTTATGCTTAGCTCAATACATGGAAGTATGTCGATATGCATAGGTCAATACATGGAAGTATGCCGAGCACGATTTTGAGTTTATAAGTTAATTTTTTTATTCATTGTTAATTTGAATTGGTTTAGTTGAATTTATATTTATATACGTTTATATATATAAAGAAAAAATAAAACAGTTGCATTACCGTCAAGTTCTTATGTTCTGTATTCACTCCTGTTCACTAAAGAAACCGACCATGAATTATGAAAATCAAATATTTCAGAAATTATTTCAAATTTCGCTTGGATGCTTTTTAAATGATTTTTTTGTAATTGTTTGCTTACAATAGAATGAACTTCATTTTAGTATAAGATATATGACGATTTTATTTTAAATTTAAGAAATTTTGAAAGTATTTTACGTTAATAGTTTTCACTATGAACTAAAGCATATTCAAAGTCTTTGAAAAATATTCATATAATCTGTTACGTTGTCAGTTTCTTCAATTTTTGACAGAATTTAAAGCTTTCCCATAAATCCTATAACTGATTTGATTGTTTTCATACTTCTTCTCAAGCTACGAACACACAAAAACGACAAAAAATCTACCCTTAAAAGGCCAATCAAGCATCATTCGTTTGTGGTTGCTGCTTGCTGTCAATAAAAGATCAATCAAATCAAACCTTATATATATATACACACACAGAGAAACAAATAAACACAGAGAAACTCATAAAAATCGAAAGAAAATCATAAAATGACATAAACATCCCACTCAAAAGCTGTAGTTAAATTATGCTGAGAGGTTTACAGTATATTGAGGTCGATGAGTCGACCTGGATTCATTTGGCCGGGAAGAACATGTGGTGAACCATGATGGAAATGAATGTATGACCAACGAAAACCTTCAACAACACATCGTTAAAGCTAAAGAGCGTACTAATTAAGGAATTGGTAGCGAGATGACATCGTAAAAGTGGACCTGCAAATGCTGGGACGACATTAAATATGCACTCGATGGACTATTATTAGTGTGGGTCACAAAATCAGAGTCAAACCTTACAAAAGACGACATTTGGTTAGTTAATAAACAAAACGTATGCCCGTCACATTCACCATTATACTGTATCAGCTGCTGAAGTACGTATCAATTTATTTCTAACACTAAGCAACAATAGAGCTATTAGTGCTGCTCCAGATTCCAATCAACATACCAACCTCTGTAGTCAAAATGTTGAGCCAATTTGGTACTCTCTCGTCCAGTGCTAAGGTACTCCCTGAGGCAATTAACGTCACCCCATTATTAAACGATCCCTAATTATGTGAAATGATTTAAACGAGTAACGGAAAGCGAGGGATATAAGATAAAATACTTCTTGTAAATAGTAAGGATAGGACTGAATGTAACGATTCGATGGCGTGCAATCGTGTCACCCTTTCTTTATTCTGTGGGTCATATCGTTCCTCACATCCCAAAACCCGCAATCCCCGCTTTTGCTTCATATGATCCCAAAAATTAAACAAAATAACAATATCCCTTTCGTACCCTAATTTGCCATTCCATTAGTTACTCGTGTGTTTCACGTAAGTATACGTACCTCACACCTTTTCTTGTTCCCTGTTTGGCCGTCCTTGGTTCATACCATTATCATCATGTGAATGTAATTGTGGGTCGGCCATAAGGACATTATCTTTAATTTATCAATTAGTCTAATGTTTATATCAAAATTATCCTTAAAAGGAGTTGATGGAATGTGTTTATTTAGGGTATAGGTCGAAAGTAGATGCCGTAAACTTCAGAAATTTTACGTTGTTGTTTTGTAGGGGCGTGTGGGATGGGCTATGTCAAGTTTTAAAAGAAATGAATCTACTGAAAAAAATAAATCTTTAATCGTGAGAAATAAAAAATTAAATGTGATGGTAATGTTTAGTCCTAGATTAAAATGTAGTTTTGGAAAACAAAACATGCAATTCCTTGCCATCGGCAGTCACAGCAAATGTGAGATTTATTTTTTTTTTTACACGGGAAAGTTTAACCTAAATATTTATTTGAAATTCGCAAACATTTGAATATTTACTGCGAATTAGTGGTAATGTTAAAATTTTGTATTTTTTCTCTTTGAACCAAATGTTTGAATGTTCAACTCGTTGACTTAATATCAGAAAAGATAATTCATAGAATATACTCCGAGGAATCCCACCATATACCAGATAAACTTATGATATATATACAATGTCGGACAAAAGTCAACTGCAGTACCTTATATTGAGGTTCTGGTTAATTGGAAGCTTTAATCAAAAATCCATTGATGCGCATTTTGTCAGTAATGTAAATATATTTATAAAATAACAAAAACAAAAACTTTTCTTAACAAACTTAAAGAAAAATTCATAAAAACAAAAATTTAATGGACAAAAGTCTACGGCAGTCAGTGTTGGCTAACTTATACACATTGAATTTCCAATTAAACCGAACGGTATTTCTTCAATATTTGTTTATTTGCTCTTATTGCCATTCAGCATATATGCAGCTGCAACTCTATATAGTTTTATCGCTAGTTTCGAAACGTAAGGGCTACAAAATGTCATCGCGAAAAGAAATTTCTAGTGTTGTGCGGAATTTGGTCATCCAATAGAAAAAAGACAATATATCGTGCTCGGAAATTGCAAAATTATTGAAACTTAACCGAAATTCAGTGTATACCATTATCAAAAACTTTGATAACACTGGTTTCATTGAAAATAAGCCGCGATCTGGTCGACCGAAAAAGCTTTCGCGCAGAGACACTAGTTACATTTTAAGAGAAGTGATTAAAAACCCAAAAATAAGTGCGCCAGATTTGGCGAAACAAGTGGCTATGGTAAGGCAAAAGGATGTGCATGCAAGAACAATCGCGAGAGCATTAAACTCTTATGGGTTTCAAAGCAGAACTCTACGTAAAAAACCGTTAATATCCACCAAAAATCGACTTCTGCGCCTAGAGTTCGCCAAGGCTCATATTGACAAGGACATTGATTTTTCGAATCGACTCCTTTTTACGGATGAGTCGAAATTTAACGTTTTCGGGAGTGATGGTCACGTTAAAGTATGGAGGAAAAAAATACAGCTTTAGAGATCAAAAATTTGACTCCTACTGTCAAGCACGGTGGAGGCAATGTTATGGTTTGGGGGGCCATAGTTGCATCTGGGGTCGGCAGATTGGCTTTTATTGAAACTACAATGGACCGCTATATTTATAAGAACCTGTTGGAACAACATTTGAAGCCATCAGTTGAGAAGTTGTGCCTTGGAGAGAGATGGATTTTCCAACAAGATAATGACCCGAAGCACACAGCACTTTTCGTCGAGAACTGGTTGTTGTACTACGCTCCCAGGCAGCTGAATACGCCTCCCCAAAGTCCGGATTTGAACCCAATAGAGCACGTATGGAAACTTCTGCAGCGGAAAATTCGAAAAGTGCGCATAACAAATAAAAATTTGTTAAAGGACGCGCTCATCACAGAATGGGAGAAAATTACATCCGCTGAAACTGGTTATTTAGTCGCCTCTATGCCCCGAAGACTGCAAGCAGTAATTGATGCTAAAGGGGGTCCAACCAATTATTAAAGCAGCAAATAATTTTAAAAACTTCGATACCTTTAGTTGAAAATTCTTTGTGTGTAAGCCAGCCAGCACTGAATGCCGTAGACTTTTGTCCATTCAATTTTTAATGTTATTATGAATTTATCTTTAAGCTTGTTAGGAAAGGTTTTGTTTTTGTTATTTCATAAATATATTTACGTAACTGAAAAAATGTGCATCAATGGATTTTTGATTAAAGCTTCAAATCAACCAGAATCTCAATATAAGGTACTCTCGTAGACTTTTGTCCGACACTGTATTTACATGAGAATGTTATATATAGAATGTCAAAATAATAAATACACCACAAAGTATCTTGTAAAACATATTTTTTCAGCTGGCTATGCTTTTCAAGTGACTCAATCAGCTGTAATAGATTATTAGATTGGGAGGAGTTTTGCATGTAGCAAAACTGTTTATTTGGTTTGTTCGCAAATGTCAAATTGATGTTGATAGTCAACGGATCATTTTCACATTGGGAAAAATTATAAATACAGTCCATAAATACAGGAATGGTCCAAAACGCCATGAAGGAGAAGAATGATAAAGAAAATCGCGGCCGGCAACGGAAAACCACTCCATCATTGCATCGAAAATTTGTGTGCGTTTGTAAAAAGAACTCTGTCGCGTCTTCGGTCGTGAATTTGCGGGAAACAAACGCTAACGTGAGTACTAGAACAATTTGTAGAAGGTTATTCGACGCAGACTTACCAGCCCGATCACTAAGAAAAGTACCTCTCCTAGGTAAATAAAACGGAACAGAATAATACGAACCGACTAAATTTTGCAAGGGTGTGGAGTGTGGACCCATTCATATTGGTGTAAAGATACCGACCGGCACAGTCACCAGACTGTAAATCCTATTTAAAGTTTCTGGAAGCAAGTCTTGGATAGGGTTTATGTTCATAAACCCAGAAATAAGTTCAAATTATCGACTGCGGTAAAATGAGAGTGACCTGATTTCAAAAGAAAGCTGTGAACATTTAGTGGATTATCTGTCGGCTCGTTCCAAACAAATTCTTACAAATAAGAGTGATATAAAAACCATAAAGCTGAAACCTTTTCTTGAAAAGCATTAAATGTTTCAATAAAATATCTTATACTGTATTTATTTTTTGTCCACTCTATAATGAGGATAATGAATCTAAATCGAAGTCTATTAAAAACCCTTAAGACACAAGACGCTTCTTTTGCTACTAATATTTTCTACACATGTCAGCGTATCGTTTCAATAAACCAGCTTAACTTACAAGGTATTGAAAGCTGGAAAAGATGTTTTCCAAAAAAAAACGCAAGCATTTATTTATTATTTTGACCAACAGTGTATGTTATATATTTATGTTATATAATTTAAATTAATATTTTATAAAATTAAAATCTTCCGTCTTCCCTGTTAAAAAAGAATTTCGTTTATCACTCAACTCAGTAACATATTTCAATATAATATATATGATTATTTCTTCCTGCTGATGTTTAATAATCTTCGCGAAAAATCAACCGATGTGCAAACTGTAAAGAGACGAAATCCCGCGTGTTTGATATCAGTCCCCAAAAAAGTAAAGACCGCTTAGACGATTTGTCGAGTGTGAGTGATACAATGTTTTTTCTTATCAAGCCAGTTATTGCTATAAAATTATTGAAACAAGTCGCAAGAAACATTCTTAGAATGTCGTATAACATAATGCCACTAGTGGTATTATCGAGATCAAGAATAATCGAGGGGCTGAGACGAACGAAAGAATTTTAGTAATCATAATTTCCGATAGATTCTTAAACAAAAATTATTAATGCTTATTATCGTTTATTTTACTGTTATTGTAATAAATGTTGTTTTTCTAGTGTCAGCAAGCTTATCACAATCACATCATAACCCAGAAAAGGATGGAAAAAAGAAGCATACACGACCAACATTTAGCGGACAACAAATTTTTGCTTTGGAGAAAACATTCGAACAAACAAAATACTTGGCTGGACCGGAACGGGCCAAGTTAGCATATGCCTTAGGAATGACAGAATCACAAGTAAAGGTCAGTAAATATTGCTTTTATTTTAAGCGCTAAGAAACATTGCTAAACTCAAATAATCTAATACAGTTAAGATGATAAAGCATAGCATAGCGAGTTGGTAGTCGAAAAACCGAGTTAATTAGTACAATAAATGGTTTTTAATAGCGCTCCTTTCTCTCCAAAGACATCGAAGCAAAACATACAAACGAGGAAGACGACGTTTTCATTGCACTTATAGAGGCGTCAACGGCGATTTTCTTACTTCATTCCAGGCTATTTGCATATTTATTGAAACAAATCCAAGAGGATTTAAAAGTCTCTGGTTTTTGTGGGCACTGACAGCGGTTGATTTGTATTCCTGCGGCTTGGATTGGATTGCCTGCCTTCCTTTGCCAGATCTATTCTCGTTTATACTCAACTGCAAGGAGGAGGTCGAACTGGCGTTGAGTTAGTATCGCTTTCTCAATTCCCTTGGGTTGGACAGAATTGAATCTGCTGCTATAGGTAAAATAGCACATGATAGGAAAGGGAGAGATTGGGCGTACACTTTTCCACAAATGATGACGAAGACGAAGTGGAAAACGCGATTTTCTACTTGCACGATTACTGAACCCAGTAAGAGTCAGTCGCGCCTCACTTGTTTTGTAAATCTTTTTTATCCTTGTCATTGGATTTGTTACCACACGTGGCTGTATTTTAATTCAAATTAGTCGTAATCCCAATTTTAATTGAGTTCCGTGTGTGCTGTTTAAACAGCCATTGAAAATTGTGCATATTTTCGTTTTGGTATTAGTTATGTATTAACTATAGTTTAGCAATTGTAAAGTATCTCTTATGATTCGTTGGCATCAAAATGACGTCATTTAGTAATATGCAATGTAAAAGGTTGAAAAATTGATGTTGGCACGATTAAATTACATGAGAAACTTGTTTGCTTATTGCAAAAAGAATTAAATCTGAATTCTGAATTGAAACTGTAGAATGAATGTAAAATACTAAAATGTTCATTAGTTTCCATGCTCACATCTAATTACTGCGAAAAAAACTTTACACTTGCAGTTGTAACAAAACCATTAAACGCGGTAATTAAAAACCTAATTTGAACTATTGCTATTGGGTGGAAATGTGTTTGAAACCAGGGACAGAAGTCCTAAAAAATTTCTGCACGAGACTTTAAGATCTGGATTTAGATCTATATTGACTTTGCCGCGGATTTCTCTGTTTTGCGGCAAAAATGATTTTGAACATACATAATTTCCCGGTTTAAAGACATACATTAAAGTCACTTTTCTCGAAATAACGTGTTTCATGATATCTTGGTAGTACGAAATTGTTGTTTCAGAAATAACAATGTTTTTTTGGTAAAATCCTCAAAGTTTCTGCGGCAGAATATGCATTCCATAAGCAAAATTTACCGAAAGCTCTTCCCTTGAACATTATTGTTAAATTTAAAAATACAACTAGTTGTTTGAAAAACGGGGCAATTGGTCCCTGCAAAAAGATTAGTAACTAGGTTTCCAACCGGAAAAAAAATATCGACAACGTTGTCTACAATCGAACCGAACAGATTATGTTTGAAAGATGGGTAGAATGGGGCTTAAAATAGTGGGAGATCGATGTGTACTAGACGAAGACGCTCCAAGTTACCGCCACTCAGTTGGCTTTGATGAAAAAGCCTTGACAACGGATGCTTTGATTCGGATGAGTTTTGGTTTTCCCACAACATTCTCTACAATAATATCATAGCTGATTGAAACCAAACAATATACATTTGAATTAATATTAAGAGGCATTTTCAAATGCGAATTCTTTAAGCAGGGATTACTCAAACATTTTTCTTCGATGTGTGAGATTTAAAGCTTATATCAACTAGTATCAGAAAGGTTCCATGCAGTAATTTATTTGCATGAATCGAAATGAAAAATGTGGAAATTTTATAAACAAATAACACAATTTATAACCAAAATGATTTGATAGTAATAAAGCTAAATGAATTTATTACTAACTCTGAATAACACAAGGAATAGGAAGAAAAGTATAGAATTTTTCTAATGATGTTGCAATTGTTTCTGAGTTTTTAGTTGCATACTTTCCTACCTTATGATCAAGATCATTATCGAATTTAGAAATCTCACGTAAAATACTTTTTCATTTGAAAAAAATAGGTCAGGTAGACTTAGACTGTTTTCAATTTGAGTGTTTAATTTACAAAGGAAACGAACCGGCTATAAATGGAGTAACTGCTGAAGGTGCTAATGAAAAACTCACTCGATCGACATAAATACGCAAACTATTTGGTATCTTGGGTTTTTGTTAGTGAATATTGAAGAAAATCAACAGGATTTCTATTCATTGGAATGGATATTTATGGTACATATCACTTTAAAGTTACGAATTTGTCAACAATCCTTCATCGTTATCTTTCTGCCATATCTTATCCCGAACTGGCGACTTTATAGTCGTAAAATGGTTAAATCATAAAAAGTGAAATTTTTTGACCAAAGATCATAATACACAACAGCAGACGAACGGACAGACATGTTGAATCAATTGATCGAAGGAGCCAACTGAGAGAATAACGCGAGAAGACAAGACAACCAAGTAGATGACCGCCATAGAAAAATGTTGCCGCACCACTATAAAGATACGAACCAAAAGATACAAAAAGCCTTTCATAGTTTTATTGCAACCAATCGCAATGAATGTTGTGCAATAAAACATTCAAGAAAAATAAAAGGAATCACCACTAACTCTTAAATCAATTGATAATAAATCTTATTTGACTGATGTTTAAGTGAATTTTTGTATAGTTCGCTTAAAAAGAAGATACTGACCGATAAGCGGATTGATGTATGGCGGTGCTTATTTGCGTTACTTGTTTTGATTCGTTTGGTATTTAAAAATATAAACTTTATTGTTGTGAAGGCTTCTCTTTTGTCGAGAAAAAAAAAGGGAAACTATTTCAAAAGGCATTAAAATTCCTATGTACCATAAATGCAATATATCAATTACCAGACAAATGAAGCAAAAGCCAGTACCTAAATTGTTGATGAATTGCAATAATTTTAACAAGACTTAAGGATTTGGTATTACTTTTTAAAGGGTGGGGTTGAATTGTCATTTTCTGTGAATTAAAATTTAATTTTATTATCAAATTGAACAAACGGATTATTATTTTAAAGATTTAATATGTTTAACAAGCGCAAAGTGGATGCTTTACAAATATCGTTGTTTTTTTTTTTTTTTAATTTAGTACATTTTAAGTACATTAAAATTCATTAACAATTTAAAAACTACAAATTTACTAAGAGATGATTTTGTATCCATATTTTTTGCTTAAATAATCATCTCTTAGTTATTTTGCTTACTTGCATTCAATCCTTTTGGGGATTAAAAACTAGTAAATTAACAATACTATCGTTGCTAGTGTTTTTGAAATAAATATAATCATTTCCACTGTTAGATGTTTAGACTGTTTATATCGAAAGTTATGCAAGTTTTTTTCTTTTTTTAAAACTCAACTTTAGAAATCATATAATCTACTACGAGTCTCAACTATTATTACTTTTATTACTACTACTTCTACTGCTACTGCATCTGCGGCTTCTACTACTACAAAGATTCATTCTTAAAAATGCCCATATAAATAAAGGAAAGCCTGTGACAACTGATTATAAAAAGGTGACACCAAATCAAATCAAACGAAATCTTGGTTTCGGCGAGTAATGAAATAAATTTCTAAAGAATACCTTAATCTAAAAGGAATGCGGGAGAATATATATATATATATATATACATATGTATTTAGAATGCAATTCGTTGACTTTCTAAATGTCTTCATTCTGGATTTCATACATTACTCCTTCACTCGGCCGGCGCACAGATTTTCGTCAGTAATCAACTTGCTCCACACAACCTTAAATTTATCCTATTGTAGGCTGAGATATGAGCATACGAGTAATAGAGGATTTACGTGCATTTTGCATATCAGCATGAATTTGAAGCCACAGAGAAGCGCTTGAAACAAAAAACACTACATGCGTCACGATATGTTTGTTGTACGTGGTATTATGGTGCATTTGCAGTAACAAACAGCATCCTTGCAATCGATAGATCCATAAAACTTTGTATAGCGTTTGAGGTAAAGCGACTGTGAGACAATCTAAAACTGCGACATATCTAGAAATTGCGATCAAATTGAAAAATAAAATTCAATTACTGGCTTTTTGATTTAATGCCAAAGATTGAATGTTGTCCTTCGATGTGAGCGTTGCAGGAAATTCGAAGCTTAATATGCATGACCAAGATGTCCGCTAAAATATTGAGCTGGATCAATGTTGTGAAATGAATGGAAGAGTTCGATATAACATTTGTAACCGATTGACGTCAAAAACACCTGCCTGATTTCAATTCATAATAATCCCTATCAATCATTAGCATCCATTCATCTCCTCCATGTGTTTGTAATAGTGAAAAATGCAATTGCCACCCCAAATCGGATACTTTTTAGACGAGAATAAACCATAGGAACTCTTCATTATTACATATAATTATTCTGCACATCAAATTATCTTCAAAAAACTTTGCGTATCCTTTTTATCATGAACTAAACATACTGTTGCCCTTATATAAAAGTCATTAAGAATGCTTTTCATGGCCATTATTCGGAGACCACAGATGTTCACGGATATCGCATGAGCTGTGAGCTGAAGCAACGGAGAGCAATGAGTGGGTTTATTCGAATCACGTCTGCGTTTCACCCACAATGAGGATGAACGAATCGACTACTACCTATTTGGATCGTATATATAGTGTCTGGCAACATGTTGTAGCGAAACAAGGTCATCTACATCGGCAAACTGTAGTGAGTTACACACTCAAACATTTGAAATGTAGAATGGTAATGAAAATATTCAAGGGATTTTTCTTTCTTAAATAAACTGACTACTAGTTCATGTTGGTAGATTTGCTCGTGGCTAACACCAAAAAATGTATAAAAATCTGTTGAAAGGTCTACAATGTACAATTTTCGCTATGCAATACAGAAAAACATAAATAATTTGGAAGATGAGGTATTGCTGCTGGTAAGCAATGGTTAAATTTGTCAATTAGTACAGCAGCAAATCGCAAATCGTCGATTAGTCAGTGCAAACATAAAAAAAGATAGAGATTATCTTATCCCTTATCAAGTTGATCCTTATTTTCTGTGAATTCAAATTAAAAAACTTGATCATTTATCACTTTTTAGTTGTTACATGTTTCACATATGTGTTGAATATTTCTTGTTTGTGCTTGTATCACAAGCACAGGAAATTTTCGCTTAGTTGACATTTATGAAAATTATACTTTCTTAAGTATCATACAAATAATTTATTTTGCTTTACTAAAAATTTATGGTTTGTGTTTGAACGTGCGCTTTGCAAAGAAGAGTGAACGGTGTAAATTATTGGTTTCCCCAAAGAAACAGCCGTATGACACATATTCGCCCGTCATGTCTCGCACCAGCATATACCAATCGCCGTCATGTTTGAACACTGTGCACAAAAGATATGGTCTATATTGGGCAAATGTAATTTGTTAAAAATCATATATTTTCCAATGACCTTTTGGAAAATTATATAAATTAAATTTTTCCGTATATAAAATGTATTTTTGTGGTTTTAAGTTAAAAAAAAATGCATTCAAAATAATCACTTAAATAAACTTTATATGAAAGGTGGGCTTTATTTTAAATATGACGCTTTCGTATTTTTTTATAATTCTTCCAACAAATGCTCGCAAAGCGCTATTTTGTATATTACAATTAGGGATAATGTTATTGTGTATTTGAATTAAGGTAATCGTGTGAAAAGTTTTCTAAAATTTAACGTTGAACAATAGTATTTAGTATTAAGTTCGAACAATAGTCCCCTTTGTCTTTTTGTGCTAATTAGATTAAGTTGACATACCGATTGTTGATTTCCCCACAAGGTTAGTTGCGGCAGGGCAAATATCGTCATGTGGAGGCTTGGTCCAAGGAAAGCTCTTTCGTAAGTAGCCCAGCCCTCCCAGCCTTCCAGTGGAGGCTTGATTCAGGCCAAGCCCGCTTCAAGGTTACACGCTCTCCATCCTGGGCAAACCTGTGCCAGGGGATGACTTCTTTGGAAGCATGTTCCAGGGTAAACCCCTTCGGGATTTCCGGCTTCAGGTAAAACCTTCCCGGCTTGCTTTTACCTGAAAAAGCCTGCTACAGTGCTAGCTCCACAGAGAAGATCTTCCCAGAGCGCTCCTCCCCGGCGTGCCAGTTTTGGTGGGTGTAGGGAGAGGCTGTTCCTCCTTCTGTGCTAATCCGCTGGAGGCGATGGCTTCAACTGTGAAGCTCTGCTTAGTGACAAGTTCTCTGTTAGCAAGGCCTGCACACTCGCAAATGTGATCAACCAACCTTTCCGAGAAGGCCTCCCGGTCAAATTAGCTCCACCTGCTGCTAAATAGAAACGCTCCTCCTAGCAAACAGGCCCTCGTCAAGAGACATGTCCCTGTAGACAAAACGGCGGCACAAGCAAGCATGATTTTTTGGGGGCTTGTTCCACGGCTAGCCCCGTCCCAAGTAGGCTTGTCCTATGGCAACCCAGGGCTAAGGCAAGACCATTCCTGGGGGCCTGCTTTAGGGAAAGCAGGCTTGTTCAGGAAGAGGGCTTGTCGTAAAGCAGACCCCCCAGGAAAGGTCTCGCCCTGGTTTGTTATGGAGCAGGTCTACTCAGGAGGAGGCTAGTAGAGAATCAGGTCACCAGAAGGGAATGCTTGTCACTCCTGCTCGCCTTCGTTCCGAAGGAGGCGCCTCACCCTAGAACGTCCATGTTTGTCTACGAAAAGCGTTTGCAGGATGCAGCAGGTGGAGCTAATTTGAACAGGAGGTCTTGCAGGCAATGTTGGCTGACCAGGTTTGTGATGATGCAGACCTTACCTGCACTATCGCAGAGAGCTTGTCCCTGTGCAGACCTTCGCAGTTCGAGGCTTGGAGTGTACTATGTTTGCCCAGAACGAGGAGCAACCCCTTCCCAAAAGTAACTTTGCTTGGAGGCCCGCTCCCATGTAAGGCTTACCATGGAGCAGGCTTGTTCAGGAAAGAGCGAGTCGGGGAGGATTGCCATGAAACAGACAAGTCCTGCATTTACCCTAGAGCATACCTCTACAGAAAAGTTCTCCTGGCATAGGTTTGCTCAGGAGAGAGAAGACTTCTTCTGTGGAGACATGCTCCAGGTGAATCCTTTTAAGGCCTGCTGGCTTCAGGGCAAACCTCTTGAGTGGGTCAGCTTAAGGGCATATCTACTCGGCTGACCCCATTCCAAAGCTGTTCTAAGGCAAGCCCCTTAGAAGATACAGGGCAGGACTGCTTCCTGGGCAGGACTGCTTGAGGGGTAAGCCTGCTTGCTTCAAAGAAAGCCCCTTGTTGACAGAAGAAGCATCTTGAGGAGGCTAGGTGCAGGGAAGATCTTCCACAATACAAACCAGTGCTAGGGCAAGTCTCCTGTGTGGGCAGGCACGCTTACGGGCAAGGCCCCTTGCCGGGAAAGCCTGCTTCAGTGGATGCACCCTTCCTGTGCTGGACTGCTTGGGGGCTAGGTAAACCCCTCCTATGCCTGCTTTCTTCAGAGCAAGCCCTGCAGCAGAGCGGCTCATCCTTTGCAAGCCTCTAGTTGACGAAGGAAACATTGTCCTCAGGAGGCTAGGTACAGGGATGGCTTGCTTCAGGGGATACCCCCTCCTAGGCGGACATCTTGAGGGCTAGGTGAAACCCTCCTCAGCTTGCGAGCTTAAGAGGAAGTCCCTTGAGCAGGTCGGCTCGTCCTTTGCACGCCATTGGTTGGAGGAGAGAGCGTTGTCTCGAGGAGGCTAGGTGCAGGGAAAGCCTTCTCCAATGCAAACCAGCACTAGGGTAAGTCCCCTGCCTGAGCAGGCCTGTTTACGGGCAAGTCCCCTTGCTGAGAAGGCTTGCTCCTTCCTGGACCGGACCGCGTAAGGGCTAGGTAAACCTCTTGTCGGTTTGCTTGCTTGAGAGCAAGCCCCTTGAGCAAGGCGGCTCCTGCTTTGCAAGCCTCTTGTTGATGGATTGAGCATCGTCATGAGGAGGCTAGGTGCAGGGTAGGTCCGCTTAAAGGGGTGCTCCGCTTCCTAGGCAGACTGCTTGAGGGCTAGGTAAAACTCTCCTAGGCCCGCTAGCTTTAGAGTGAACCCCTTAAGCAGGCCGGTTCCCCTTTGCAATCCTCTTTTTGGTGGAGGGAGCGCCATCCTGCGGAGGCTAGATGCAGGGAAAGCCTTCTCAATGGCAAACCAGTGCCTGCTTACCGGCAAGCCTCTTTACTGGCAAGGCCTGCTTCAGGGGATATCCACTTCCTGGGCAGGATTGCTTGATGGGTTGGTAAACCACTCCTCAGTTTGCTAGCTTCAAAGCAAGCCCCTTGAACAGGGCGGCTCTTTCTTTGCACGCCGTTGTTTGGAGAAGATTGCGTCGTCGCGAGGAGGCTAGGTACAGGAAAAGCCTTCTACAATGCCAACCAGTACTAGGACAAATCCGCTGTCTGGGCAGGCCTGTTCACGAGCTAGGCCCCTTGCTGGGAATGTCTATTTTGAGGAATGCCCTTCCTGGGCAGGACTGCCTGAGGGCTAGGGCCTAGGCCTGCTTGCTTTAGAACAAAATCCCTTGAGCAGTTCCCCTTTTTTGGAGGAGGGAGCGTTTTCCTGCGGAGGCTAGATGCAGGGAAAGTCTTCTCATTGGCAAACCAGTGCTAGGGCAAGGTCCCTTCTTACGGGCCCCTTGCTGGGAAAGCCAGCTTCAGGGGATTCCCCCTTCCTGTGCGGCACTGCTTTAGAGTAAGGTAATGTCCCTCTTAGGTCTACTTCTTTCAGAGCAAGCCCTCTGAGCAGTTCAGCTCCTCCTTTGGAAGCCACTTGTTGACGACGGGAGCATCGTCCTGAGAAGATTTGGTGCAGGGAAGTCCTGCTTCAGGAGCTGCTCCTTTTCTGGGCACAGGACCACTTGAGGGCTAGATAAACCTCTACTCGACCTGCTTGCTTCAAAGCAAGGCCATTACTACTTTGGAAACCATCCCTCAATGCAAGCGAGTGCTAGGGCAAGTTCCCTGTCCGCGCAGGCCTGCTTACGGGCAAGCCTCCTTGCTGGGAAGTTTAGGAAATACCCTAAGTAGTTAAACTACTCCTAAGTTTGCTTGCTTAAAGGGTTAAGCAGGGCGGCTCTTCCTTTGCACGCCATTGTTTGGAGAGAGCGTCGTACCGAGAAGGCTAGATGCAGGGAAGGCCTTCTACAATGCAAACCATTACTAGGACAAACCCGCATTCTGGGTAGGCCTACTTACGCGCAAAGCCCCCTTCTTGGGAAAGCCTGCTTTGAGGCATGCCCCCTTCCTGGACAGGACTGCCTGATGGTTAGGGAAACCATTCCTAGGCCTGCTTGCTTTAGAACAAACCGCTTGGGCAGGCCACTTCAAGGGATGCCCCCTTCCTAGGCAGACGTTTGAGGGGCTAGGCCAAACCCTCATAGACCTGCTAGCTTTAGTGTGAACCCTTTAAGCAAGACGGCTCCACCTTTGCAAACTCCTTTTTGGAGGAGGGAGCATCGTCCTGAGGAAGCTAGTTGCAGGGAAGGTCTTCCACAATGCAAACCAGTGCTAGGGCAAATCCCCTGTGTGGGCAAGCTTGCTTACGGGCAAGGCCCTTTGCTGGGAAAGCCTCTTTCAGTGGATGCAACCTTCCTGCAAAGAATTGCATGAGGGATAGATAAACCCTTCCTAGGCCTGCCTGCTTTTCTGCTTGCCTGCGATCGTCCTGGGCTGGCAAAGACAACATCCCTGTCTGGGCAGGCCTGCTAACGGGCAAAGCCCCTTACTGGGAAAACCTGCTTCAGGGGATTCCCCCTTCCTGTGCTGGACTGCTCCAGGGTTAGGTAAACCCCTGCTTTGTCTACTTTCTTCCGAGAAAGCCCCTGGAGCAGAGGGGCTCCTCCTTTACAAGCCTCTAGTTGACAGATGGAAGATTGTCCTGAGGAAGCTAGGTGCAGGGGAGGCTCGCTTCAGGGGGTGCTACTTCTTAGGCAGACATCTTGAGGGCTAGGTTAAACCCTTCTAAGCCTGCTAGCTTCGGAGAGAACCCCTTGAGCAGGTCGGCTCCTCCTTCGCAAAACCCTTTTTGTGTTAGGGTGGATAAGAGAATGTCCGCTCCCGAGTATGGTAGCTCCATGTATACAATCCATCTGAGCAAAATTGCGGCAAATACCACCCTCTCTTGCGGACCTGCTCGAGATCAACTCCTTTTCTGAGCCAGCCTGCTTCAAGGAAAACCTGCTCTACGGCGATTCTCCTTCTGCAAAAATCAGGACCTAGGCAGACATGCTTCAGAGCAAGCCCCCACCGGAGTTCCTCGCTAGCTGCTTGTAAAGATGCGACAGTGACTGTGTAACAATGCCTCACGGCAAACACACTTCTTGGCAGGCCGATTCCAGGAAAGACCTTGTGAGGCTCGCTTCAGCGCAAGTTCCGCTCCTGAGGCTGAACCCTGCTTCTAGGTAAACCCTTCATAACCTGCGCTAGGGCACACCGTTAGTCCTCAATTGTACCTACACTACACATGCGTAGCTGACAAACTTAAATGTATCTTCCTGACGTTACATATACATCATATGTTTACTTACGATATATGGGGTCCTGAATAGATTTTATACGCTGTTTCATTAGCCGAACACGAATTTTCTTGTCACTTGTCACCGTAATCGACGTTTAGCTGGTTAGATCAATAAGGTTTTCTTTCCAAATGATATTTCCAATTTTTCGTGCGACATAGATTCTAGAACTTCACATACAGCTTTTTGAAGTTTTCTGTAAAACCAGGGAATGGATTTTCAATTTGATTTGTTGTCATATTTTTTTTATACTTACTCTTAGGGTAATATGATGAAATCGTGTTTGATTCCTCTATCTACATTGTTTGAGCTTGTGTGTCACGCTGGAATAGGGAACATGATTACCCGCTGATGTTTTTAGACGTATATTGTACTAGTAGTTTGACAATTCACTGATGAGAAGCATGTTAAAAATGTAAACAATTTTTAAGTCGGCCACTTGACACAGCTGTGACTAATACATTATTTCGATGCTCTTTTCAGGTTTGGTTTCAAAATCGACGCACTAAATGGCGGAAAAAGCATGCAGCTGAAATGGCAACAGCCAAACGAAAGCAGGAAGAACTTGGTGATGGTGATGAGGACTGCAGTGAGGCACTAGACAGCGATACAGAAAGTTTGGACCTTGGTGAACCAGGCCGAAAGCGAAATAGACTGGAGGATGACGTACGGCAATAAAATCCGCTGTGATTGTGATCATCGCTACCAAATTAAAATAACGATTGTACATTGCCCGATATAAAATTTATTTAGTAATTATTACTAATGCAAATAAATATTAATTAAAAAAACTGGGAAATAAAGTACAGAGGAATGTCAAAACTTTTCTCGATCGAATAAGATTAGATGATAAAATTACCTTTAAATATTTTTTATTTGTTATTATGAGCAAGCATAAGAACCGAGAGAACTGTTCAAAAGTTCGTAAATAATTATAATGTATGTATATGTTCCCCCAGTGAGGCACTTTGACAGTGCAATAAACTAATGTAAAAATAAAATCGAAGTTTTATTTGACTCCGTTGTTTTTATGTGGGTTAGGATAAGTTTGGAAATTAATGGTCATTGGAGAAAGGAATTCGTCCAAATGGGATGATGGTTAAAATATCATATTTTTCAATGTATACCTTGTACTATGAAGGGACTTCATATAACAATCGATCTACTTGTGATATATATGATATTTTCCGTTAACAAGAATACAGCTATTAAGCAAAATTGTGTAAAAAGCTGCAATGCATCTACCAACGAGAGACAACAAGAAATCAACAAGCCTCTGTCAAAGTAATTTAATTAGTTAATGTAATTAATGGCGATAAAATGTTTCGTCATATATTACAATTTAAGTTGGACTATCATAGTTCTGACTAGGTAAAATACTACGTCTATATAACTATTAGTACGTAAGTACTATTAGATTTTGTCAGGACTCGCACTTAATTGATGCTTTTTGTTGTTAGCCATAGCCTTAAAAGCCCCCGTTAACAATTTGTTGCTGTTGTTGTTATTCACAGTAGCTGCCGCAACTTTGATATCGAGCATTGGCAAGCTTCAAAGTAAAGGAATATGCCCTAGCTTTTACTCGTAAACTACATTGCATTGGCAAGCTTCAAAGTAAAGGAATATGCCCTAGCTTTTACTCGTAAACTACCATCAAACTTAATTTATAATGATTACCTTCTCATTAACATTTGCACGGAATTAAACAATGGTAACAGTTGTTAAAAAAACCTCAAAAAATCAAATCCCGGAGTTTCCAAATTTGTATGAATTTCATACTTTCCTCCTCATTTCAATACCTACCGCACACTAAAGGCTCAAATATACTGTATCGATATCTGCACACAATATCCCAAGGGATATCGTAACCAGATATAGCAAACAACACAATATATAAATCCTTTGATCCTTTTTGGCTTTTGTTGACAAAACGCACCAAGCCAGCTATAAGGATAACACCGAAGTGAATGAACAAATGTACAATTTGAGTGTATATGTAATTCATGTAATAAAATTCATCTAAAAGGCATTAAGTCAGAAATTTGCTTTTAACTCAACCGTGAAATCAACCGGAAATCTATAATAGGCTTAACAACATGCCCAAATTCCAGGTGTTAACTGTTGTGCCTTTCGTTTGCAGGGATAACTATTATCCGCTTAGATGGCACGATCAATTACTTTAGCAATTATGAGGAAAAATTGCATACTGGTGTATGGTCTTCCTAGTCGACTGAGGGTTGTATTAATTGATTATAGCCGATAAGAATCTAAAGAGTATTAAAAAAAGACGCTTTCGTGAACTTTGAAATAAGGTTTAATATATGTGTATATAATGTGCAGTCAATCACAAATATTTCAAAAACACCTGTTTGACGAGAAGCTGAGTCATACACTAAGAGGATGACCGTCAGATTCTTCTCATTTATAATAGGTAAAAGTCATATGCCAATAAAAGGACGTGACTACGTGCCGGTACAATGTCGTCTTCTATTCATGACCAACGAAATCAATCCCTTTGACCTGCATCAGAAATGGAAAATAAACTCACATCCGGTCTGGCATGGTTCATTGTTCAGCTACCTGGCACATTCATCAATTCATATGATGAATCTGTGTTAGGCTTACCAGCGAAGATGTTTACAATTACCATTCCCATTTAGTTCTTTCCATTATACGTGTATTATTCCAATCATTATACTGGCTTATACGTTCAAAAATATTAATTGGATATTGAATTGTCGTTGGAGTAGATTACGATGGTAACTTCTACCGTTCTTTAGTTAACTGTGTTTGGTTGAGCAATTAAATAAGTACATAATAAATAATAAATATTAAGTTTTACCCGAAATAGAAAAACTTAGTTGTTTTATGTAAATAACTTTGCGTCAACCGGAAGCGTACTAAGGAACGACTTGCTAATAATTTGTGAACTATCCTTTCGAGAACCTTCAACACTTAATCTTTCAAGACGTATACGGTTGAAAGAAGAATTCATCTAAGACAAACCGTCGACTCTACGGCACGCGATACCTATTTTCGTGCCCTGTGTGGATAAGTTTCCTACTATATATGGCAGCCAGGGCTAGAATATGCCAAAAAGAAAACAATTGACCTATAATAATTCCCTATTTTTTAGATTGAGCAGAAACATGCAAAAAAAAAAATAGAAGCATGAACATAATTTAGTTTAAACTTTATTAATTATTTAAAATGTTACAAAATACGACGATATTTCCTATTTGTAGTTCGTGTAAGAGGCCGCAGGTGTTGGAATTGACTGCAGTCAAACCAAACATCTAACGGGTAATCTGATTTATTTAAGATGCACAGAAAATCTACTATCCTTAGTGACGCCGTTTGAGACCGGGAAACCTACTTCCATGGGTTCAGCACATAATTTTACGAGGGAAAAACTCAGATTGATCTTACGTTGCAAACATGGCAAACTCACAATCAAAAATAGTAAATATCTTCAATTTATGTAGTGCTTGTTAATATGGGCTGCTCTATGCCATAAAACAAATTAAGCTCGTACAAAAATCCATAATATATAAGGGATTCAAATACATATAATGAGTGAGGTAAAGTGCACAATTTTAGGATATCATTTAACGCAAAGGAAAATATCAAGGAGAAAATGAACAGATTTTTAAGATTTCTTCAATTACCATATCCATCAACTAGGGAACGGGGAAAGCTCATCAGAGAACTCAAGCGAAAGATGATATTTTGTTCATTCCTATGAGAAAGAAAGATTAAGACGAACAAGTCCATAAAAAACCAGAGGGAAGCAATATCAATGAGCTATGCATTGACACGCTAATCTAGTATCGCTATCAAAAAAAGTCAGGTCTGTTTTTAATTTTGAGTTCAATCTGACATATGGGCTTGAACTGAGTTTTCGCTTCTTACGAGTACCATAAAAAAAAAAATAATAACCTATACATCAGAAGAGACTACTCCACCAAACACCGATGACCAATATAAAACATTTTGACTTTGAATTTTTAAAGAAGAAATCCTTAGTGTCAAAATAATGTGATGGCTCCTTCGGGAAAGAACATTCTATTAATGAAAAATAACAAGCAATAATTCGAAACTTTGAATATTTTATTCGACCTAGAATAATTATTTCATTTCAAAATGCAACCGCAGTGTATGATGAACCTCTAAACATACTGAAGTTTCTACGCGCATGCACTTGAATCTATTATCCTCAAAATTATAGATGTGGGTTGATCATTTTGACTATATTTTTTAAAATTAAGTAATAATCGATTTAATAAAACCGTTATAAAAATAGCAATTCAAATAATTGATAACGAGGAAAACGAAAAGAATGAAAATGTTAGCAACGTGAGGTTCCAGTGTCACTGGAATCGACATTTCACAAGTTCGAGAAAAACAGACAATTTGCCAAACTTTCTTTTAAGATTCTTACTTAATTAATTTGAGTTTGAATTGAATTCCATCAATGTTAGTATTTATATATAAATTATCGCCTTACAAATTACTACTTGTGTTTCGTTTACATAAAAAAACTCATTCGGATTTTGTGCTTGCATTATTCCATCCAAAGTTTGTTCAAGTTAAGTTTACTATGACATGCACTGAACGATGTGCTGCAGATTATCAAAATTTATGCAGCAAACATTCATCGAAACATTTACAAATCAGATTGTGAAGAAGCAATTGATTGATAAACAACTAGTTATGACAAACCTAATTTCAAATTGACTTACCGACATTTTTTTTCTGCACCTGCCACTAAATTTAATCACTCACTTCTCACAATTAACTTCTCTTTGTTCTAACGTCAATCAGATCTATTCCGTTCTGTACTGTTAGATCAGATCTGATCAACTTCATGGTGGAGGCAGAGGTGGTATTTATGGCGCTAACAATTTCAAATATTTTCGAACTAATTTTTGAGTCACAATTATTGTTTGATTACGAACTAGAAAAATAATTTTACTTTCGACTAAGGATTAAATGAATCGCATTGATAGTGAAAATTGTGGCTAATTTCGTTGCTCTCATGATATTATTGATTTCATACCTTTATAGTTTTTTAATGTAAACTGTAAGTCATATCTTTTATTTAAACTTTTAACGTTACGCACAAACAAACAATATCACAATTTCCAAATTTTTTGGTAAAATATTGCAGAAGGAATCTGCTCATAGAAAATGCCCCAAAGTTCAAAACACTGGCCACATATTTTCACTCAAAAATGCTGTCAACATTTTGTTTTGTTTGCCCAGATTTCTTATGTGTGGTAATGATATTGAAATGTGTCAAGTTAATATAATTTACGTCTAAGGCTGGCTCCCCCAAAACAGAGCAATTAGAAAAACTAAATAAATCTGAAATCATTACCAACGATAATGGGACTGAAAAATAAGACATAGACAATTACCACCCTTTCATTTGCTAATCTTCTCGTTTAATACTTGATACTTTAGATAGTTCTAAGCATTTGAAAATCCTATTGCGTAGAAATACCGAACCCTAAGAAATTTGGTCAAGAAGTTGCCACCAAAAAGAGCTAATTTATGTAATTTGATGAAAGTAGGATAAATGGTGTACACAGGAAATAAAAACTCAACATTTTAAATTTCACCCATTGAGAATGTATAAAGAAGTAAGAATTGAACATTTAAAAATGGGTTCCAAATAGTAGGTTCCTCTGAACTTGTTTGAGGTAAAAAAAGCGTTCGCCCCAGTGAAACCTTACTTACAACCACAAGTAGTTGTATGATACTAAAAATATATATTAACATTTCCAGCATGCTAAATGTTTTGAAAATTACAATTGACTGACTCAAAAACAGGGCAATCATCTCAGGCAAACTATGAAGATATATAGGGGTATATCAAAAGCGTCCAGTATGGAAACCGAGAAAGAAAAGATCGATGGAAGCAGAAAAACAGATATTTGGAATCTTTGAAAATTTGTGGGCCCAAGGGCCTTACTATAGTTACAAACGTTCTACCTAATTTTTAATTGTTTATTATTGTATGGTATGCTATACATAACACATATATTATGTATGGAATAATATTATGTATGTATTTATTTATTTGTAACAATTTGTAATAATGTAATTTATTTATACGTAATTATGTATGTATTTGAAATCCATGTTTCAGATTGATTAATCATTCAAAAATTTAAATGCTGAAACATTTCAGCAGGGTGGTGACGCAAGAAGTAAATATAAGAAGGAGCTATTATAATAAAGGCTGAATTTTTAGTAAATGTGATCAAACGCTTCGCATCGATTATATATTTCCTTTCGAAATAGTTAACAAAATGTAATGGTGTTCATTTTGTTAACTTCATGTTATGTAATAGAAGGCAACCAAAAGCATTTGACTTATAAAATTTCTACATAGTATTCGTTGTAATAGTAAATATCAGCAACATTACATATAATAAAAAAATACCATCATTTAAATAACTATTGGCAACTTATGTCAATGGGAACAATACCAGACGGTTTTCAATATTTCAATAGAAATAATGCACTACAGAAAAATGAAGAACATCTCAAGTTGGTACGAACTTTAAATTTAAAGTTCCTATTTTTAAAACGCATGTACAACTCATTATACTTTTGCCCATTACGACATATTTCACTTGGTGTCTAAATTTGGATTGAACCTGAACCAAACAAAATTTCTCGATCTAATCACTTCTCATGAACCCTTCACAACAGCGCAATCAACGGATTTGTATCATGACATAAATTGACTAATTGTTATTCAGCCATTTGCATATATGCTCTTATTTTCTCGTATATACTAATCAATCCATTACACCATACGCTTAACTCTACATTGTTACCTTTGCTTCAAACAACGTGAACTCAAATTGCATTTCACATTCGCAGAATGATTTTATTAATTCATAATTACCTACTAGAACAAGACCAAAAATTCACAGCAACGACTCGTTGGCACGTTAGCCGATAGGTTAGTCTGGTTGTATATATTAGAAAACGGGTCTTGAGCGAGCTTCCAGAAAAGCAGTGAGTCCTTTGTTGTATATTGATTATTCACATGTTGTGAAATGCACTTAAACTTGTTAAACGCCTATGTCATGTGTAAATCTTGTAATGTATAAGTGAAAACATTCACCATGTAGACATGAGTACTACACAAATACGAACAGTCCGAATTTAGACTGCACAGCTATAAGGTAGTAGCAGGAAGCATCTATCGAACATGCTCTATATAAATAAGCTCTCCATCTATTTTATACACTTTGTCCCTTGATGCCCACACATACAATCTTTACCAACTGAAATTCCAACCAAAATCTGACTGACTGGAAATATTACCAGAATCATTGTGTTGGATAAACTCAAAGTAAACCCACAATTAGCCACGCCTCCCTTAAGAGGCGGTAACTTTGCTCCATATGATTGCAAGCCATCAATATGGGCAGCTGTGAATCCGTTGTAATGGCGTTTTGGAATAAACTCAGTCAGAAGCGAGAGTATAGCAGCACCACTTACTTTACAAATGCGTGGCTTTCGAAATAAATGGCGACTCGGTTTTTAAAACCCTTTCGAAACTTAGAAATGATTCGTTCATACACAGGATGTTGGGAGTCCATTTTGAGTAAATTGTTTGATGATTTCGATGTGTTTCATTGGACTTTGCTAGTCTTTTTGTTTTCAAGTGTAGCGTGACTTGGATGCGATCACCACACGAGAGAAAACAATATAAAACACCGACAATAACATCGCAGACGAAGACGACGACGGTCAATTTGTTTGGCTTGGACTCTATAGTACACATACATGAGTGTACAAAAGAAAGCAGCACAAAAACGTATCGATTTTCACTTGGTGCATAAATACAACAGGAGCAAGAACAGCTTTATATGTTTCCTTTTGAATCACATTTACAGAATCGGAGGAAGATCTGTTTATTCCGGATAGAATGCAAGACGTAGTACAGACTTGTAATTTCAATATCAACCATTAGCTTCAATTGATTGAATATTAAATCCAGACAGTAGTCCTCAACGCGTTTCGCTGAAAATGAACATAGCGTTTATGATTCTGTGTTGAATTTCTATCGCAATTAGAACAACTTGATGACATATAACATGTTACCTGTTGCACTATTACCACACTTCAACAAATTTTGAAGTGTCGATTTCGGCAATGTTACTTAATTTCGAAAAACATACCTTGCTTACATACAAGGCAAAGAAATGGTAAAGATAGATCAAAGATAAGCAGAAAATGAAAATGTTACAAAACTTTTTATTTTCTGTTCATAAATTTTTCGAGAGAATTTAAAGTAGGATTTCAAAGGTGCCCAAAATAGACATTACCATGACAATGAAATTTACTTTAAATTTCAGCGATTTAAAAACCTCATTGAAAACAGAGAATGTTTTGATTAATATTTTCATAATATATGCTATCGACATTGCATATGGTCCTACCGGTTCTTATCTTGACGGGAGCACGTCGCTCTATCCCTTTTCAGTTTTCTTTATCCCCTCAATTGATGTTAAGACGAAGCAAATAATAACGGCTTGTTATAAGCGAAAATGTGACTAAGAAACGATTATGACGTTTCCAAATTTTCGCTTGAACTAAATATTCGAATAACATAGATTGGTATCAACGAAACCATGGAAACTAGGCAAAGCTTATCGAACAATCGTAACAATAACAAAGCCGAGATTACCTTTTTCTTTGAACAGCCAACTTTGATACCATTTAACCGAAAATTAAATTCAAAAATGAACAAATTACAAAATCGGCTTTGGTGATTTTTCCAAAAAAACTATCCAGATTGCTAATTATTTGTTGTTTTTTACTTTGACCGCGAATCGAGGTAGTCATATAATCACAAAAAGCCCACAGTGAAATGCATAAAGTTTTTCTTCAGGCGGAAATTGTTTTTCAAATCAACTTTACACCGTTCAATTTACAAAACTTCACTGTGACAATCCTGGCAAATCGTTTCAAAAAATGTCAGGTCGAAAATTACATGGAATTTGACATCTTCGTAGATTAACACAAACTCTTTGTTGATTTTAATGTGAAATGGATTTTTCTTGGCGCATTATAAATCCACAAGGCGACATTGGTACAGAAGAGGACCATGTGAATACACACATCGTTATGATTGAATGTGTAATTTCAACCGAACCATGTTTTTCCATGTGGTACATATTTTAAACCAAACTTAATTCTCCGCCATAAATATCCAACAATAGCAATTATAAGAAAGTTGAAGACGATTAAGTCAACCTTACGCAGCTCAACTACAGTTTTCAGTATTTGTTTATATGTTAAACAACTTCACACTTATAGGATTCTAAATATTTCTTAGTATTTATTATGACAGGAACGACTGCAGGATAAGCCGATCTCTTTGGCCTTACCCTAACCAAACGAGGACAAAACAACTCCTAGGAAAAAACCGCAGTGGCGTTAGAACATTGGTGGCAGTATTGACGGGCCATATTAACGGGCCATCAACACGCCAATCGAATAGGAATCCAAACGGATGACACCTGCCGAGCTTGCGGCGAGGAGGAAGAAAGTACAGAACACTTCCTCCTAGATTGCCCGAGTTCGCTCAACAAACGCTTTACTTGGCTGAGGTGTACTGGCGTAACAAAATTGGAACACTTGGCGACCACAGAACTGGGGGAACTCCTTGGCTTCTGTAGGGCGACAGGATGGACCATCTGTAAACAATATTACTACACATGGGGAGCTACGGGCCGATTTTGGCCTATGCTATTTTCCAGCAAGTGGACCCCAGTACCATAATAATATAATAATAATAAATATTATTTATTATTATTCCAAACGTAATAATAAATATTTATTATTATTCATCTGGGTTTACTATTAAATATAGCTCAGGCAAGCATCGAACCTTGACCCTCTGTGAACGGTAATAATGGTCGATTCTGTTTCAGCTGGTCCATTCTGTTACGAATAGACGGAATAGAATATGTGGGCAATTTTTGAAACTTTCGTATGCAATTGCGAAGACACTATTACGGAACTGTCGAAATTAACCGATTCACTGCCAAAGACGACATATCTTGTCCAACTGTCCGTGCCCGAGACGCCAAAGACGAGATATCTCCGCCGTACCAAAACATGTATCTAATTCCCTTTGAAATGATTCGATATCAATTTTCCCATAACAACGCGCTTTCTGCGATGCAACAAGATACGGCGTACGCGGCAGAATCGCTAGTTTGAATGCGGCAGCGGAAAGGATAAACGACGAATCTGGAAATTCAGCTGCATACACAAGAAAACGAAGCTCGATACATGTACACAATACAGTCTTGAAAAGAAACATTGAAGCAAAACGAGATGGATATCAAAGTTAGAGTACTCGATAAAAGGATTGAGAAGATTGTAGGCGAGGCGTCCTGAAGGGCTATGATGAGCTATGATTCATAATAATATTCCTTAAAAAACAAAGAAGGAAGATCCCTTCCCATAAGATCGCATAAGATACATCCCATTAGATTGCTGCACTATGTAAGGCATTTGTTGATAAACCTCGGACACAATTTATAAGAAAGTAACCTATGCTATTCTCTTCCATACCGCAAACTCGGAAGGTGTCTCCATCAAAATACAACCAACTCGATTCTATGAGTTTTGATTTGATCGGTATGGATGGTTTAATTTCATATTAACATAAAATCTTTTTCGTTAACTTTTTAACGATAATCTATAAAACAACAGCCAAAATAGGAAAGTGAACTATTTTCAATATTTTTGTTTTTTTTTATACTTAAATCATATTAAGTCAACCTCTGGAAGGATATGATGTGAAATCAGTTTCATTAAGCAAGCATAAGAAAATGTTATGTGTATTAAACGGAA
This sequence comes from Stratiomys singularior, assembly GCA_954870665.1. Taxonomy (NCBI): domain Eukaryota; kingdom Metazoa; phylum Arthropoda; class Insecta; order Diptera; family Stratiomyidae; genus Stratiomys; species Stratiomys singularior. The sequence continues at coordinate 111,151,999 of OX940880.1, read as the reverse complement.
GATTATGTGTGATTCACACATGTGCCACAGAATGGTGACTAAACGAAATAGCAAGTCAACTGTCTATGACAACGCTGTTTCGTCAAAGCTATGCCTTGAAAATCGACGCAAATAAGAAAAATACTCGTTTATCTGCTTTAAATATTTAAAAGGTATCGTTAACACTGGGCATTGCATTGTTTACTGGTTTATCCTTAATCAATCAAATTAACTAATCCTTCGCTGATAACTGAATTTGGTTGCTCGGCGTGACTTATCAGGAAAAAGGAAATTTCCACATTTAGCATTTATAGAGTGTTGTGAGATAAAAATTGAATTGCAAGAAACATACATGGGCTTGTTATGCGAAATACTTCAACTCGCATAATTTTGCTCAACTCAGAAGATCGGACAATTTGTCCGCGAGGCACCGGTCGAATGGAACTCAACTTCAAATAATTGACCTGCTGCTACATGCTGCACGTTAAAATGGTACCACTCTCCAGCACAGTTCCAATATTTAAGAAATTATTTTCCGAACGAACTGAAGATGGCTGTATGCAGCCGGAACGCGTCCTCGAGACCCACGAAGCAAGGCCCGGCGGACCCAAGCTACCCAGAGAAATTATTTTCCCTTTACTTTGTTACACCATACTTAAATTTACCCTTTTATGAATCTAAAAAATCAAAATTAAGAAGGCTAAAACTTACTTCAATAAAAATTCAATAGAATTTTTATCAAAGTAGAATTTTTCTTGGCAAATATAGGGAACATTGTTGTTTCCATAGGTTCTTTTTCAACCAATTAACCTGGTGGTCAAAGTTTTCCAAATGTTTTAGTTATCTTCAAAGTCGTGTTCACTTTACATTACTGTAAATGGAGAAAAGGATCCAATCAAACACCTTGTTTGTTCTATTATAATCCCACAAGAGGTACCATATACTAAAACTGGATTTGTATGGGCACTTTGTTTGGTCTTTGTAGGTGAGAAAATTTTATTTAAAATTTTAAATAATCAATCCTCATCAAAATTAAAAATCTTTTAGCCATCATAAAATCTGTGACAATTCCAAAAAATCTATGATATTTTATTCGTTCCTACCAAAAATAATATGATTACATCATTTTGCTTCAACGTTACAATTCTTAAGTTGCTTTTATTCTCCTTGAATATATTTATCGCAAAGTTTTATGTGTCAATTGATTTCAAATACAAAACCATAATTTTTTTTTCTTTGTTTTCTCCGTAGTCACACGTATCGATTTTAGTACTTCTACCCCTATTATAAACATATTCTCACATATACCATGTTCATTTTAATACCACATCAAAACAGTCTAAGTGCTACAAAATACAGGATGTGCCCATCTTCTTCATCTCCATTGTCATTTCGAAAGTTGACAATATGTATTTCCGATCTCCGTAGTTTTCATAAGTTTCTTCTATACATTTTGTGTTAACTGAATATCCTCTTTCTAGTCCTTGTCATATAACGAACAAACTGAACGGCAAATACAAACGGATCCTGTCTATGTGATCAATCATTGACTAAAAGATCAATTTTCTACCTGGTTGCATTCAGTGCTGCCACTGCTTCTATCGACTCTACTAATCACAGGACAATGTAGCTGTCATTTAATTTTTACTGCTCCTCATTTTATTATGATAACAAAAGTGCCCTAACTACTTATAATTTGCCTTGTTCACTAAACATCTACTACCAATCTACACTTTATAGTATTTTGTTCGAGAGCACATCTGAGGATAAATTAAGGGGAATCCGTATGATTGCCATTTTAAGCAATTTAATCATTTTGGCTGCTTTTCAGAAGGTCTTATTTATCCATTCATACATAGTTTAGTTTATTGGATGAATGAATTTAATGGCAAAGAGGAGGACAATTAGGTGACTTTTTTTGTCTGGTTGAGTGCTATTATAATACGTCGAAGTTAACCGGGTTTGCAGCCGAGAGTATGAAAAGGGCTACCTTTTATTCTTTTGTTATGTAATTTATAGTACTAAACTTGAAGGGAGCATAATTTTATGTGTACATTTATACACATATAATTCTGATCAACTGAATGATCAACTTATATTATCCTTGTGATCTATTCACAATTGAGCTGGAAGGAGTTGGAGAAGAAAAGACTTGACGACTAATACCAATCTTTGTCAACCTACCTACTACATATGAATGTCAAATTTTAAGTCCAATATAATTAGCTTCACAAACGGAAGTCTTCATTGCATCACATCATTCATTTTTAATATAAAATTTTAGACATAAAATTGTGATCTTTCGAAATTACATTACTACAGTTTGTTAGTGACAATAGTGACTAACCATTCTTAAAACTTGATTTATAATTGTAATGATCACATTGTCCTTTCCGTTTCAATTACAAAAGCTTATTATATTATCAGGAAATTTATTAAAATTATTACTAAATTAAAAATTATTACTTATATATATCATTAAATATCAGGAAATTTTTTTTCCTATGTTGATATTTAAACTTTTTATAATATATAGAACGCAAAACTTGCTCAAAGCCGATATGATAACTTCTTCAATGTTCATGTTAATTTGCCCCGTTATGACTTTTACATTCAAACTTTACTTCTGCTACATCCGTTGTCACTTGATATTTTTCAGCGACTATATCCTCCAGTCAAGTACGATTTTAATGTCAATTGCGAACATGGAATTGAACCGTCGTTCAAGACACTCGTAACAACATATTTTAACATTATCATTCTCGTCTTCCGTCGACTTTGAACATTTATCAGTCACATTAGAAAAACTTAAGTTGAATACGCATTGCAAACAATGGCTTGTCGGATGGTTTGAAGCCGATTATTCCTTCAGTTCTCCATCCGGTATGAATTGACTGACTGCTCACAACTGGTCATTTTTGAAAATTCTATCTGATTTCAATTCTGTAACTATGATTTTAACCACTATTAAAACCAACCTACTTTCTACGATTTTATTCTTCCAATTTTTCGGTAAATTATCTTCAGTGAGGTGCTCGTTTACGTTTACTCATGATGTATAGTGCGCTGTGAGGCCGGATAGCAGCATCATCACTCTTATCCGAATCTGGGGAATCAGGAACTAGTCCGATCGTGTTTATGGTATAATGATCGCGGAAAACTCGACTACATCATAAGTAGTTCCTGAGATCTCCAGTGATCGCCGCGTGCAAATTGAAGGTACAATTCGATATCAGACCGGTACGTGTTAATTACCGATAAGCATTTCATGGGATTTTGTACTCCATTGGTAACTGGCTACCTATATCGCTATGAGGCCTATTGTATAGATATTCTTTGTCCTGTCGAACGTCCTGCTGTTTGATATTTTGATCGTTAACTAAATCTGTCATGCAGTTTTCTTTTCAATCGTTTTCATTGATGCTTTCCAGTCACAAAATAATCCGGAGAATAAAAATAAATAAATATTTAGCAGCGCGAATCCCTGAAGCTCAATTTTCTTTTCATCTCTTGAACAGACTTTATTCAACAGTTCTCAAATGAACCGATTCATCTTACCATATGTAATTTATTACAATTCAAAGGAATATTCAAAATAATCAAAATATAAAATCGAAATAATAAAATCATTTGCGAAATTCAGTCCTTTTATAAGACACAAACTAGGACTATAAACTGAACAAACGTTTTCCCAAATAAACCACTCTATATTCTACATGCGAGACTCATTTTTTAATCAGATGACTTAATAATATATCTCAATTGAGCATTTTAAACTCCATCCCCTACACATAAATAAACACTGCCAACACAATCAAAACTTTTGCAACAACTGATGAGCAGCAAAAGTAGCATGATCTAACGAAATCATATCAAATGGCATCTCAAATGCAATATGGAACATCCGTTACCAAGTATATTCCTGTGGTAATGGTACAAATGTTAGCGATGGTGATGCTTTCAGAACGTATTAGGAAGCCTCCTTAGTAGACTCAAGCCTTCCTAGCTTTTTATTTGGCTTTCACCCTTTTCGCTCTTCTTCACACTATTACAAGGGGTTAAGAATCATCAAATTAAAATGGGATATTCTGTGGTCAAAGATGCCGTCGGCCAGCACAGCGTTTCAAAATTTTTTTTGGGTTTCGTTTCGACAAAGTAATACGACTATGGTAAAGCATGATGACGACATCATAATCGAAACAGGGTAAAATGGATCAGTACAATATATGGAAAGGGGTTCACGTTTCTATGCTACTTATAGAGATATGCAGGCGAGAAGTGCTAGTAATGGAGAAAATAGAGTGGCTGTGGCAAGTGAAACCAATGCAGAACAAATTTATGTGGTTTTGGCGTTGAATCGATCTAAATTTCGATTATGTCGGTTTACATAACAAAAAGAACAAAGCTAATCAATCTGATTCTCGCATATGTTTACACTAGATCTATCCACGATTGATGTATACTAATGCCCATATTTATTATGGTTTTACTTAAAAAATAAAAACAAACTTATTTAATGTCCTTATGTAATGTAATGTAATATTAACTATGTAAACTGGAAGAAAGAATTTTCAAAAATAAGGTTAAACCAGTCATTTTGACTGTCGCAATAGATCTAGTCTCGAAATTTGTTTTAAAACAGTAAACACGTCTCAGTTGTGCAAGATCTCTTGCAAAGGATTCATTAATAAATCTTTTAGATATTAATTCATGATGATGAATAGGTCCAAACCATACCAATTTAAATTGATTGTTACTTCTATTTATCATGCAATTAATTTTCAAACAAATTAAATTCTAATACCATATTTCGCTTTGCTTAGATGACTAAAATGTATCCATATAAATTTTCTAGATATTGTGCTGTAATTTATCACCTCCCCAGATATGTAAATTAAAATTTAATTAACCGCAAATGTGAGGCACTTTCATCTGCAAACAATCCATCCTCTTTAGGATTAATGTTTTTGATGGCTCCTGGCCAACTATTTTGTTTGTCTAAATTTGGAAGTAAGCGAAAAAAGAACACTTACTGGCTCTACTTAAGTAAAGAACGAGGGATTCCGACAAATTCTTGCTTTTCAATTACCAATTACAAAACCACTTTCTGTAGGATTTGTTCGTATGTAGGTTGAAAGTTTTCCGACAATGGCATTGACAACAGTGCAAGATGAAATCTCCAACTGAAAACATATTTGAAATAGCTGCACCATAACGTATGCATATGTTTGCAGATAAATGTGTCCTTTCAAACATGCTACCATTGTCTTTGTAATTTAATTAACCGCAAAACCACGATGAAACAATAGTAGACTGAGCGTGCAAAAGAAGTTATGTGGCGACATCTAGACGCAAACAGACTGCTAGATAATTTTTTTTAACCATTTGAACTACCAAATACTATGGATGAATGGAAAGATTTAGAAATATTGACGTACTACAAAATTGTACTAATTTAAAAAAAATGTATATTTGTCACTACTCTAGGAGGAAAGCGAATCTAAAGGGACCGTTTTTTTTTCTTTATTTATTCTTATTAACTAGTTTATTGACCTAAAAGCCTGTACAAGAATCATCTGACCAAGTGCGACAAATGGTTGTCTTTATATTTATTTGCACGAATATTGATTTTTATGATTGACATTGAGAAAAAGTTCTAAATGTTGTTTCTATGCATTCACAAATGTATTTAGCAATATACTAAATATATATAATAATTATCGCAAACGATATACCCATCCCACAGACAAAACAATGGTAAAAGACTGAACATAGCTGGAAGAGAAGCGGACTACGAACAGCCTAAGCCTAAATGAAGCCTAAAATGAGCCTAAATAAAAACCAAACAAAATAAGCAAAATCTACACTAGTTGGTTGAAAAATAGGGGAAATATACCTTAAATATAAATTCAAATTAGCTCGAAAGGAACTCACTTCTACTGTTCGCACAGGATACCAAATAATCTATCCGTACTTAAGGGGACTGTCCGATTTTTTTGGCTCAAAAAATTTTTTTTTTTCGCTTAATCGATAGTTTGATCTTTTAAGAATATGTTGCTAAAATTTGGAACTGAAATCTCGAACGGTTCAGAAGTTACAGGTCTTAAAACAGGTATGCTCCCCGCTGCGCGGCCGGCCGAGTCACTGCGCCGGAGAGCAGGTGCGCGCTATGCCACGCTTGTGAATAGCGTTCGGTTGTGTTGCCTTGAATTTATGAATAGAGGTAGGTATTTTCGATGTTTCTTCTTTTATTCGATGTTCATGTTTTCATTAGGAGGGGATTTGGGGGACCATAGGAATGCATTTCAACGGTAAAAGATTCAGTTCAAACGTGGCCTCGTGCGTGCAGCGTTTAGGCTTGTGTTTCTTTTGATTTTGACGTTAAATTTTCATAAAAAAATGTTTAGAGATGTTAAAGGTTCGCGTGAAAAAAAGACAGCTTCTGGTCAACGTTATAAAAAACGGAAATCATTTCCCGTTGCGAATGAACTGGAAACAAACTACACATCTACGTCGGCACAAAAATTGGCTTCATTGTCTAACTTCGCCCCAACGGTCACACTTACAACAGCATACGTGTTGTTACCCTTCAATTTAGTTTTTCCCGAACCATCAAAAATTTTAAAGTGTAAAACATGCGACGGTTCGATAGAATTTGGAAAGAGTAATCAAAAAGGCTTGGGATTTCAACTGATTGTCAGCTGCAAGTGTGGTCAAACGAGTATCCATTCTTGTCCGCGGATCGATGACAAAGCTTATGAAATTAATCGAAAAATAGTGTTTATTATGCAAATTTTGGGTGTCGGATTTCAAGGGTTACATTGTTTTTGTTCGCTGATGGATCTTGGCCAATTTACAAAACGCTACTTTTACGCCGCGCTCGAAAATGCGCACATCGCTTGCGTCAACGTTTTCGCTTCTGTAATGAGACATGCTAGTAAAGAAGAACAAAAACTAACTGCTGAGGATAAAAATGGAGATGGAAAATTAACAATTTCTGGCGATGGTTCGTGGAGCAAAAGGGGACACACGTCTAATTTCGGCGTTATAAAATTGATCGGCAAAAAATCGAACAAAGTGCTTGATCTGGTTGTAAAATCGCGTTATTGCCACGGATGCAAGATAATGGAATCAAAAAAAACACACTGTAGAATATGACACTCACGAAGCAGAGTGCACACTGACCCACAATGGCAGTTCCGGTAAAATAGAGCCTGACGGTGTACTTGAAATGTTTCGACGCGCCGAGGAAATGCATGGTGCAAATTATGAAAGGTACATCAGAGACGACGACGTAAAAATTATGAATGCGTTGAAAGATGAATTCCTGAATGTCGTGAAAACCGAATGTATCAACAACGTGGGAAAGCGAATGGGTTCGCAACTACGCGTCGTTATAAAAAAAGCCAAAAAAGCGACCAATTGGGAGGAGCTGGTCCGGGCAAACTAACAGGAAACATGATAACCGAAATATCTGCGTATTATGGACTTGCGATTAGGCGCAATCTTAAGTGTTCTGAGGCAATGAAAAAGGAGATTTGGGCAATATTTTAGCATAAAATATCGACCGACGAGAAACCGCAACATCAAAACTGTCCCGAGGGCCTCGAATCGTGGTGTAAGGGGAAGCGCGCTGAGGCTGCGAATGAGCTGTCGAATTTTCACCACACCAAACCTCCCTTGGATCCTAAAGTGCAGAAAGCCATTTTTCCGGTTTTTGAAAACCTGACGGATGATGATTTGTTGAAAAAATGTGAGGGAGGCTACACACAAAATAATAATGAGAGCTTCAATGCTACGATTTGGCAAATCGCACCAAAGTCCCAATTCTGCGGATCAAAAGTGATTGAAATAGCGGCTTGCACTGCAGCGTGCATTTTCAACGAGGGGTTCAATACCGTTTTAAAAATGTTGGAAATCATGGGAGTTCAAATTGGACAAAATGCACAATTGTTCGCGACCAACAGAGACGAGGATCGGCTGAGCGGCGCCAAACGCAGCTTAGAGTACAACTCACACGAAGCGCGAACAGCAAGGAAAAAGGCAAAAAAGCAACAGGAGGAGGAATACGAACGTAAGGAAGGGATTTTTTATGGTCCTGGTATCGATGTTTAAATGTAAGTAAAAAAACCCGAGTAAAATCCACTTTTTTCATGAGAAAATACACTTTTATCGAGCGAAAAATGTACTTTCAACTTTGTCGACGAATATCTCCGCTCGCCGTTTGAAGTTGCGGTTGGTGGGATTAAAAGAGAACGGATGACAATTTTAACTTGAAACTTTGTACAATTATGTGTTTTTACTATACGCAAATTGTAATAGAAGCAGTTTTTTTTAGTTAAGTTATTGGCCAAAAACCTTGAAAAAAAGGGTCGAAAAACGACACTTTTTTTCAAAAGTCCGCCATTTCTCAATTTTTTGTAAATTTCAAAATCTGTTCCTATTACATTGGGCTAAATATTATTAACTTTTGAAAAATTTGTGAATTTTCGATTTCAGATCACGTGGGCCCAAAATATCCACTCAACGAGGCAGCCGTGTCGGCCGGAGCGGCAAACTTGGAGGGCCTGGAGGGGGGGGGGATGCCGGGGTCGAAGTGACTCAGCAAAATTCACAGACATAGTCGAAGGATGAATAAAATGCTTGGAAAAAAAATTGTTGTTCTACCTTTCTTTGTTTTCCTTTAAAAAAAATTAACATGACCCATTTTTTGGTCGAAAAAATCGGACAGTCCCCTTAACAGGAACAGAACCGGTTATATCTAGGTTCGAAACAGTATTCGTCTTGAGGTTTGGAGTTAAGGAAAACAATGATTTCGTGAGCATGTATAGTATACTTTCACGTTTACGTGCTACGAACCAACATTCTTTCAAGCCAAATTCAACTCGTAAGCGGACCTTGCTTCTAGCGCACGCAATGATTTTCTGGTGGCGGTGAGGGAACTCAAAAGTAATGCAGTTAGAGAATTTCTTTCCCAGCTCTTAAAAGAAAACGAAGCGTGAGATTGGCTAAAAAAGTCTCTGTGGGCTGGTCGAAAAAGTGGGGCAGTCTCAGGTTTTCTATACAGACCAGACCACATCACGAAGATATTTCCTTTAGAAATCTAGTAACTATAATATCATACTAGCACTCTGATTATACCAGATCTGACATCCATAAGTCAAGACTAGTCGACCCGAGGTCTTGTAAGAGATAGTTTGAACCTCTTAAAAATGTATCCTGAATGAAAAAGTGATGAAAGGAACATGTACACTACCTTATGCGCATTAATTTGCATGATTTTAATATGTGCATTGAGTAAAGTAAAGCTGATTGATGCACCCGCCGAGGTACCATGCGCAGACTCTATGCGTATCCCGTTCTGATCTTCCATCGCCCGCCAAAATGTGAAAATCTTTCGAATTAAGTTTGAATGTTCGAAACTAAATCGTTTAGTACTTTCCCGCAGTGACTTTCATTCGCCAATTGTCATATAGATCTGTATGTCAATAAACATTTTTCGGAGGTTCACTTGTATTACTGGAGCTTGTTTATCTGGCGTATAAATAATCGGGTCATCAACTCATACCGCTAATTATCAATAGTGGTGAAACGTTAAAATTAAAGCTGCTCAAGAAGTTACGAATGAATTGACGGAAGAGTTTTGGCATCGTCACTTGTTCTTGCTGTTGACCATTAAGGACCTTGAAAACGTCCATCGTTGCCAGATTTGCACCAGTACCTGCAAATCTTTTCTCGTACAACGTATTTGGCAAGTGAAAGTGGCAAGTGAAAAGCAAGAGCATGTGTTATCATTGTCATTATTATTATTGGTGGCGTTTAGATCGCCGGCTAGTATAAAGTAGTTATGCAGTTTATTCAATTCGAATATTTCAAACAAAAAAGTCGAGTTCTTTTTTGAATTTGGGAGCTTGTTTTCCAGCTGCGTAGATTGAGGTAGCAAAAAGGTTATTCTAACCTTGTACCAGTATTTTGATAAGCGGCAATTCAATTTGATTTAAAAAAAAGGTAAGCCCGCCAAATATATATCTCAGAGTTTAGCCTCTTGTTTCTGATGAATGAATCTCTTTGGTGATTGGTGATTGAGGTGAGTTCCATTGTAAGAACCATAAAAGGCGCTACGATCGAATTGCCGTTGATTTAGATACGAAGCCTACCCATGGAATGTGTCAGTATGGTCTGAATAGAGTTTGTGGTAAGGTGTAACTCATACTATAACTTCCTCGCGCCGAATGCATATCCTCGGCTTGAAGGGATATTGCTGCGGTATACTTGAGTTTGCTTTTGATTAGTCTTCACTACAGCGTCCTGATACCGGGGACATCCTCGATGATCAAACGTGCCACAGTTCAAATAGTACAAGTTTTCATTTGGCTCTGTGTTTGCTGGAATTCGTAGAGTTCCTTGCAATTTCCATAGCGGCGTTGCATCGCACAGTTATCAATAGAATAATCAAATCGCTAACAACTATAACATTTATTAACTTATTTTTTCCGAAGGTGTTTTCGTATCAGGACTGGGTATAGGACTGCCATCATGGGAGATTTATACCATTTAATGTGGTTGTATTACATTGTCTACTGCCGATCTTCTCGTTGCAAAATTCATAACACTATCAAATTTAACAGCTGGTGCTGCCAGCCTTGGCATTTTGAAGAGGTCAACAGCATTCTCTCTGCAATCCAGACCTTTCAAGGTCCGGTTAGTGGTAAACCTATGATAGACATAGTTCTTATAGCTAGAACATAGTTATTGGGTGAAATATTTACTATATTTGTTCATAATTGAAAAGGTCCGGCTTTGTTTTCTTTTGAGCGTACATTTTAAATGGGTCAAGTAAAGAAGTGAGCAATGCTTGTGGCTGTCATTTGCAAAACTAGCACGAAGTCTTCTTTTCGTGTTGTCTTCTTCTTCCACAGTCTTATTTTTTATGATCTTCAATGGTAAAATTCGACTTTTCTTTAATTTTGACTGTTATTTCTTCAAATTTTTTTGAATTAGTATGACACTTGGAAATTAATTGAAGGATCGCAGTCTGATCATCGACACGATACAGAGTCAACAGATTTTCACATCGGATATGGCCCTCTGAATTGCATGCACAATGAGTGGCAAAAGTGTTTGGAGTATAAGCTGAAAGAAAACTGCACGGACAGCATGGCTCATCGTCCATTTGAAACCATTGATAAGTCGAAGTCGTGGTGACGCTGAGTTTTATTTGACCCAGCAATTATGCAGAATTACGCACCAGCATGACATCGCAGAGTTACAGTCTTCCGAGTCCATTTTGTGCACCTTAAAAGCAGGGCTGCTGTAATACCACCTTTTCATGTAGAAAATCCGGCAAATAGTGCAGTGATCTTTTTGACAGGGATGGTGTTTGAATGGTTGTGTAGACTCAGACTCGCCATGGCACAAAGCCACGAAGGCACGAACGGGAGAAAATATCACTAGAAAAAACATTTACTGGTATTTTTACCTCTTTGTTCATCTTTATCTAGATCCCAGAACTATTTTCAACCCAGACTTTTTACTTTTTCTACGTTAGAAAATGTAATCTTCTATTTGACGACTGTGCAAGCTTTCTCCGTCTCATCATCTCTTAATTGTCTTTCCCGCGACACGAACTTCCCATGCAATATTTACCTGATATAATGCACAGCACATTTTTTTGTCCTTTTTGTATGCAAATAATACATCCACTGTAGAATAATGTGGACAGCGAATAAATCAATTTTAAAACTTAATTAAATAACTGTAGGATACTAAGCACAACTTCGCGTTATACTTTTAATTTTTCTGACATATTTCTTGCCAGCAAAATTGTTGATAGTGACGTTGGCGACAAGTGTACCCCAAGAATATTAAAAGTCATTTCTCAAAAACGGCTCATTCTTACAATCATATTATTGCCATCCGCGCTCTACAATTCCACCGTCTTGACAGATTTTCAATTAAGCGATTCAATAAGTGAATTACTGTTCTATTTTCCTTTTATTCATTCATTACATATCTAAATAGGTATGTATGAATTCGCTAAAAGAAGGAATAGCTCCACTATTTTTATTCAATTTCATGTTATTTCTTTTCTTTCTTTTGTTCCTCTGTTCTTTATACTGGCGGTCGGTCGCCATCCGATTTCAAACACGTTGTGAGCAAATGGAACGAGCAAGAAATGAATATTAAAAGAACAGTAACAAACAGAATATAGAAATTGAACTTCCAATTTAAATCGCAGAAGTAGAAGGAAAAGTATTGAAAAAGAGTTTTTAAAAGCAATAAAAACGAAATGTCGCATATTTTTATGACATTCCTTCTGCTTTGCCTTCCTTTATATCATGCTACCGAAGAGTGGATACTTTCCGATTCCATTCAAAATAAGAAAAAAGCGCTGGCAGAATTAAGCAGTAAAAAATCTGAAGGGTGAGAATCAGCGTTCAGCATAATGTTGGCCGTTGTTCCCTTGCACTTTTTCTGGACGCCAATAAGAGTATTACTACCGTCACTGCAGCAGATAGGGGAAACGCTTAAAGAGATTGCTGTTTATCTACTACTAAATATGTCCTTCATTCATAATTCGCTTTTAGCGTAGTTTCTGTGGCGTATAACAAAAATTTTTAAGGAAAGCTTCGAGTTTGCCTTCGTTGATTTATCGTTTACAATGAATAAACTGGATATGATGGTTGTGTTAAGTTTTTCTTTTCGTTCAAATTGTCATTAATATCATTTGAATGAAGGATCCACCGAATTAAAGAAATCAAAACACTATGCAGTTCTCTGTCAAAAGGTATAATACACATAAAGAATTAGAGTGTAATGTCAATGTAAATCATTACATAATGATAAATTCAAGCTTCTCTACGACAAAACATATGCATTGAATTAGTCCAACTCGTGTATGTAAAAAGGAAACCTTTTCAACTCTTGTTTTTGAATGAACCTGAAATCTCTGCATCGGGATCGACAGATTGTTTTTTAACAAAACACTTTAATTTAATTTTAATTTCTCTCGATTGTGCTGAAGTCCACTTTGCGTCTAAAATGTGTTAAAGCAATCTAATTTGGAACAAAGGATTTGACTTCTAATGTCAAAAATACCACATGAAGAGGGTAACTGATCCGCACTTCATCAATGAACATATCGCGGATGCATGTAAAGTTATGAAATTTTGTAAAATAATGCCACAGTAGTTTAAAAGCATGCATAAATCCCGAAATATTTTTTGACTTTAATATTGAAAAGTTCCCACACAACCATCTGCATTCCATGTAATTCCCAAGTAAGACCAATTGGAACTCTTCCAAGCTTTATCATGATTCAATATTTTTTAAGAGTTTTCATAATTGTGAAGAATGAGAGATCTTTAACTTTATTCTTTGAATAAGTTTCTTGTACGAAAAAATGCTCGATTTAATCGAAAATTAATGCAATGTTAGAATAAATTTTTTAAACTTAACATAAACAAGCTTTTATATGTCATAAATATAGTGTAAAAGTAGAGACAGTACTTGTAGCTGTACTAGTAATAGTAGTAGTAATAGAAGTAGCAGCAGCAGTAGATATGCTGCCTTTATTGACTTAATTCTGAGTATTAGAAATGCATACTTCGCATTACAAATTGCAGCCTTCCTCATTGGGGGTACCTCAGGGGGTACACTTACGGGGCTTACTTATTCAGGTATACTGGGTATGGCATACCCTGCATCTTGAACTATTAATTTCTTTGCATTGAAGCGATGAATTTACAAAATTTTTTTTTCTATCAATTCGTCAGACGATGTAAAATACGAATATAATAATGAAAATGTCATAAACATAGTATACTACAAGATACTGTGTAGAATACTGACAAAGAATCGTCAAAAGATAATATTTTCTATAAATGCTCGTATCTGTGACATAAATCGATAAAAATGTTTTTCCAACGGCATATGAAAGAAGAATTAAAGTATTTTTGAGTGTTTCTTCTGATATTTAGCTTCGTTGAATAAAACATATTTTTTGGCGGATTGAAATTGGATAGTTATTAAATAATAAAAATTGTAAAATTTGATATGAAAATTATCATCAAGTAAAAACGAATGGATTTTAAACGATTTTTGAGTTAAAAAATACACTTACTTCTCTGAGATTTGCAAAATTATCTGTGTGTTTTCTTTCATGACGAGTGCTTTTATCATCGAATCGCATACATGAAATTATGAATTTGAATCTCTTGTCAGGCATCGTCATTCTAAAAATTTACATACTATATAGTGACCGTAAACATGCAGTACTAGTATGATTGACTGTATAAACCGGCAAAATACAATAGACCTATCGTCGCTTTCAATTCAATTAAATTTGCTGTTTTATGAAATGGCTGAAGCTGCTCATCGTTTGCTTTAAATATTGCAATACGACGAATTATTTCATCATTTGTATATTTCAAACCTATTTCGAAAATACTATCTTCAAAAAGAACACTCCAAGCTTCTATAGGAGTTTTTACAGTAGCTGCTTGTCCTATTGGAGATGAGATTTGGACATGTCTGTTACGTTTACCTCGACTTTCAGTTAATTGACGGTGCCATTTGAATCCATTTTTCCCACGTAGGTAGCCCGATCTACCTCCTTGTTTTCTATTACCTGTAGTAGACCTTTCTCCTTCTTCATTTCCCGATGATTCACTGTTACGGTCTTCTTTCTCCTCTTCTTCCCCCTCTTCTTCGCTTTAAGATTCATGAGATTGTTCCTCGAATGTGTCTTCGAGCTCACTTTCACTTTCTTCATCGTCATACTCATCACTTTCTTCGTAGAAATGTTCAATTTCTGACGCTTTACGAGTATGGGATCTTGTCTCCATTTTCAACTAGAATAAATATATAATATATATACACGTATAGAATTTACGACTTTGAAGAGCTTTTTGATCAGCATGTGTCAAAAAATAATGAGTATAGAATAATTTGATTTTGTTTGCTTACCAAAAAGATCGAGCAGTTGCCACTTGTATTGTAATATGTTTTTAATTATTTTTATGTACATATATATACTAGTTCACTCACTTATTGGCAGTATCAAAAGCATTCAGATGATAAAATGAATGAATTCACTGTTTACAATTCATTTACCTTAGATAAATTGTCACCGAGATTTGATAAATTCTGACACTAAGTGCACACTGGGTACGGTATACCCACAGACTAAATTGCCGGTTGGTTAGAACTTTGAATTTCAACGTTGCAGACAATTTTCGGGGGAGGGGAGGGGCGGGGGGTGGTAATTTGTCGTAGAGAAGGTAAGTAGCACTCTGTAACTAACACTCTTTTCCCCGCTATAGTAGCACTCTGTTCATTCGACTGTTGGAGAAGGGCAAAGCATTAAATTAAGTACTCGGGTATACTATACCTGTGTACCTCCTGAGGGTTAATAGATCAGTCTTTGGTATTACAATAATAATTATAAGCGTTACATATTACTTTGCTGGTAATTCATTCATCTCGTCAGAATAATTATGCCCTTAAAAAATACAAAATCTTTCCTTTTTTATAAAAAAGAATATTCAACAATGGTTAGTTTTTGCACTACTATATTTGATTTTAGAATCCTATTAGATCAGATTAGATCTTCCTTTTCAAATGGGTTCAAGGGACATCCTTCATCGAAATTTTCGGCCAAAGGCATAAATCTCAATTTCATTGCGGCTAATACCGCATATCTGGATGAATTTCTGGCGAAAAATATGAATAAGGAAAGGATAATATTAATGCAGTACTGAAAAATAACAATGAAAACAACCAGATATTCACGTGCATAAAATTGTCGAAACTGAAATAAATTTTGATTGGAATACATATTGTGTTTCAAATAATTGTCCAGAGACAACTGACAGTTATACTCATTACTGGGGAAAAATACTCAAATGTGTCGTATTCCTCAGCACGACGATTTTTCAATCAATTTTGAAATATTATGACACCACGCTACTTATTGTCGTTCATAACAGAGCTGGAAAATAATCGTTTGCTTGATGAAATATCTGTACCACTAGCTTGCTATCATCACCCAATTCGTTCAAAAGTTTAACACTGCTTTAAGAGATCTTCCATAGTTTTCGCTTCTCGTTTTCTCTACCAGTTATGTTTGTTTACCTTGTCTAATCTGATTGCTACGATAACTTCTAGACCAAGATACAAACTATGAGACGATCTCAAGTGTATCGTAAAACGTGTCTATAGACGGCATTAAAAATCCAAGAGTCATTCAGCTAAGTATGATTGATTACCTGGTGGTGTTTTTATCGTTAATTATTTATTTCATGACATTTAATTTTTAACACTTAACAAGGTCTCAATTCGGCATATACGTGAATGCTAACCATTGAATATTTTAGGGGAACCATCAAAAGCAATAGATTTGATTAGATGAATAGTGATTACCTACTTGAAGTATCTTCTGAATTCGTTTCATTACCACGACTGCGCTAGTGATTCTTAAGAGGCATTCCCATTTTTGAGACATAGACACATATATTGCCATCCTTTTTTATCAATTGAGAGTTCTTTCATTTAGATTCCATATCTGCCAACACACATTTTCAATTGTAGCACCTTCGTTCTAATTTGAGATGAATAGCAATGTTCAACTGCTGACTCTTGTTAACTTGGCAACGTATTCACCACAAAAGAATTCTCCTCTCACAAATATCTGTTTTATAAAAACACGCTTCATGGACGGCATCGAGTGGCTTGCGTTATTATTGTTAAGTTATTTTATTGCCTATAGTAAATTCAAAGGTTATTGTTTACTCTTTAATAACGAGGTGTTATTAACAATAGACCCAAATATTCAGCCGTTCATCAGTTTATAGCTGTGCTTTGCTTGTTTGCTTCTTCAACGGTTGGTCATCCATGTTAACTATGGCTAAGAGATGTGCATTGCTCTACCTGTTTTGCTCTCATGACTTTCCACTTTTAACAATTATTTTCTTTTGACTAATTGCTGAAATCGGAAGATGTTCAGATCCTTTCGTGAGATAATGATGCAAGCATAGAAATTTGTAAAAGAATTCACATGATGAGTGTGTAAATGATGATTGGATGCGAAAGGAAAAGCGGAATATTATATCAGGTCATTATCATCATTATTACCGAAATGAATATGTTCGTCAGTATGTGCATATGCATGAATGTGTTCAATGAATAGGCTACTGCCATCAAATTTTAAATGAATTTGTGTTATATTTGAAGTTGTGCATTCAAGTTTCAATCATTCTTGTATTATTTTCGGCAACGTTAAAATTGTGCTTTTCAAATAGAAAGGGCGCCTTTGAAAATAGTTCCCTATTTTTAATCCAGTTTTCTTTTTAAATAATTTGCAATATTACGCACTTATCCATAAATATGTTATCACTTAGACGTCCGTTGTTAATTTGCATTAGTTATTAATGATGATGATGGCTGCTCGTGGCTCAAAAGGCTCAAATTATTTTGAATTAAAATCCAATAAAATCGCTCGCGTTTTCGGTTCATAATATTATGTAATAATAATGAACTCACAATATGTGAACATATAAGTACAGTTTCGAAGCAAGAATGCGAACACTGTTTTTCAGAATTCGAGGGCGATTCTAAAGGAGTTCGAAGTTTTCAGTAATTTCCTGCCGAAAAAAATTATGGCATTTCAGTGGTATTCTCAGTTGAATAGAATTGACCATAGCGTGTCGATTTCTAAGGCTTAATATAAAGAATCATATCCCGAATATAAATGTGTTACAGAGTGGATGAAAAGTTTAACCGCTTAGCCACTTCTATAACCCACCGTTTAGTGGGAAAATACATAGATATATATCCTGAGATATCCTAATTTGAAAAAGATAAATTAGAATACTGTGTGTGTTGTCCCGTGTTTAGCACTTCTAGATTAGATTTTGTTTTTTGTTGTTTTTCCATTTTAAAAAATGCTATGTTTTTAATTTTTGACAAATATATATTTCGGGAGTGAGTTGCTCCCTTCTTCAGTGTCAATTATTTTCAGAAAGAAAATAATAAGAAGAAGAAAATAATTGACACTGAAGAAGGGAGCAACTCACTCCCGAAATATATATTTGTCAAAAATTAAAAACATAGCATTTTTTAAAATGGAAAAACAACAAAAAACAAAATCTAATAAATTAGAAATTATATAATAGAGGAAAGCGAGGATGGTGGCCGTATAACTTGATCGATCGTACGAGAACGTGCAATATAATTGCAGACGATTCTTCTTCTTTTTTTGGAACTAAGTACACAAAGAATGAATATAAGTTATTTCAACTACAATTAGATCCGTGGTAGAAATGAAAGAGAATTCCAATTATATATACATATATGTATATACATATATAACTTGAAAATAACGTGAATTTCCATTATTTTTTTTCAAAATTTTTTCTTTATTTTGATTAGCTATCTTTTATTGGCCGATATTTGGTATCACCTAACCGTAATTTTTTTCGCTCTGGATAATAAAATTGTAGAAAAACATGGGCAAAAATATAGGGAATTTTAATTTTAGTAACATATAATCATCAAGTATAATCTATAATCTATAAAAAAAATAATTAATATTCAGAATGGCCTTCGTTATTAGCAATAACGGAGTTAATTCCCAATTTTCAATTGGAATTGCATACCAGGATGCTTGAACTGCTTCCCACAACTCTTGCTTATTGTGGAATTCTTGCATCGCCAGAGTTTTCTTCAATTCACCCAATAAATTCTCAATCGGGTTAAAATCAGGGGGCCACTTTATCATTTGGACTTTATGATCCTTAAACCATGCCTTCACTAATTTGGATGTATGCTTAGGACCATTGTCCTGCTGAAAATGCCCCCTCAGTGGCATGTTTTCTTCTGGATACGGTGACATAATTTCTTCGAGGATACGTTTTTATCGTTCCTTGGTCATGGAATCATTAATTTTGAAAATTGAACCGACTCCGTACCAAGAAAATCAGCCCCATAACATTATATTTCCGCCGCCATGTTTGACCGTTTTCTTGGTAATACGAACATGAAATACTTTTCCTAGTGGTCTTCGCACATTACGGTTGCTATCGGAGCCAAACAAATTAATTTGGGGTTCATCACTCCATAAAATGTTTCTAAACATTTCCTTGGAGTGATCTTTAAAGTGTGTCCGAAGTAATGTGACAAACAGTTCCAGGCTAGGTTCTCGGTGTGACAGGGGAGGTGTTTAGTCGGTAGTCCGGTAGCGGGGGAGTCCGACACTCAGGGCGTAAATAGCCTTCACCTCCCAAACAAAAAAAAAAAGTGTAAAGCGAACTCTTTTTGTGCCTTAACTTTTGGTTTCCATAGCGAAGGAATTTTTCGGACGATTCTATCAGGTAGTTTTCTGTCTTGTAGACGTCTTGGAACAGTTCGAGCGTTAATTTCGTTGTTTATGGCCGCAGAAATTGTTCTCGATGAAGTAAACGGTTCTTTTTCCCATTAGTACTATGCGGTCATCCATGGTAGTCGACGTTTTCTTAGGTCCCGAGCTTCTTTAGCTTTTAACGCGTTTGCAACAAAAAATTATTGACCGATCCAACAAATTTGCAATAAACTTGTACGTTTTGCCAATTTCTCTTAATTTTTTATTGATTTTACGTTCCTCCGAAGAACAGTGAATATTTCGACTTATATAAAAGCAGTAATTAATGTTAGGACAAGTTCATTTTGTATACAAATAATTTAACTGAACTCACTGAATGATAATCACAATAGAGTGAAGAAATTTTTTAATTTTGTATCTCACTCTTATCTATTATTTTGGCCATCTGTGATATATATCACCAATTAATATCATTTTTATATATATATATATATCCGTAGTAGAAATGAAAGAGAATTACTATAATATATGTATATATATATATATATATATATATATATATATATATATATATATATATATATATATATATATATATATATATATATATATATAATTTTGTACTGAATACATAGTTTCTATCAGACGTCGTTCAATTTTCTAATGGGTTTATTATAATAATTTATCTTCATTGGCGAGAGCTATAATCCAATTATAGTCAGTTATTTTTCCCCTGTTACTATAATATATGGAAACATTACAATGAGTACATTTCGAACTAATTTAATGTATTTTATAGTTCGTTCATACCCAACATCAAGTGGTCCTGCAAATTTGATTATGAAACACTCACAGGCTTTTGTGAATAAAAAGAAGTATATTGTTAAGATGCAATTAAAAATTCCCACTTGCTTTTTCTTGTTTTAAGTGGGTTTTTTTTTTACCTACAATATTTTTTTCTTTACAAATAATATTCTAGGACGTGCTGAATGAATTCTAAAACGGACACCAATTAATATCATAATTGCACTTAAATATGTTATGTTAAATTATGAAAAATTATTAAGCCATTTTAAGTAATTCCTTGAAGTAAAACACAGCCCGTCATGAACTCTTGACGCAGGGGAGACATTCATTTTTACCGCGCTACAATAAAGAAGGAGATTTTCTGCAAGCTTACCACAAAATGCATGTTTATTAATTAAGAACATTTATTTTCATTAGGGGACTTAGCGCAATCATAGAAGAATGATAGTTAAACATAACAGCGTACTTTATCGTTCTACTTTACCAGCGCGAACACATACCACTTCCCTCAGTTTTTGTGAAGGGTGTTTTAAAACAATTAATTTTGTCTACGATTTTATTTGAATCTGAATACTTTCTAAATAATTTAATTTATTTGTATGCTTGACACGCTAGCTTAAATTCAGTTTCATTAATGCAAAAGGGCTTGGAAAAGCAATCCAAGCACTATGCTTTTCCTTGCAAGAAACCAATTAGTATCAACAATAATCGGGTAACTACAGAAGGACCAAAGTAGCGTAAATTCTATTCGTAATATTTCAGTTGTTTTGCAACAATGTCATCATCGTTGTGGGGTTTCCTACCCTTCGGTTATGCTTATGAAGAAGATGTGAAATTGGGTTGTATTAATAGTAACGAAAATAGCTGAACCCCACTTGATATACTAGATGTAGAAAATATCAGAATGAGATGACAATAATGAAGAATTCGCGACAACGACGGAGGGAATAAGAATAAATCGCAACTAAATTATAATTACATAATAAAGAGATGAGAACATGTTCTAAGAGTTATGGCAAAACATAGGATGGAAAGCACGCAATCAGTAACAGCATTAGGGAGGTAGACAGGAAAGATACGGGAGCATACGAACACGAAAGTGTTCATCTTAATCGACAATAAAAAGATGTTGCATCAATGAATTAACTAATATCTGGTGAAATGTATTCATTCCAACATTTATTATTATCATAAAACACTGTACAGATTGCATGATAAGTTTATAGCACCCACGAGTTGGTAAGGAATCGTTAAATATACTCAATAATTTTATGATATATTAAAATAGAGAGCATGGAAGTTCCACTTCTTATTTAATTTTGTCGGGATTCCACTTATCATCTACTAAATATTAGAAAACTATTCAGATAAAATGAGTTCTACATAAATTTTTTTTTTAAATTTGCTTGAATGGGATTATCCCACACTTAATTGTTAAGCGACAAAACACATGATTCCAAAAAACACCAAACTGACCTGAATTTCAATCAAAATCTAAAGGGACCGTAAAGCCGCCTCAGTGGTAACATTTCAAAACGAGTGAAAAAATCTTTCCTGGTTCGCTACAGTTATAGGTTTTATCCAAAGTTAGTTCTGTTAGTTAAACTTCGTCTATGCAAACGACAATAGCTAACCGGACGTTATACAAATTATTCTAGAGATGGATAGCTTTGAGAAACAAAAGGAAAGTTCAGAAAGTGAACGAAGGGTCCACACTTGTTTTTTTTTTTCGAAATAAAGAAAGAAGGAAAGTACCAAAGTGCATCACTAGAAATACAACCTTTGAATAGTGATCTAGATGAAATTGTAGGAGTGATTCTGGCGGACAACGTAAATCTCAAGTGTTCAAAGCACCATAACTATATAATATGTCTTAAATTTGAGGCATTATTATATTATTCTAACATGTATCATTGTAACGAGAAGAAATATCTACTCTTTCACAGTTATCTGTGTTATGCATGGCTAGGACTTGAAGAAATTGTGCAGATTAATCGTTAAACACCAATCATTTTATTTGTTGATTTGTTCACATACGACGACGTTTTAATTGGGTTTAAGTTTTATACGCGTTCTTTAAACGCAGAGTATGAACATATTTTGACTTCTACTATCGACGACTACTGTTGGAAGAAAGCATAGGCCAATATCGACCCTTAGTACCCCGCATCTGGTACTATTGTTTACAAATGGTCCAACTTGTCGTCATTAAGAAGCCAATGAGGTCCCCCAGTTTTGATAGTTTAGTACTCCTCAGCCATGTGAGGCGTTTGTTGGACAGGCTTGGACAATCAAAAGGAAATGTTTTGTATCTCAAGAGGTGTCAGTCGCTTGAATTCTATATTGATTTTTAATGTTCCCTCTGCTAATGCCAATTAGATTTAATGTATTCAGAAATACAATAAATGACTTCAGACCAAAGCTCTTATACACAGCTTGTAGGAATAAATTTCGAATGAAAATAAATTTTCCATTTCCAGATCAATTGTTATAATTTTATTGTAGATCGACCACAAAATAAAGGTTTCGAAAACCGAATCACCAACCAGTCCAAACATCTAAAATGTATAGGATTATATATGATTAATTAATACTTTGAAGAATTAAATAAAATTCTCAAAGATTCGATAATTTCTTGTCAAATCAACCACACTAGTTGCTCAATGATAATATCTATAATGAACAAAACTGAATTATTCAAACCAAGAACGCAATAGTATTCTATTTAAAACACAGGAGGCATAATCCAACTGCAGCTTAGTTAAAAGTCTATAATCACCCTCTCAAATTGGCTCTATACGGACAAAATCAAAAGAAACTTTGCGCTTCACTGTACTGAGTAATATAGTAAGAAATTCTTTTTATCTGCCCACATACTCCACTTTTGTTCCGTACACGACCACAACAAATCGTACATTATATTAAATTTGATATAATATAAAAATGCAAGGTCATGCACTTGTAAGCACAGTGCAATTACCTTATGACAGTTTTCCCCTAAGCATCATACACAATGTATGCCTTAACTATCATCTTCAGATGCACACAATTGTCAAACGCTATAGTATAGTTAGTAGCGTGCAGTGTCAACACCATATGTAATGCGCGATAATCAGCTTAAATTGAAGGTTTTATTTTTGTAATAGTGTATGATGAAAACATTCTTCCAAGTAATAAAAAAGATTACTCCACTAGTCGTTTCCTTCTGACCGAGGATGACTGTGATCACTTTCGGAATTTTTGGGACAATTCAACAAGTATTTGAAATCATATAACGTGATTCGTCACATGGTGGATAATCATGTATTTTTAATACTCGTTTCAGTTGTAATATTCAAACTTTATTCGAAAATATTCGTAACGTATTATAGAAGTGAATATAAAAAGCAATATCATATTAATTATTACTTATACTTTAACTCGTGATGCAGTGATGAAACGATCTAAGCAGATTATTTAAACCAGGAAACCTTCGTGGGTGTAGGATGTGTGAAGTTCAAGTGTCTTTCTTGGCATTGTCGGCTGCTTTCCGTCTCCTGCCTCAGCAAGTAATAAACGAAAATTCTATACATCAATCTATGCCACCTCTATAACGCATCTTATGTAATAATACGCTAACCGCAACATCAATTTATTTTGTGGCTAAGAAATCATAATCACATAGCATAACGAGAACATTATCGTATGCAATAATTTCTATCTAGTGAAAAATCTAATGATAATTTAAATCGCAATGATAACTTAACTATAGGCGTTCTCTCCAATGATAGTGGTGGCTGCACGCATTATCTAGAATCATCGCTAGCATCTTGCTTATTCTTCCAATGACACTGGCTGGTAGTTGCTAATCAGTAAAGTAGCGCCAACTAACACAACGAGTTTTCCAGTTCTAGCTACTATTGTTAGTCCGTTGCTACCGCTGCCATCATCATTACATTGAGGATGTGTGAAATGTGTAAATCAAACCAAAGACTGTCAGAGTTCTCAACATAAAACAGACAGTACTTCAATTTCTTCCAATACGTCGAATATCGTGCTTGTTACTCAATTAGGTGTACACAAATTGGTTTTGATACACATTTTAACATTAATAACCATAGCAAACAGTGATTTCTATATTACACGGTACGTAAAATTTAATACTGAATCAATAAAGTTATAAATTAAACCAAATTACCGATAATTTAAATCGATAGTTTGAAAGTTGATATTGCCCTCGACCTTCCAATTACACATGTCATAAGAATTACAACAAACGCCACATTTCAATATAGTAAAGGTAATAATGAACTTCTTTGTATTACATTGTTTCGCAGTTTAAAGTACCCAACGGAAAATATATTGGAAAACACGAATGTGCGTTAGGTCAGAAAATTTCATTTTAGTTTATCAAACCATGTAATTTCTCGTCTATTTGATTCGTCTTAATTTACTTAACACAAAGACCAATGACATAACCATTTTAAATTCTAATCGTTTTGTGACCAATCATACTCTTATCAATCATCAACATATGATCATTGAAACTTTCACCCACATATAGTCTATTAACATTTAAAAGAACCGTTAGAATCCTGTGACAATGATAAAAAGTTGATTATCAAAATTGCGC
This sequence comes from Stratiomys singularior, assembly GCA_954870665.1. Classification (NCBI taxonomy): domain Eukaryota; kingdom Metazoa; phylum Arthropoda; class Insecta; order Diptera; family Stratiomyidae; genus Stratiomys; species Stratiomys singularior. Next base: position 111,127,244 of record OX940880.1, on the reverse strand, counting down.
TGAATCATAAAACCTCATTATTCATGAATCATGAATAAGTCAATTTGGATTCAAATTACTAGCAAAAAATATTTACGGATTTACTCCAAGAAAACATGATATAAGTCTCTATTATAAATAATTAGCGCAAACAAAAGTAAAGGACGGCGACCGCTTAAGTATAGCATGCAAACGAATCAAAATATAACCGCCACAATTATAAATATTTATTGACAATTTATAGAACCAAATTGATAAGCTCAATTTAAAATATTCCGTTCCATTTTTATTAACCTGGAATCTGAGATTGCACTTTAACTAGACTTTCAAAAGAAACACACAGATACTTTATATGCTTACGTGTGTTTAAGTTGAATCATATCATTAGTCACATTATTGCATGTGGGGGTTTGATTTAACGCAGTGCATTTACATGTAATATTTAGTTAACACAAAAACTGAAGATCTGTGCACTAATGAAGATCTACCTAAGCTATAACAACTTTATTTTCTTGACAACCGTTGCACGGTGCAGCATGTATTCAACTACAATTACAATATTCGTACTAACATATATTTATCGGCTAAGGCTACCAGGAAGCTTCACAGATCCGGGAGATAAAGTGGGATTATTACTTACGCCTTGATAGAGCGTAACAAAGGAAAACAGCCTATGAGCCCTTATCTACGCTACGATTAGCTATCACGGTAAAAGTAAATCCAGTTTCTTCAAACAAGTTGGGACCGATCTTGACAAATTCACTTATATTTAGACCACGAACTATAGCTCGAGGGCTATGCATTGGTTCCTTGATTATTGACTTGACTAAATCGGTAGCTTCATTTACTGCATCTTCTTCAACCGTGAGAAGTAGAGTAGCTAATGTATAGCTTGCTTAAACTTCGCGATAGCGGAGGGATTTTTTCAATTTTGATCTACGAACTCGCAGATCGAGAACCCGATGCGAATTTATTGCGAAACTCACATTCAATGGCGACAATCACTACTTAGTTACATTTAGAAAAAGATTCGAAAGTGAAAAAGCGGTGTACGAATCTTTGAATATTTTGCAGCTACATGAAGTAACTAACTGAAATTTAATGGCTGTTAACCCTCGCATCATAACTTCAGACAGTTTTTTCAGTTATTTCGGACTCAAGTCGAAAACAAAAATATTTGAGGATTCAATCGATTTATAATATCTAATATCTTTATATATCTATAAAGAAAAATAATTATATAAATTTACCTAACATTCACATTTTTCGTTCAAACAATACTTGACACATAGTACCACTTTAAGGAATCAACAACTATTGGCTTGAAAAATGAAGAAAGAAATAAATGCAATCCTTCCCTCAAAAGAGTTCACATTGCTGTAAGCCGAAATCGAAAAATAACCATAAGTAATAGTCGATGCCGAGTACAAAGAATGAGTGAAGAAGAGTAATGAAAGAAGAATGAATACTAAATTTTTTTTGAACATAAGGGCTTAAAATTTCAATAAAACATGTGGAACTCACCTTCAATTACATATTTTTTGCAGCAGAAAATAGATATCTTCTTAAATTGTTTCACTAATTTATGCTCTCTCTTAAATGACATATACCTTACTCATTTCTCCCCTACTTGAAAGCAATTTAACATAAATCGATGTATCATTTTCCCTCGAAACTGTCTCAATGATATCTGTACAATAATTAAGAGGAGTCATCATCTACAAATTTCGGAAGGCATTTGATCTCTTCACTCTTCCTGCTCATACAAGTATCGTCTTTCGCGATTAGAAGCCGTTTAGATCTCAAGTTTATATCGTAGATATTTAGTGTAACAAAGGCATCACACACAATCAACAACCTTTGAGACTTCTACCTTGACTTTGACCTTAAACTCCACATTCTACCAACGTTGGTAAATTCTAGGCAACCGACGATCATGGGTTATTAGGCAGTATATTTGTGCAGTGCACATCTTTGATTGTTCAACTAGAAATATATACTTATAGTGGTTTAGAAACAGCAAGAATATTAGTCGGTGGCAAACGTTACTTTTAATTTATTGTGCACCCAAATATAACTTATAACATTTAGTTCAGAAAAAACAGCTCGTGTGAAATAGCAAAATCTTTCATGAATCAAATAAACAACGCTGTTGAATTTTAAATAATAGAACTCGGTGTATAGATAAGAAAATAGACATTCCATAAATTTGGTTTTCGCTTGTTTTTTGTTTATTTCTTATGATCTCTCTACTACAGTATAATGTTAAATGAATGCATGTCTGTCTGATTTGGGAATGAGGAAGGCATAGTTGAAGCCAAAATTTGCTTTGGTTTATTTTACACATACACAATCATACAAGCCTAGTTAATTCTTATATAAACATTGTGTAAATATAATTAACCACATTTTATATTTAAAATTCAACATCTTGTGTCCAAAATATAATTTAAATGTTTGTTAGTTTCACGTAGCTTGACTTTTCAGCAAGTCGACAAAAAGCAGTTACAATAAAAGTGTTCTATGTGCTTGATTAACAAATATTTCACGTAAGATCAGAAACGACACTAAAATCATATATTTATATATAACTATCGCATTATATATTTGTCGTGGCTAAAGTTAGTGTCGATTTTGTGGCGAGGATGGCGATATATTTCACTAGTCTTTTATATTTTTTAACTTCAAATTAAATCTGAATTCTATATCAAATGAATTAATATTTTAATTAATTTCTAATTTCAAACTCATTTTTTTAGATAAATGAATGTTACCGATATCTTGCTGACCGGAATACTGCTAATAGTATTCTTTAAATACTATTTGGTGAATAAGATACGTCAGCAATCGACGTGCCTACTCAATAACGGTTGTGATCAGGCGACTAAGCGCTTTAAAACAGTTTGGCAAATTCCCGGACCAACCGTTTTGCCGATTTTCGGAACCAAGTGGATATTTATCTTGTATTATAAGTTCAAAAAAGTCCACGAAGCATATTCAGGTTAAAATAGTTCAAAATTTTCAAACAGTAATTCAAACTTTTTATGATTTTTTTTCTGCAGATTTAAATAGAAAATTTGGTGACATTGTTTTAGAAGTAACTCCAAGTGGCATTCCCATTGTTCATCTTTTCAATAGAGAAGATATAGAAAAAGTCCTCAAGTATCCCAGTAAATATCCATTTCGACCACCTACCGAAATAGTCAGTTATTATAGACAATCAAGGCCAGACAGATACGCCAGCTCCGGTATAGCTAACGAGTATGTTTTATTTTGCTTTGCTACATCGATCAATTCATATTTAAGAATATATTTTAATAAAAAAAAATCAAATTGCTAGTGGTAATGTATTCCTTTTAAATATATCTTTCAGACAAGGTGAAAAATGGCATCAGCTTCGTTCAAATCTCACTCCCCACATGACATCACCTAAAGTTCTTCAACAATTCTTGCCAGCATTAAATTTTATCTGCAACGACTTCCTTGAATTACTGAAATCTAATCGGCATTTTCAAACGGGCATTATTGAAAATTTTCAAGACACCGTTAATTTATTTGGATTGGAAGCTGTTTGTGCATTAATCTTAGGTCGTCGCATGGGATTCCTTTCGTTGGACGACAGCCCGGCGACAAACTTTAAACCACTCGTACGAGCTGTAAAGCAACTATTCATATCACAACGAGACTCATTCTATGGGTTGGGGCTTTGGAAATATATTCCAACTAAAACATATCGACAGTTTGTGAAAAGTGAAGAGACCATCTACAAGTAAGATATTTGAATGAGTCATTATTATAATGATTTACTCCCAAAATTCCATATCATTTTCAATTGTGTACAGCATCGTTTCAGATATTATTGATAATACAAACATCGAAGAGAGTTCATCCATAGATTCTTTTGACAATAACCTCAAAAGCATATTCCTTAAAATTTTGAGTAACAATCAACTCGATATACGTGAGAAAAAATCAGCTATTATTGATTTTATAACCGCTGCCATTGAAACGGTTCGTCAAATAATGCATAAAAAAATATAACATACTACGAAATAAACATCATTTTAGCTTGCCAATACTCTCATATTCACTTTATACTACATCACCAAAGAGCCCTCTTGCTTAAAACGTATTCGCGATGAATTTCAGAACATTAATGAGATTATAACCCAAGATGATATATCAAAGGCCACATATACCAAAGCCTGCATTCAGGAAGCCTACCGAATTCATCCCACAGCATTTTGTCTAGCACGGTTGTTGGAAAAGAGCACCATACTCTCCGAATATAATCTGGAAGCAGGAGTAAACATGTTTCCTTTAAAATACCACCACATTACATCTTAATATTTCTTTTTCTCTTTTTTTGATTCTAGACAGTCGTACTATGTCAAAACATGATTGCCTGCCGAAAGGAAGAAAATTTCAAGGATGCTCACAAGTTCAAACCTGAGAGATGGATAAAAAATAATAACATCCACTTGCATGGTGAAACCGGTGCAGGATTAGTTCTACCTTTTGGTACTGGCAAACGGATGTGTCCAGGGAAGCGATTTGTAGGACTTGAACTGTTATTACTTATCGCAAAGGTGAATTTTAATCGTTCAAATGTACTATAACAATTTATTTCCTCATGCCTAATTGAATGTTCTTTTAGCTTTGCATAAATTTTGATATTAATTTCAAAGACGAGTTAGAAACTGATTGCGAATTTCTACTAGTTGCTAAATCACCTGTAAATATAATTTTAAAAGACATTCCGTTGTAATAAACTTTACATTATATTTCTAACGAACATTACAAGAACTATGGCTTTTTAGTATATATTTACATTTTCAGTTCTAGAATTATGTAGAAAAGCTCTTTCTTGTTAATTTTGTTGAAAATAATAGAATAATAATTATAGAAAAGAAGAAGTAATAGAAGACATTTAAAAACTTAAAAACGACCTATCAAATTGAATAAACAAAAGTGCATACGACAAAATGTTAAAAAAAGATCGCACTAGTGATATATGATGTAATAATTAGATTTCCTTTGCAAACAATTAAAGAAAGCTTTATACTACAAAGAACCTGATAGGCTTTAAATCGCGTAACGATGTATCAGCGAATATATGCCTCGCTTTCAAAAAGTAGAGTCTTCAAAGTGTTTATGCAAGAAGACCGCAATGAGCAAGTTCCGTACAATACCGAAGACCCATTTCAACGTCTAATATACATACACAACTTTTCAGATATAATAACAAATATAACAGCAAAAAATAGCAAACAAAATTACATCTAACTCGCAAAATCTCTAACTCCGTTTGTTTACGGAAGTCCAAAAATTGATTTGGCTTTACAAAGATATCATTTTACGCTGAAATACTAAGGTTCTTTAACATCAAGTTTCGCGTAGCAGCTAAATGCTGCGAATCAATAAGACTAAAGGGTTTGATAAAAATTCAAATAATTTATTCACAAATATTTTGAATTTTTAGATTAAATAGATATGAATCTAAGAAAATCAAAATACCATCACAATGATAAAACTAATCTGGGCGCATTCTATAATTCTAGAGTAAACATGTAAAAAAAAAAAACTTCGACAGTGCTTGTCAGTTTGGGCTCGACGAACAAAGTAATTTATTGTGACTGGCACTAATATTGACTTACTGAGTGATTCAAACTATTGTCGATTGTATAACGAAACTACAAAATAATAATGAACTGATATAAATCAGAAACCAGGCCATAATATTATCTTTATTTAGGTAGATGCTTAAAAAGCATCCTTAAACAGAAATACGACCTTTGAAAGCATGCAATATGGACATCGTAAATCACAGGAACCATATTTGAACACATGATAGAGTCGATAGTTGTATCAATAAATGAAAGACAAGGACTGCAACCATAACGGAATATGCATAATGGAATTAACATACTGATGCGTAAAAAATGGTATGGAAGCTAAGTAAAACTCAAACTCGAACTCGATTACTTAGCAAAGGAGAAAACAAATGATTATCGAGCAAAGAGTTATCGACAGAATCAGCAATGAAGGGCAGCAATAAAGAAGTCAGCGAATTCCATTTTAAATGTATTCTAAATATCCACTGATACAATGATTCTAATGTTTCAAAGTTTATGGATGAATTTTAATTATTATTATTATTATATTAAATACAAACGACGGTAATTGATAGGATTGGAAAAATTGAACGTTATCTCAATCGGAGTGGTTAGACCAAACAATAATTTAAACAGAATATAATAAATGAAACATGCCTAGTAGATACTATAGACATACCTAATAGATACCAATGCAATACTTTTGGCAGTAGTAAAAAATGATATATGTTTATAAGTTTATTTGCTTGAAACGAAATTTATTTTTAATAAATTTGCGATGTTTGAAAGGCATTTGGATTCCCTATTCCCAATGTCTTGCTGAACAGCTGTAGCACAAAGCATGTTCAAATAGTACAAAAATCACAAAAAGCACCTGGCCCTATTTTATATATACCAGGGATTGTCTTAGCCTGCGTGATGTAAGATGCTCCGGTCTACTTATGGAAATAAATACTGCGATATGGGAGACTTATGGGTGCGCCACGATCGCAAAGGGGTCTTCCTATGGAATTTTTTACTTGCCTAAGGTCAGATCCTAGAGGTATGAGATGCCCTGGGCTAATGAAACTTTTGGAGCAGAGTGTGCTTTCCAGCTGGCAATGTAGGTGGAGTGCATGCAATAAGTAGTGTGTTACGTTAATATTTAATATTATCTCTCTAGATGTCATGATGGTCTGTATAAGTTCATTTTTGACATTAGTCTGTTTTTGAGTTGCTTGTGGACTGGTCATGGAAATTTGTCGGTATACTCGTCCGGGAAATTTCTGTCAAGGCCGAAATACAATACTGCGAGACGGCGATACGAGAGCGCGACGAGAGTCTCGCAGCAAAAGTCAAGTAGTTTTCGTAACATGCATTTGTATGCGACATCGTACAATGATTGCGATGCGTCGATGCGAGGCGGGAAATATTCGGGAAAAAGGCCGAAATACAATACCGCTAGACGACGATACGTGAGCGCGACGAGATTTTCGCTCGTTGTGACGCAACGCATTCAATTTACAATGCACGCGATGCGAGGAACAATAATGTTTCACCTATTTGACAAATGTCAAATAGGTGACGTTTCAAATGAAAACGTTTTTGATTTTTTTAAAGTTTTGAATTTGGATTTTTCCTTCGTCTAGCAAATAATAGCCCCTACAAGGATTCACGAAATTTTCATTCAAAATTCATTCAGAATAACCCTTAAAAGTACTTAAAAACTAATTAACGCGTTTGAATTTCAAATTTCATTTAAGCGTCATATTGTATTTGACAAACGAAATCGTATTTCGGCCTAAACGAAAATTCCTCGCAACGAGGTGCATGACGTTTGTCAAATACAATATGGCGCTTCAATGAAATTTGAAATTCAAACGCCTTAATTACTTTTTAAGTACTTTGGTTATTATGAATGTTAGTTAAGGCTTTTATTGGTAAACGAAGGAACATTCCAAGTTCAAAACTTTTGAAAAATCAAAAATAATTTTAATCAAAGTTTATTCAAAACGTCACCAATTTGACATTTGTCATATAAACATTATTCTTTCTCGCGTCGCGTGCATTTTAAATTGAATGCGTTGCGCGACGACGAGCGAGAATCGCATCGCGCTCTCGCATCGCCATCACGCAGTATTGTATCTGGGCCTTCAGATACCCTTACGCATCATCTCTAATGCTTCTTGAAAAGATCGGCTTAACGTGCTTATGAATGTTTTATGTTTGATGGAGTTCTGAGAGTTTATGGCACTAGTTGCTTCAGTGATCCCACGGATCTAGCTGATGTTGAACAATTCCATATCACATCTTGGTTAAACTCGTTTCAAATTGAATGTTGAGACTCTGCAAGTATTTGATATATGGCGTCGCTCGTTTTCGTTTCAGCGATTCTTTGCGTGGTACAGCATTTTGCTAACGGTATGCGGATGTGAATCTGATTTTTTGCGCCCTGCCGGCCCCGAGATAGGGTTACCAACCCTTGTTGTGACAGATTTTTTTCTTTTTTTTTCTTCTGGTAAAAGTTTTATCTCTTCGAGGTTGGACGGAGCCCCGACATGTTGCAGCTAACTTTTACAAGATAAGGAGCCCAATTGATCAAAATGAGGTTGCTGTGCTTTCTGACGTAAAAAAGTGTTGGGGAGGAAGAAGCAGCTCTGTTCGGGTATCCTGATAACTTTTGGTTAACTGGTACCTACTTTTCTTGCGCTCTGCAAGTTACAAATGGCGTTAGCTAACACAGAATATCAACAGCGTCATTGAAGGCCATTGGGGTAAAGTCTTATAACGCAGAAATCGACGTTAATCTATACTAACTAACCATGTGAAACGGATGAAGGATGGGCGGATACCCATTATCATTTGCAGGTTAGGCTGTAGAATGAAGGCGCTGGGCGGTCACAACAAAGGTTGTGAATCGCCACTCAGATTTTCCAAATCGAAAACGCGAGGCAGAAGCACGAAAGGGGCTGCAGCGTAACGACAAGTAAAGTGAATTCAAATAAATAATTCGTATAAAAGGCGAAACAGACGTAAGCATAAACCATTGACTTTCAAAAAGAGACAATACAGTGGAAATTTCATTATATATAAATTAATAATAAATTATTATATAGCATATATTAAAAAATTTAAATACCCAATAAATCAAACAGCATCGATGCTAATACAAAATAAAGTGCTTAGAAAGAAAGTGATGAACATTGAAGCTGAAATGAGAAGAAAAATGTACGAAATTGATGGGGCGATATGGTTTCAAATGTCTGCGTTTAATATCCCTAGAACATTGCCCAACATTGGAGTTAACAGGACAACTTACCACTTTTGGCGATTTTATTTAAATTCAAATGTTTATCAACGCCTACACCAAGAATAAAATTGGGTTTTTGTCAGAATTCCATCCCATATTTTTTTTTCTTTTTTATTTTCATTTATTTCCTTTTTAAGCATTTTAGTATTATGTTCATATGTAAATATTGCATTTGGTGATCTGGCCTCTTGCAATGACAATTGTTTATCTATTACTTCCGAGATATTGAAAAATACTGCAATCCGCTTATTGGTAAACTTAACAAAGCTTCAATTCATACTTATTCTTCCAGACTCCACAGCATTATGGTTAGAAATAAATTAATCGGATACATATTCTTACATAAATATTTCAAGATAAAACATATATCCCAACTAATCTACGGACGTCACAAAATTAGAAGAATTTATAAAATACCGGCATGTGTGTCCAAATTTAATTAAATTTTCGTCCAGTTGTTGGCCTAGGAACCCCTGACGTTCGTGGCCTTGGATTTTTACTTCGTATTGGTTCCTGCACACTTTCCTTATTGTAACTTAGATAAACATGTGACAAATCCATAAAATCACTCTGCAAGTGAAATGCTTGTTATTCTATGACAGTTATGGAAAGGTTTAAATATAAACATTACTTCGCTAGTACTGCTTTTGTTTTCTGAAATATGCTTTCGCATATTGTTACCAGTATAGGCAACACATTTTAATTGCCATTCACCGATATCTTCATTCCAGTGTGTGTATCGTTCAATCATAACCTGACAGAAAACCCTAGTTTTATAGATTCTTTCTTATACAAATAGCAAATATTCACCTGATATTCTTTTGGAATGTACGAGTTCAAGACTAATTCGCATAATGCGAGTTCACGGGATAAACTTCGAATGTTCTCGTAAATTCCTTCCTTTTCTCGTTGATGTTCCTGTTGCTGATCAGCCAATTCAGCTTTAACACTCATGAGCATTTGCATGACTCGCTGTATCTTCTTAGTTTTCCCAACGCAAGCTTCCTGAAGACTCGAGTAACGCTCTTCTATGTCAATTCTTTCTGTCTGCAGCATAATAATTAAAATCCTATCAATTCAATTAATTAAACATAAATATTACTTCTTTTTGTTGCAATGATTTTCGCAATTCTTCCTCCGCTTTCTTACGCATTTCAAGTTCTTTAATTGAGTTTTCTAAAAGCGATTCTTGCGCTTGAGCCTTTTCCAAAAGATTTTCACCACCTACTAAAATTTTTGTTTCCAATGACGTCAACTTGTTACGCAATTGCTCTTGCTCGGACCTAATTTTAACGGATATATAGATATTTACCAAAACTATTTTGGAAAAAAATTTAAATGTTCGATTCTTACTTTGTTCGATTCAATTCTTCCTCGTTCTCTAAGGCACGTTTTTCCAACAATTCCTTCTCCTCATCTGTTTTCTCCTTGTCTATTTCATTGCGTTTATTCTTTTTTCTTTTTGCGTTCATTTCTCCGTTCTCTCCATTTTCTTCAACTCCCTCGATTTCAATTTCTTCCCCTTCTTCATATTCATCAAGCTCATCTGGTGTAATAACAAAGGAACCCTCCTCTAATTGCTGCTTCAGTTTAGCTATTTCTTCTTGGAAATGGCGTAAAAGAGCATCTTTCGGCTCTTCGTTAATATGAGTCCGATTTTGAATGTTTTTAGCTCGGCCGGCATATCGTAACGTTGATATTGTTTCGACGTAGTTAGAGTCTGAAGGACTTATGCTGGCACACTATACATTTGATTTTGAAAACAAAATTATTAAAATGTAAATCAAATTACACAGTGATAACTCACCATAACAGTTTTCGAATTGCCTCCCAGTGAATCCTGAAGCAACCTTGTCAATTTTGAGTTTCGATATGGAATATGAGTGCTCTTTCCATCAACTAAAGCACTTATTACGTTGCCCAACACGGAAAGAGAAAGATTTATTTTGGTCGCCTCTTTCAAACGTAGCCCTGTCGCTTGCGTTTTACTTTGACGCTCTGATCCTGCTAAATCTACTAATTGCAATTTCCCCATTTTTACATGTTGTTCACCGGCCTCATCCAATTCACTCGATTCAACCGTGATTGAAAAAATTGCATGCGAACGTGAAGACTCCAGATTCATTTTAGTTGCTCCTACCATACCTGTTAGGATTTTTTTTACTTTTAACATTAAAACTTTATTGTATCTATGGACAATCTCACGATTTTTATTTCCCAATTTCATTATGTTGTCCAAATCATCTGCGTTGTGTACAACATATCCACTGAGATCCTTCACAAACACACCAATATCAGCGCGCTCCTTTACCTCCAAGCTTTTATTCAATTCCTTACCCAGCAAGTCCCTGACCTCTTCGTTATATATTTCCATATAGCTTACGCGAACCAAGAACCTGATTATATTTCGACATTCGACTTTACATTTCGGAAAACCATAGTCTCATTAATGTTTTAAATACTCACTTTTGATTATCTTTTGCTTTCGCAATATGACCAAAAATATGTGCAAAACTGTTTGGTATAATCCCCTTCGTCTGGAGAGAGTCAGGGTTACCAGACATTGTATACGTTTTTCCTGTTCCGGTTTGTCCGTACGCCAAAATTGTTCCATTGTATCCTTCAAGAACTTTATCAACAATTGGACGAGCTGTGTCTAAATAAAGATCAATCTGAAATTATATCAATGACTTTAGTTAGACAGCGACTGCTATGCACTTTTTATTCAATATATTACTTTTTCAAAAAATTTCGAAAATTTGGTAATTTGAAATCAATGTAATTTGGTCTGATTCCATCACATTAATCAGCTGAAAAATAGACCATTATAAAATTGGAACATTTGAAATATTATTTGCAATTTTTTTCAATTTTCATATTCAGTTATTAGCATTTATATTTAGCGTTCATTAGATTATTCCATCAATATTTTTTTTTTTAATAAATTCATTCATAAATTCTATGATTATACACTATTTCTTATATACTTAGTAAGTGAGTCTTAACCAATACCTTGTCTGCACGTTTATAGGATTTTATTTACATAAAAGTTGCAAGATTATATACCATTGCTTTCACAGTTGTGAAGGGTTAATAGCAATTTCTTTATAACCAATTATACAATTAATTCAAAATATTTTCTGAACTAGGCCCCACACAATTGATCAAGAAGTTGATTAAATTTTCCCATTTATAAATCATTCAATGACGATTGTTTCAATGACCCAGTGTTGGATCAACTGTAAATTTTTATCCAGCAATTTTGATAATACTAACCCACATGTTAATAGATCTGTGAACTCAAGAATTATCTTTAGTTATTATTCAATTGGTATAGCATGATTTCAATTCAATGTTAGATGAAAGAAGCAATTTTCAATGCCGTGCATCTTTATTGTTGGGATAAATATTTTGCGGTGCCCACATCAAATCATCATTGTTACTTCTTACACAAGCATATATTTTGGAAGTGTGAAAAATTGTTCAAATATTGATTTTCATATTGTTTGATCATTTACAAAGGAATTTCAAGTTGCAAGAAAGAATAGAAATTACAAAACATTTTAGATTTTGGAATGCTTGAGAAAATGAAGACATGTGAAGAAGCTATGGGAGTTATTCTTTATATGATTACATCAGCTATGACCCTATCCACACTAACATACATAAGATGCAAAGTGCAAACTTCATATACTACATAAACTACATTTAATAGTTTACTACAAGGAAATAGTATAACGCTAAAATAAAGCATATATTCACATGGCGAATATTTATTAGCAAGAGCTGGACAATTAACCATTAACCAACTATGATTACCAAGCAGGTGCTGGCAAAATGTTGGGGGTTCAAGGATGTCATTCATCGAATATTTATTGATATCATGCAAGCTTACCACACTAGGAATGGAAACGCACTGTAAAAAGATGTGCTTGATTTCGACATTTAAGCGTAATCTTTCGAACTCAAGAACGAACAACAAACTAGAAGCGTTTTTACACCTAAATTCCGACTGAGGCAAAGCCATTTTATTTCATTTTGTACCGGAGCATGCCATAAGAAAGCAGAAACACCTGAGGCATATTTTTTATAATGAATCCAGACAAATATTTACCTATGCAGATAACAACAATATCATATCGTGCTGCTCCTCATCTTTATCCTATACCCCGCATCAGCAGCAATGGAAGATGGTATACAAATAAATAAAAATCGAAAAAAAATATGACTCAAAAAAGAAAACGAATACTCTCCGACCACCGAGGAATTGGAATATGTGGGCAAACTTTGAATAGCCGGGCACACAGTTGGCGAGTTGGAGGAACAGAACTGGCCTTATTATGCTATTTATTCGAAGCGATAATAGCATAATAACGAAAAATTGCTAAACGCCTTTCAAAGGAGCATCCTTAGAAGATTCATTGGAGAAAACAAGATGGCGAAATAAATACAATAATAAGCTGTACGATATATTTATGCAGCCAGAAGTCTCCAAAAAAAATCTGCAGAACCTTGGTGGGCTAGTCACAGTTCGTGGCTGATCAAAAGATCGGCAAAGTTGGAGGCGACATATCGTCGGCATCAGTGCAGGACCTTTTAACTACATGTTTTGGTGAAAACATTTTTTTCATCAAAATGATTAAATTAAGTATCCCGCCATCTAGTGATGAAACAATAAACTAGGTTGTAAGCACACTTGGCCGGTAAAGCAGTACAATCTAGTACCTTCTAAATGACAATTCAAAAATATTAGTGCAGCACCTTGTAACTGCAGTTTAAAACAATTCGTAAGTTAGAAGAGTGTGAAGTTTTGTTTTTATTATAGTTCTAGCATAAAAAAGGACATGTAAGTAATTACACATGTAAGTAAAAACACAAATTAACCAAAACTGTCACCAACAGAGAGAGGTGTTATTAAAAGAAAATACCATGAATGAGAGTAATACGATTGCGTCAATTACTTGTAAAACTAATAAGCAGAATACTTTGTCTCCTGTTGAAGAATTTTTGTTCGACATTCAGCCTTTTGATGAATTGTTGCCTGTGATAAATAATGATAATAACAATGTTAACTTAACTGAAGTACACGTTAATGAAGGACCTTTTGTGTTACTAGAATTGATTGGCGATAGTTTTGATACATTAGAAGAGATATCAACTCACAATTTAACAGAATTAGTGCCTGTTCCAGAAGGAAATAAACAAACCGCAATAGAGAATCCTTTTGTTGAATCACCAACATTTGAACAAACAATTATTTTAGAATGTTATGTATCTACATTGAATAATGTCAATGACAATGTAAGATTAACAAACCATACAACTACAAGTCAGGAAATACTAAATAATAATACAAAAGTAACCGAAAAACCTACAATTTTACTAGATAATATAAACGATAGCTTTGAAAAAATAGAACTAAGGGAAAAAAATGCTTCAGAAGAGAAACAAGGACCCATCAATATCGAAATACCCCCTTCTGTGGCACCAACGCAAGAAGCAAATGAAAATTGTGTTGCTACAAATGACACTGACAATGAACCTAGTATAAGTGGGACAATGCTGACCGAGAACCCCACAAAAAGAAAGCGCTCTAAAGAAAATCAAAGAGTCCTTAATAAGAAGAAAAGAATGGAAGGCCAGAAATATGTGGGGTTTCGTAAACCAAGAGGGCAAAAAAATACATTTAATGATACAGAAAAAAGCGAAAGAAAATTATTACCCAGATGTAATTGCAGCAAAAAAGACACTAAAGTCACAAAATCGACGAAGAAATGTTGAGATAACCGAAGCAGATCGACAGGAAATATTTACAAATCAATGGTCTAAAATGAACTGGGATCAAAGAAAAGTTTTCGTGTCTAACACCGTCTTCAATCGTGAAGCTAAACGTAAGACTACTGAAGGAAATAGCAGACGTAGTCATTCTTTAGCTTACCATTTGCAAATAAGGAATAATTTATTAGTTGTTTGTAAAACCATGTACTTAAACACAACTGGACTGGGTCAGTGGTCAGTTGCAGATTGGTCGGCAAAAAGCCAGCATGGTGTTATAGAACAACATTCAACAGCTGTGGCCTCCAGAGCCCTTAGAGAAAACAAGAACACTGATAAGCTTGAGTTTCTAAAAAAAATTCGTTAATCTTCTCAATAAATTACCCAGCCATTACTGTCGAAAATCAACAAAAAAATTGTACTTGGAACAGACGTTTACTACTTATCAATCGCTTTACAATGTTTATGAGTCTAGTTGTGAAAAAGAAGGCATAGATGTCCTAACCATTAACAAAATGAAAGATGTACTTTCAGAAATTAATATTTCTTTGTTCAAGCCGCGTAAAGACCAATGTGACGTGTGTCTGGCCTATACTAACGGACATTTACCAGAAAATGAGTACGAGGTTCATCAAGCTGAAAAGAAGAAAGCAAGAGACGAAAAAAGTAAAGATAAAATCAGGGCTTTGGAGGGTGAATGCCATGTCTTAACCATGGATGTCCAAGCTGTTAAATTGTCTCCGATGACGAAAGCCAATGCTCTTTACTATCGGACTAAGCTATGTAACCACAATTTTACAATCTACAATCTTGCCACAAGTGATGCAACATGTAACTGGTTCGATGAAACTGTTAGTGACGGCTCAGCATCAACTTTTGCTACTTTTTTGGTTCATTACTTGGAATCCAATTTTCTGGGAAAGGGTGATAATCGCCCTATTATAATATACTCTGATGGTTGTACAGCCCAGAACCGAAATGTAATAATGTCCAATGCACTATTAAGTCTTGCCGAAAAATATGATGTTGAAATAATTCAAAAGTACCTTACCAAAGGACACACTCAAATGGAATGCGACTCCGTCCATAGTACTATTGAAAGTGCGTTAAAAAATCATGACATCTATTTGCACAGTGATTATCACCGCATTTCTCAGGAAGCAAGAAAACGAAATCCGTATGAGGTTTTCGTGCCAACTTTTGATTTCTTTCGTGATTATGGATACAAATCCCTGTTAAAGCATACATCGATACGCCCTGGTCGAAGTGTTGGAGATCCTGTGGTTGTTCAACTCAAAGCTATAAAATACACCAGTAAGGGCATATCTTACAAACTGCAATTCCATGAAGAATACCGTCTGTTACCACAAAGACCAAAAAATATAGACCTTGCTCACGCTGAATTTCCAAAATTACATTCTGCTCCTTTGTCAGTTACTGCGAGGAAGTTTAAAGATTTACAAGACATTAAAAATGTGATCCCCAGGGATTGTTGGCCATATTACGAGTCTCTACCCCATCATAATTAAAAAAGTTACTTAAATTAGATTGAATTTAATTGTGTTCATATTCTTTCATTAATAATAAAATTACTTAAAAAAATATTGTTTTATTTCTATGAGTAACACATTACCTTGTATCTACATAAATTCTATCAATTTAGTTACTGCATTTCCATGTAAGTGAATTATTGAATTCTTTAATTTGCTTTTGTAACTCAAATCCTTATTTATAACATGGCTATAAAATAAATAAACGAATAATGTGAAAAAAGTTGTATTAAATTGTTCGCATCGCTTTTAAGAAAGTTTTTATCGTCTACTGTACAAAATACTTTTTTGCATTTAGAAGGTCCTGCACTGACGCCGACGATATCTATGTCAGATTGGGCTGTAGAGCTTAGACCACAAAAATAAGCAATGAACTTAAAACACAGCTTCTATTCAACAAACTAAAATTTTCTTTTACACACATTTTAGAAGTTCGATTCTAGAAATTAATCATGGTGGGTTCAGGTTTTGAATTACGATAAATTCCGTTCGTGTACATAAATTTCAAATAGTATTAGATATCAAATGTGCGGAAAGTGTTTATCAAGCATATATACCTTCCTATTTTACCTAATGACGATTAAAAAATTATTCACTACAATTGAAGTGAATATAATCAACAACAAAATAAAAAAAAACCTGGAAAACATGTTTTAAATTATGTTAAAAACAAGCGTTTACATTCTGTTTCATTCATCATCGTAATAAAAAGTTGTTGTAGTACTGTGTGGTTAAACTTAAACGTTAGATTTTCAAAATCCACCAGATTATATGAAATATTTTGTAAATGTTCTTTCGAGTTGTTCAGCAGTAAGACAGTGTACCCATTAGTACACCACACATAGTAGCGTTTGTTCATTGTTTTGTCAAATTATAAGAGTCAATTTTAAGAGCAAGGGAAGGAGAGGAGTGAAGAGTAAGTCATTGTTAATTTGTTAGAGAGTACGTACAACGATGTAAGCTCTAACCTGCCTATCAGATCAACATAAAGTCGATGTTTAGTTAACAGATAGACTAGTTGCAACCAAGTTCGATCCGCGGGAAGATTGAGTTTTGCTTAGAAAGAGTGTGTTCAAAATTCCAACCAACAGTAACTACTAGTTATGTGTTTAGTGGTATTGAAGTATTAGAGTTTAATGATAGTTGCAAAGTTCTATATACATTCCGTTTTGCATTAAATTTATTCTGGCATACCAACAATTTTGACTATAGTGAATCGAATTTCTTTCTGTATATGCTTCCCTAAATTCATCACAAGAGGTTAGATTTCTCCAAATTTTATTTGTCGACTTTAACCAATTGCAATTCCACACACTACCTAAATACTAAATTACGCTAACTGATAAATCGTTCTGACAAAATACGTCTTTGCATGATTCACGCCTATTTCATTCGCTTGCTATTTGCGATGAGTGATGACTATAAGAACTTTGAGTTGTCGCTTTTCCCATCCAGCACAATTAATATTTTAAGAGCTGACTTACAATTCTACATATGGTCAGTGTTTCATAAGCATATTACAACAGAGCATGCATTAAAGTTAATTCACACATGCTATCAAGCGCCACACCCTTCTTCCACGTAAAATTGAACAAACCGCGTTTTTCTACCAAACGCATTCACCATAGTATTTATTTATCTTTGGTATAGTACGGAGGTAATCAACGTGTCGCGTATTGCATACACTTGCTTCTCACAAATTTACGCTTTGTTAAACAAACCTGTAAGCAAAGCTCATATCTAGTAAAAAGGGATTTCTTCGTGCATTTTATTAGTTTATTTTCTATTCCATTCATAGATGAGTAAAGTCAACCGCGCTTCTATTGTCAGTTACATTTTCTAATCAAAACTTCCAATACAAGAAACAGGTTTTTCTTCTAATGGAATTGTTATGATTTTGATAAAGGTTGCTTCGAATGTCAATTTGAGATGCGATATTTCAAGAGAGTATCCATCGTTGATGTTCGTAAGAGTTTCAGTCTACTCAAGAGTAAATATATTGCGTGTACTTTGTCTAACTTTGAGAAGCTTATTAGTTCGTGACATAATCCCATAGATGCAGTGATCAATAATTGGAAATATTAGGTCCAACTTAATATTGAAAAGGAACCATATATTTCGGATATAGAGTTCTAGGAAAGAAATCAATATTTTAAGGGTTTGATTTTGAGTCCAACATTTATTATGTAGATATATTTTCGAATATTTATATGATGTTTATTAAATATTTCGGGTTAGTTGTATATAAATGAACTCAAAAGATTCCAAAAAAAAAATTTAAATGTCGAAAAATATGAGATGTTCAAAATGTTATTATTTGACAAACTTCAATGGTTCAGGGACAGTTAAAAGAAATCATGAGAAGCCGTGCAGACTAAAGCGTCATTGCATACATTATATTCACAATAATATTTTCGCTAAAACTTATAACTTAGTTCAGAATATCTCAGTTATATTTGAAAGCAACCTTCTCTTGTGCTTGAAACAGTATCGGCTTTTGAACTATTTGGCTTTCAATTTTTTTTTTTTCGAGCGGTTTTTACAGCTCAGAAACAGCTATTGCCCGCCATTGTGAAAATCATAGAATGGGGTTTCAAATGATTAATTTGTCTACATTGATTATATCGACGTTTTCGGATTCTTTCGATGTCTTTAACGAAATTTCTTCATCTTGTCAAAGCATTTCTTCTATTGAAAGTTAAATATCGTGAATTCCTTTTTGTATATCCTTGACATTCACATCAGCAAACCCTTCAACACCCAATGGCTTTTCTAGTTGTAGAATCTAGGCTTGAATGCACCATTGTAAGTCGAATTTTTAAGTTCATTAAATGCCGTTTTTGTATTTTCTACTGCATTCAAAAGGTTATGCGACTTCCAAAAGGTGAAAACGCATAAACGATCGGCAATGTTATTTGAGTCTGACATTAGTGTCAAGGTAAGACAAAGATAATGAATTTCGTAGAACGTAGAAATATTTCCGCTGCGCTGAACGCATGAGATATAATTAGGAGGAAAAAACATTATGTCTTCATCAGGATAGCATAATTCGAGGCAATAACAACATTAGGATTATGGATTAGGTAGGAAAAGCCACCTCTAAGGAAAAGCAATAACAATACCCATGTGCTAACAGTACAGTTGTCATGCAAAATTTTTTAAATCTACAATTTACAATTACAAGCAAATTTGTCTCAATTTGCCTTTTTGAAAACTCGAAGATTATCAGCGCTGTCATTGATTGATGAACCAATAGCATATCTGCGAATTATTGATGAAAAATCCACAACTGGCCTTCATTACTTGTCGTACTCTTTGCGAAACGAACGATACGAGACTTTCTGACAGTGTCCTACCTCGTCCACGTTAAATGTTTGGTCCAGATTGAATCCCTACATATATACCGTTTTAAACAGTTTTGCAGCGTTTTTATCAGCACTTGGGCATTTTTGGTGGATTTCTTAATATGAAGTTTTATCCTAGCCTAAACCTTTCCAATCAACTCTTGCAAATTAATGTCTCTCTGTTTTTGGTTGACCTTCAGTCATTAAATGGCCAAAGGAAAGTTCTGCTTTTTCCAAAAAGTTAGCGAATCCGAATTAATATATAAATAACGAATCGGTTAAAGATTCCGATTCGCTTTTGACTGTCGTCTTCAATCGAAATCATAAGAAGTTTGCTATTTTTCTATTGCCGAAACACGCACCACGACCGTTTTTTATGGACGACATCATGAACGGAATATTGTACACAACATTGAATATGGAAAACATTCTGACAAAAAGTTGTGAGTCATAATCGAGATTATGTGAGTTATAACCAAACGTTCGGACACAGTACAGACATTCCCAGCGCCGCGAAATTTATATTCGCGAATAGTTTTAATTTTTCGCGGATGCTAATTTTGATCCATAAAACAAGAGATGGATAATAATAAGATTCAATTGCAATATTTATTATTTTGTACATTCTAACAACGTAGGCGGCGCTAGAGCACTTGCATTCTATGCATCCGAACCTGTACATTTTGGCGGACGAACAGCACGCCTTACAATTGTAGCCGCCTTCGAAACATCAGTAAAACTGGAGAGTGATTCTGACAGTTTTTCATATCTCGAAATCATGTGACTAACACATCCTGACCTCAGTTTACCAAGTGAAATGCTATGTTAATTAATAAGTTATTCCAATAGAACCTGTTCTTATTGTTGCATGTTCATTTAGTATATGTTCACTATGTTTGAATTAGGATACACCGAAGAAAACGTCCCTTTTACTTACGTTTTAACTTTAATTTAAATTTTTAATTTGATTTTAATTGATATTTTATGTTATGTATTTCAGTGTTTTAATCGAAATTAATTTCCGAAGCATACGACATCTTTTCTCATGCATTATTTGCAGGGTATAGGTATTGGCTTGGTTTTCAATGAAACAAATTTGTCAATAAGATAAATGAATGATAGATTTGAAAACATTCCCAGCGATTAACAAATCAATAAATTATAGATAATTTGACATGTGAAAACGTAATTTGAGTTGAAAAGTGCTTAAAAATGCAGCCTACCGTCGTCCTTTAATTTATTTTTTGTCTACATAGATGATTTATTTTTTATCTAGCAATCTTAAAAAGATTTCCAAAAACAATTTCAGTCAATATAAATATTTTTTAAAAACTTTAGCGCTTACATTAGATTTCAAGAAGCATTCACATTTCGTTTCAAGAAATTGCGCGACTTGAACCTACAACAGCCATGAATGAATCTTATGATGATACATCGAAAAGTTCTAACTTAATACTTATTGGATTTAAAGTGATTGAGTTGGTGAGATGCACAGTGTTATACTATTTACCTGTATAACAACTTTTTCTAAAATTTAAGTGTCTCATCGTCGTTTGTTTGGGCCTCATAGATGATCCAGCCAACAATTCACAAAATCGTTTATTTGTATCATCAAGAACAATTGGAGTTTCTTATGCGACTATTGGCGCTTTTTTAATATTTACAGCAGTCTTTCTTTTGATGAAAATATTCAGTGATCCGTAAGCACAGAAAAAAATTCTTCACACTAAGACTTAATAGGAATTTCTCTCAACAGATGTCCATGGAAGACTTCAGCTCTTATGTCAATTATTGCTATCATACTTTTTATAGCAAGTGGGACAATGTTGTTACGTGATTGGTCATATGTTAAGGAGAGAGGTTATTGGCCACCAAATACACAGAGGTTGTCATAAAAAATCCGTTACATAATCATCTCCCCTTGAATCCTACCTGTATTTTATATTTTGCAGACTAGATTTTCTTTGTGGAGCAGGAGCAGTTTCAATTATCATTGCAGTTATTTTTTTAATAGACTTAGGAGTTACAGCATTGCTTGGAATTAAAGGAACAGTGGAATAGTTTCAACGGATTAAGGATGCAACACATTATAAAGTACAATTTGTTGCTGAGTAACACCATGTCGCTCATCCATAAAATGCCAACAGAGACCAGAACACAAAAATAAGCAGCCATGTTTCCAATAACCATCATAACACTGTTCAAATAAATTATAGAAGCAAGATAGTCATTTAAGATCTCATAGAATTCCGAATAGACGGGAAAAAAATGGAGAATTACGATTCGAATGGTGAATGCAAGCTCAGTGGATTTTTATTATACTTTCCATAAATTATTTTTTTTTTCATATACTTATATTAAAAAGTTTAATAGTGGAAAAGTTCTACAATAATGTATTGATCACCCGACTAACATTATTGTAATATCTAGACTTAATCCACCGTTAATACCTTATTTATAAGCACGTGGCTAGTATTGTACAAATTAATTCCGGAGGTCTAATTTGTTGACTGCACTTTATGAAAATACAAGATTCTTATCATTGTTAAATCCAGAAGATAGAAGATCAAGTTAATGTTAGTATGCCAAATATAATTTAAAATTTTCAAATGTACAAATGTAACCACAAATGGATTAGATAGGTTAAAAGTGGGAAATAAATGAAAATAAACAATGAATATATTAATATAACTTTGATGATGCAGTGGAGTTGTCATTGTCATCATATAGGCTTTGGTAATCTACGCAGCATGCAGGTACACTCTATGCAACTTAAAACAGTACTGGAAAATAAATAGATCTGTTGAAATTCGATCCATCACATTTCACATCTACATGATTCCGAAGTACCCTGGAGGTCAAATTTCTTCACGAGTATTTTTCACAGTGGTTCGTAAAATTTAGAAAACCTTAGGAATATCTAAAGAATGCATTATTATTTTAGATCATTTTCTTCAAATATCCTTACAGCCATGTTTCTTTTAATTATTTTCCTCCGACGAAGATGGAATTATACTTTTGTCCTCGGGATGTTCCGTAGTTGCCCGTTACTTGCTTTGTTTCGTTCACAAATGCGTTTCGGCGGTATGCCATCCACACGGAAGAAAGTGAAAAACAAAAAGTGAAAACAACCGAAGCCAACGACGGGGAGCGACGAAGTGTTCCGAGGATAAAAAAAAAATCCCTTAACTTGCACTCAAAAACAAGTTGTCCTCAATCATGTTGTTGCAAAGTACAAATAACACCAAAAACGGATTGATAAAATAAACAATAGATACCCAATGTCAAAAAGATTCTTTAAACTCACGTGAAATTAAAATTGCATTGCGCTACTTTAAAAGCCTGCACAGCAGAACATTGAAATAATTGCTAAATATTCACCTAACATTGTTTGTTAATGCAAAATTTGTGGTTAGTTGGTCTTCGGAGCGAAGAACGGGAACAGTCTCTTCCCATCTGTTTATTCTCGTCTTGATACACGTTCGGCAGTGCGTTAACGCCTTCTATCTGTTGTTTCGCTCTTAGATGTACTTATTTATAAGTCCATGGGTTACGCTCGCAAGCCGTTTGCGGAACTACCTTACATATGAATAGAGAAACACCACTCCAAAGATTACACATCACCGAAACATGCCCTTTGAAATTCTGTAAATCTTGCTCCAAGAAGCAAAATAGGTACGGGTACAAAGAAAAGGGGCCAAAACAAAGCATTAATAGCATAAATAGAAAAAAAAAACTTGCGTATTGCGATTTTATATTTAGTTTTACTCGAGAGAACGAAGCTGTTATAAGGCCTGTGAGATACTACCATTTGTGACACTTTCACTTTCAGACGAATTATAGGAAAAATGCGTTAAGTAGATCAATGGCGGTACAACCACAAATTGTGCGAACTTGTTGATAATGATCGAATCGAATCGAAAGCGAATCGATACATAGATGCAGACCATACATACTAAAGGCCAAGGACTGTGGCAAAATAAGGCAGCGGGCATATTCGCAGACAAAAAATATGTCATCACTGTTTACAAACTCTATGAAATGTTGAAAACATCAAGAATATAAACTCGAGCTTAATGGCAGATGAAATATCAACATATATTGGCTTAATGGTGCTGAAATAGGTAATATGGCAACATCTTATCAAAATAGCTTTTAATCGGGAATATCGATAAAACAGATGGGTGGACGGCAAGTTGACTGAAACTAAACTAGACTAAACTAAACTATTTTACTCAGTTCTTCTGTAATAATAAATCTTTCATATAATCTTTTTAACTACCCCCCGCGAATCGCTAAACATTGAAATTATTCGAATTTTTGATATGATATAATTTACATGCTACTTATACAAAAAAAATCGATACTTTCGAGCAGATAGCAAATTAAATAATAAAATTATTCTAACCTGTGACGAGTTTTCTCCGAAAACATTATCAAAATAATATGTTTTAGGTGGTTCGTTTTGTGCTACGCCTGGCTTGAATACAGTCACGGATCGATTAATTTGGTCCACCTTCACAATATTTTGACTGCCAATTTCGATTTCTTGTTTGTCTATCGGACGAACTCTAACTACAACTCGAACATTTTCTAATTCGCCTTGTTCTGAATTTTCCTGTGAACAATAAAAACGATGCTTGTCAGATTTTCGTTCGTTTCAATACATTTTAATCTTACTGGCATTTTGATATCAATCCAATTACACAAAACAATGCGCCACAAGCAGTACAGCACAACTTGAACAAGTGAAGAAACTACATATGGTGCAATTGCAAGCAAAATAAGCTTTTACTTCAGTCAGTGATGTTGATAAGCTTCATGTGGATTTAAAATGTCATTGAACGTTCAATAATTTCGTAGGGTGCTGCCAACTCTCATTATAGGTTTGTGCCTAAGACGTGCCAATTGACAGTACCACCATTACAAATCCCAAAACTTTTGCTTCAAGTTTACTTTTCATCGCTTATGGCTACAACTTTCATTAACGAAAGCATTACCACAGACTTTACCGACGTAACTTTGCCGGCTGTATTTGAAGTCTGGGATCAATTAGAATTGTATGAAAAATATTCCGTTTGAAACGAAAAGTATACACATTTGACTTGTATACACATATACATGACATGTATAAACATTTTTAGGCAAATATATTCAGAATGAAGATGTTTACTGTTGCGTAGACCGTGGAATTCGACAAAATGTCATAGTGAAGAAGCTTCGAGCGTCAGCTCTCTTCAAAAGAAAAACTACTCTACTGATAAGTAAAGCTTTACTGTATGTGAACGGTTTCAAACTCATTACCTGTGCTGACAAGCCTGAAGGGGAAGAAAAGATAAGCCTACAGTAGCATCCGTTCAACATAATTTCGGAATTAATGCGCGATCTATACGGAATGTATTAAAGAGTTAAAGAGAAAACAGACTAGTATTATACAAATTGCCAGCTCTCGCCTTACAGCAAATAATGCCCTATAATCATTTGTTTGTTGAGCAAAGTTCTTTGCTCTCCATAAAATACAGCCGTAAGTTGGAAACGATTCGATATGAATTCCCCTTTTTAATTTTTCCCTTACCTCGATAAAAAAACAGGTGTTCATCTTCACAACGGTCCAATTTTTGATGTTTTATTTATTCAAAAAAAATATTGACATTGATCGTTTCATTTTTTGACACTTCCGGATAGGTTACTTCCATTCTTAGTGTCAATTGCTTACTTCTAGAAAACTGAGAAAGAAAGGAACTTATTCTCGAAAAATACATACACTTTTCAGCTTTTCGCTTTCGGCGATAGCGTTTTCTTTGATTTTCATGATAACGACAATAAAACCATTTTGAATACTAAATTAATGAATACAGCAACCAATTAAATATTGTGAACCTTTCTTAGTTGCAACCTTTGTGACCATAGAAAATTTGTAATATTTCTAATAAATCATAGTCAGGGGTTAAAATGAGGATTTTTCTATTTGTAGATTTATTGTAGCGTTTTCGTGTTTTCCAACTTTTGGGCAGTGGTGTTTACGAAAATATGCTCTCAAGCAGGCTGAATTCCCGGACTCACTAGACAAACTCGCATTAAGAAACATTGGTAAGAGACAGATGAACATTTACGTTTTAGAGCTAGTCTCAGTTAACTAGCAACAAACTAAAATGATCGATCAAATGTAGGTTTAAGGTCTCTCATTCGACTTGATCAACCTACGGCCCATGGGTTGGTTGTATCTGTATTGGTGCGACAATGTCGTTTTGATACACATAAAGTAAGTTAGTGTTAATTTACGCCTATATTGTTTTCTAGACTGTAGTTCAAAGAAGAAGCTAAAGAAGTGTCATTGCTGACAGTTGCAGTTTTGTTGTCTCTAATATGTTTTTATTTATCAACTTATCTTATCGCTAAAGTCGAATTAAAATAATTCAAAGATAAGGTTTGATAACACAATTGGATTGAAAAGAAAGAAATCGTGAGTGATTGTGCTATTTTAACCTACAAATTGCAATTATATCGGACAAATAAGGTGCTTCCCACAAGGTTCTGAACAATAGAAAAGTGCACTGTCTTTACTATGAAGATCAATATAGTCCTTGTTGTTTTCACTTGGACTGTGAACCTATAGAACTTCTATTTATTTTTGAGTCAATTGCCAGCTGCAGAAGGTAGAGCTTGTTAGAAGCAAACGCTTGTTTTCACTCAGTGTGAACATCGGTTACAAACATATGAGTTTTTCACATTTCTATGAAAATTTATAATTCCAATTTCAATGTCGACTCGTTTCTGTATATTTAACACGCACCAATGTTTAATAATTGTGTAAAACGCTACCATCTTGTGTCCTGAAAACTTTAAACAATTGCTGTCTTAGACCACGCCCACAAAAATCGGAAAGTGTGGACCTTTGCACTACTATATGCACAGGTATTGTAGATTATATGCACTGAGTACGATATCCGCCATTTTTATATACTGGCTACATGAACAGCTGTAGCTGTTAGCTGGCTTTAAGCTTTGAGCCACCATTTAAACAACAATTCTGGATTCATAGATTTTGCGATTGCACATGTGTGGTTAGTGGAATTTATTTTAAAAGTCATAAATGTGGGTTTTCTGAAAAATTTATATAAGATTATCAACGAAACTAACGATTTGAATTTTGATAAGATTGGCCGTCACGTACACTGACGATACATGGCATGTCAAACATGTAAAGCATAGTGGGTACAATCGGAACTTAAAACAAAATTTGCAAGAGCTGATAAAAGGATGTAAACTGTGGAATCACTATGAACTATAATTATCGCAGGGAAATTATAAATTTCTTGAGTGCTTCATTTTTTGTACTTCATAATAGACACGCTAAGAGTAGCGTGATTTATTTCCCAACAACAATAGTTTACATAGAAATATATTTTCAAATAATATACATACAAAAAATATACATTTATATGTATACATATTTATATATATGTATACATATAAATATATAAACATATATATACATATAAATACTTTTTTATCTATTTGTTTACATATTATTAGATACGCATAAATTACTTTTAAATTTATATATAAGTCTATATATAATACGCTAAAAATTATATATAGACTTACTTAGGGTATAAAAAAATTATATACCCTAAAAAATAGTTTTCTTGTAGCTAGAAGGCATATGATTTTGCTTCTAACTAGAGGCTAACTAGCCATCAAATTCGTTGACGACAATCAAAGAAATCTTAATTATTACATATCGTCGTCGAATCGCATTCTTCCTATCCTTCTGTAATTTTTTTCCCAATATACGCAACTAGCTTTTATTTAAGATAAAAAAATTTTTTGTAAATGTTCAAATGTATTCAGTGTCTACGCTGTACGGATTCATGAATTATCCTTTTAATCTTAATCAGTTAGGGAATCCTTGTTGTCCTTTGTGATAAAAGAGTCAATTATAGATACCATTTTTGAACAGTTTTCACTGTTTTGAACAGTTTTACATTACAGCTACTTGATTTCATATTTATTATATGAATATTTTTAAATCACTACTCCAAAAACTCCTGAGAATGGAGGATTTGATTCTACCCTAAAGTAAATTTATTTTGACCCATATGTGCATGCTCAATTGGAAATTAAATTCTTCCCACCCCTCTCCTCTTTTTGTCTTTTAAAATTCGATAGCAAACACATCTTATTGAGATTGTAAAATTTATGTATTCTTTTCAGATCAATCGATAACAATGCCTACTCTACTGCTAAATATTTGGCTTTTGATTCTTCCATGGAGTTTTAGTTATAATATTAATATAAGTAATGAATTAACCATCGATAACGATTTCAGATATATATCATATAAAGGTGAGTACGTGTGTTTTATTTTTCTTTGAAATATCAATAAATGAACTATATATTTCATTCACTCAAAGGAGGCTTAACTCACTTATAACTTTTATGTTATCTTTCCTATGTTTAAGATATTTCCACAGTTTCTGATAAATTCAGCGACTACGACGTAACATTTTATTCTCGATTGCTATTTGATATTGCACGAGATCAGGTCATCGTCGGTGCTAGGTAAAATCCGTTTTAAAAATCCGTTTTCGACATCTATATAAATATATTCTTTCTCAGAGATTTCCTATATCGTCTATCACTTCGTCTTATGCAAAGAGAACGCTCATTATGGCGTGCAGATCCTTTGATGATGACTACATGTCAAAATAAAGGTCAAAGCGAGGAGGACTGTCATAATTATATCATGGTGTTACAAAACTATGGGAACCTGCTTTATGCATGCGGAACTTATGCATTCAGTCCAAGTTGTTCATGGCGGCAGGTACTTGACTTAAATAAATATCGAAAAATGAATGACAAATTATTGCTCGAGCCCTTTCTTTTGACTTTTAGATGGAAAATTTAACAGTAATTAACATTGAAAGTGGTGTAGCTAAATGTCCATTTAGCCACAAAGCAAACGTGTCTTCCCTCATAACTGAAAGCGGATACATGTTCGTCGGTTCGCCAACAGATTTTTCTGGGTCCGATTTCGCAATATTAAGGGCAGATCTGTCTCAGGTTGTTATTTTTTAAAAATAAAAAAAAAAGTTTAATAAAAATACTTTAATGTTGTTCCTGCATCTTTTATAACTCAAAAAAAAAATTTAAATTCATTTACAAATTTAGTATTTAAAATTAAATGGTTTACAGAGCGGTAGCCGGTTACTACGAACCAAGCAATACAATTCAAAATGGCTGAACGAACCGCAGTTTGTGGGAAGTTTTGAGAGCGGTGAATTTATTTACTTTGTTTTTCGCGAAGTCGCTGTTGAATTTATGAATTGCGGAAAGGTGAAATCTCCCCAACCGAGCAAACACAGATAATATTGAAGTTTTCGGTTTCAGGCGATTTACTCAAGAATTGCACGCGTATGCAAACGCGATCCTGGTGGTGAACATATTTTAAAAGATAATTGGACGTCATTCGTCAAGGCAAGACTTAACTGTTCATTACCCGGAGAATATCCATTCTACTTCGATGAAATTCAGGGCATAAGCTATTCTTCCGAGGAAAATGTTTTATATGCAACGTTCAGTACGTCACAGTAAGTATTTCAATTTATCTCAAGCATTAAAAAGATACTCCAATTACACTTCATTGTATAGGAATAGTATTCACGGGTCTGCTGTGTGTGCTTACAACTTATCTGCCATCAATTCTGCTTTTAACGGACCTTTCAAACATCAAGAATCAATAAATTCTATTTGGGAAAGTATTGAGAGCCCACATCGACTTCAATATGAATGTCAATTTAATTCAACAACATCCACTACTCGTCATCGACAACTTTTAGATTCCTTACGCTATCAATTAATGGATAAAACCATTCAACCAATACACCACACGCCATTATATTATTCAAATTTAGAAAGATTTGTGCACATTTCAATTGACATAATTGCGACCAAGTTATCAAATAGTATACCCATCATCTATGTGTCGACAGAAACTGGCCTGATAAAGAAGATCTATGTACTACCGCATAAAAGAGAAGCTTGCGTTATTGAGGTTTGGCAGGCTTGTGGAGATTTAAATACGAAAATTCATACTATCCAGTTTTTAAAAGAAACCGAATCATTGTACATTGGAACTGACTCATTCCTCATGAGAGTTCCAGCTCAACATTGCCACAGGCATGTTTCAAAGGCTTCCTGTCTAAATGCAATGGATCCGTATTGTGGTTGGAATGAACTGAAAGAAATTTGCTCTCCAGCACCAAATGGCGACCCATATGTTAGATATTGGCTCCAAAACGCATCCGAGTGTCCCCTTCTTACAGCACCAGTTGATGGCGGCTGGTCCGCCTGGTCCGATTGGTTCAAATGCGCTCAGGATACAGACCAAGATATTACCGAAATAAATGGCAACATTGATATGTGCTTGTGCCGTCGAAGAATGTGCAATAACCCCACACCAAGAAACGGTGGTCAGCCATGCAAGGGCATAGATATAATAGTAAGCAACTGCACGGTGAATGGTGGCTGGACGGAATGGAGTGCTTGGTCAGCCTGCTCTCAAACATGTGGTGTGGCAGTGAAAACAAGAAGGCGAACATGTGGCAATCCTAAGCCCGCTCACAATGGTAGAACATGTGTTGGTCCCGATCGCCAAGAACTTTACTGTCCTCTTCTGCCACCATGCCCTGTACCTGAAGAACAACCGGTTGATGGTGGCTGGGGACCTTGGGGAGGCTGGAGCGATTGCAGTGCAGCTTGTGGTGGAGGATATAAAAGTCGACGACGTAAATGTAATAATCCTACACCAAGGAACAGTGGATTAGATTGCTCGGGGTGTCATGTTGAGTATGAAGTCTGTAACACTAAACCATGTCCTGAAGTCAAAAAGATGAGCGCTTGGACACCCTGGCTTATTGGAGTTGGTTCATCTGGTGAAAGCGGAAGATTGGAGAAAAGATACAGATTCGCATGCAGAGCTTCTTTGACAAATTCAAATCTATTACGTTTCGATGCGCCAAAAGAGGAAAAGCGCATTTGCTACGCAGATGGATCATGTCAGCGGTAAGTATTATGTCTCATGTTTTCTAAACTAGTTTACTGATCGGCTGCATTTAACAGATATGGCGATGATAGTGAAGAAAATGGGGAATGGACTGACTGGTCGCTATGCAGTGCTTCTTGCGGTGGAGGTCAACAATACAGACGAAAAATTTGTGATGCCGATGAGTGTAAAGGGAAGCTACAAATAGCAAGGGCTTGCAACACTCAACCGTGTTCTCAATGGAGTTGTTGGAGTGAATGGTCAGTTTGTTCTGGATCTTGCGATGGAAAAGGCATTCGATATCGAAATAGAAAATGCTTGGGACGTGCATGTGAAGGATTTAGTAGAGAAGAGGAGGAATGCGATATGGAGCCATGTGAAATGAATATTAATAACGCATATAAAATACAAGGTGAGAAAAAGACCTTTTTTTATGTAATTCATAATTTTTTTGTTTTCATCAGGAAATCTTAAGACAAGTGGTCTAGATAATATTAGCATTTATATTATTTGCATTGCTGCAGTAATTTTTTGTTCGATGCTTTCGGTTTTACTTACGAGAGAATACTATAGAAGGCAAAATGTCCAAAACTCCGCGAATGCATTACACTCGTCTCATTGTTATGGTTCATACCCGAATCAATATGAGAGCCTACCAACAAAAGATGTAAGGAAATAATTTCTTCTTTTTTACCATTAACCTTATACGTTTTCGTTTTTTTAGCTTAATGAACGTAGAATAAAACCAAAACGACAATCTAGTTTTAATTCTGGAAATAATAGTGGACATAAAAGCGCGGGGCATGGCACTTTAACAAAAACAACAAATCTTGTTGGAAATTACAACACCCCTAAAGTTCTTTCAAAATCATTTTCAGAGTGTGAATCTTCAACACTTAAGCGTAACTCTCAACTTAATAATGCTAGATTGAATCGGAACGTAGATGATGAGAAATTCTGAATATTGAGTAATCGTTAATGTATTAGCACAGTCAGGTCAAACAGGGATATGAAATTTCAAACATGCTTGAGGAGGAGTCTGTTAGTCACAAGGTCTAGATTCTCTTTTTAATTGGAAAATTTACAACAGGTTTCCTCTATTGCAATTCATCATAAATAAACTGATACTTCAAGTTAGTGACAGATATAAATAATAAATTCGATATGGAAGCAACCGCGTAGCAGCTGTTGATAGCCAATAAATTTTAAAACCCACGCATCAGTCCAGCTGATTCAAAACAAGAAGGCTTTAAAAATGCTTCTAATTGAAACTTCATAAATTTTAATTTTACGTTTGAAACAACGTGTTCATTTTTATCTTGCCTTTTTAATACGTTCCACGCAATTGCCCCAAGTACATTTTGGTGATTGTTTAAAAATTGTGCCATTTTTGAAATTTAAAATATGGTTTCTTTGTAAAATTTTTATCATAGCTTTCCTTTTATATTTACAGTTTAAACATTAGTTTGTTTTCTTCCTTTTACTTGCAAGTAAGGAAGCCGTTTGTAGCTCATATTGAGCAAAAGCCAGTTAATAAGTTATATTAAGTAATCATTATAATATAAATAACATGGAGTAATGAGCTAACTGCATTAAAATATTAGTATAAGTGTTGTTCATATGCTAAGTACTTAATGACAGTATTCACTGAAAACATAAATATAAAGAGTGAAAATATAACGGCTGTAGTCATTGTAGGTAATTCGTTTAATCTGTGCGACAACATTTCCTATCCAACTCAATAGATTTATGATGATTATAGGCCGGCGTGCGTGTTTCATTTATTCTTCAAAATATTTGAGCGTTTAGCAGGCTTGATATTTAGGCATTTCGCTCCTTCCACATACCACTCACTCGTCTTCTATTACACATATTCGAAAACAAGGAAAATAAGCCTCCTCATCTACCAAGCCAAATACTGTCGAATACAATTTTTGGATACTAGTCAGACGAAGAGTAAAATATTGGAACTATATTTGTGCTCAAATACTTGGATATAAAAGTTCAGATATGGGTATATGTTAAACGAATACTTCTATTCGACCTTTCCATTAGCGTGTCACTGTTGCTTCTATTGCGATGATATCTTTGAATTGACGATTATTGATTAGCAATAAGTCAAGTTCGCAATTAGGGCTACTGTAGTATCAGAATTTACGCCTTGCGTCGATTATACGAAATTATTTTTAATATTGCCATTTTCATCTAAAATAAAACGTTGGTTTTTATTTAAAATAATTAGCTGGTGAAAGCTGAAATTTTTCACTACAGCAGCCAGATGACAGAAAAGTAATTCATGAAAATTTTACAGATAACTGCGCTATTGTAAATCATTTGAGAGAAAAGATTCAATATCAATATACTTAACAAAATTATTTATTTGCATCTCATTATTAAACGTTACTTTAGAACTCGCCCTAAACACAGATCTATCCCAATGTTAGATTGTATGGCCAACTGGGTGTTCTGTATTATAGGTCTTAACATATGTAAAAAATGGTATTTCTTAAATTCAAATTTTACCGCTCGTCAATCGTGAAATTTGTGGAGTAGTGATTTGGATTGTCGCCGCTAGATGGACCAGTGATCGACCAATCGATTGATAGAAAGAGACAGAGAGTGAGCACATGGAAAAAACTTGACGATAAAACTTATGGTTAATAAAAATTAAGTGATCGAACATTTATAAAAAATAGTGTGTTATAGAATAATGTCAATAAATTTTGAATTGTCGTTTCTTTGTTTACAGTTAGGATTTGAATTAGATAAAAATTTTGTATTTTGATTATACAAACTGTTAATAAAACTCTCAATAAACTTTGTTTACAGAGAAACGGTTTTATAATTTATTGAAACTTGTCTTATATATATATACATATATACAATAGTGAACGAATAAGATCGGTGCATACAACCGGTATGCACCGATCGTCTTCGTACTTTATTGAAATTTGTTGTAAATTCGAAATTTGAATCGCAAGTTCTTACTATTGTATTAAGTAAGTGACTAAGTGTACTTCTATTGGATTTATTATTTCCCGCGTGTCATTCGTGATAAGTGATCATATGTACTTTGCATTTCACCATTTGACTCCATATAAACATATTGTACACATATGAGTGGAATATTGAATTTTATTTATTTTTGACCTTATTGATTGTTTTCTGCGAAGTCTGTTATGAATCGATGTATTTTTGTTTGAATAATAATTTTTTTCGTAGAATTCTTGATATATTTTAATGTTAAATGAAATACCAATTTTCAAATGTTTTATATATATATATATATATATATATATATATATAAATATATATATATATATGTATATATATATATATATATATATATATATATATATATATATATATATATATATATATATATATATATATATATATATAAACTAAAACGCGCAGTCTCAGCAACAAAACGTCGTACACGTTTTATGATACAACATAATTGCATAGAGTACGGGAACCCTTTCAGTTAGTTCCCTTGTAATTTCTCATGAAAGGTAGTGTGAAAGTTATGGTTTGCGTGCGTGTACAACTTTTTTGTTATAGCATCTAGTTTGTTTAAATGTGTCACTATTTATTACAGTCTATTTAGTGTTTTTGCTTGCATGTGTAGAAGTTTTTATTAATTCTTACCTTTTTTTTCTTAATCGAATTAAAGACAACTTGCTGCTATTTTCACACTTTTCTCCATAATTAGATACGAATTATTCCAATTTAGTGTTGATAAAGATGAAAAGTATTCCCTCAACCATAACGAAAAAAACCGATACCGAAAAAGTCATCCAACTGAATCACCTCACTTGAATTTCCTTTTCTTGCTTCATCCAGGAAAATTGTTTTGATGTGTTACATGATAATTTTATGTCGAATAAGTGAATGTCAATATATTGTATATTTGTATATATTGTATATTATATATTTGTATAATATTAAAATAAATTGACCTTTTTCTAAGATGAACCCCTTAGAAACTATGAATGCAAAAATATAACTAAACATATTAAACTTGATTAAATGTAAGCAAGAATAGTTAATTGGACGTTAAACAATGAAATAAATTCGCAACAAGTAGAACCATACAGAGTTATTGAATTTATTTAAGATGTTAAACAATGAAATATGATTTTATGACTATTTAATAATGTTTAACGCGACATTTGTTAAAGGTGATGAATGATACAGAACTGAAGCAATTTACACAAGTTCAATGTTTGCGGACTAATCGAATTATCTTTTCATTTTACTTAATTTGCTACTTGAACTGCTTATCCAACGGATTTCTACATACTTGGCCCATATATTCTTCAAGAATATCATTTTAAGGCCAAAACACTGATAATTTGCATAAAAAAAACATTCAAAGCTTTAAATAAAGTCGGCAAACAACATCCAGTCAGATATTGTTGCATTCTATGGTGTTTTTATCTTCTTCGAGAGGAAACGCCGAAAAACTTATCAGCCATCGCAAGATTTAATAGCATACAAGACTCTGTATTTTGTAGTTATTTCACAAAATACATTTGAAAGACAGCATACACAGTGCTATTTCGGCTAGACAAAAATTAAACTACTAATATGAAAAATATTGAGCTGTTTAGACGCTCTTTTTTATTAGTTGTATCACTGTATCTACTGAAGAATTGCGAAGTAAATAGTGAGTATTGCAGACTATGTTAGATAAACTAGAATCATGATTTATCTCTTCGCGCAACTTAATAGATGCTCTTACCATTTCAAAACAGGATCAAAACTCAGTACTTGTCAACACCCACAATTTACAAAAACGGTTTGTTTCAATATTCAACCCGGTTTGTAAGCAACTTATTATTTATGTGATAACTCCAAATCAATATTTTTTCAGCCAAACAAAGCTTATCAATCATGCATAACACCTTCAGGCGCGATGGGTCACTGCAGACATATTCAGCATTGTTCACTTCCAGACTTCAAAATCAACTTCCTCAAAGTTTTTGACTATCTATGTATCATCGAGCGATCGTAAGTTCTTAACGCTAAAACCTCGGATAAATTAATTGCAGTAGACATTTGATAGAAAAATCAAAAATTTTAAAAAACCCTAAACAATTTCTATTCCTCTAAACAATTTAATCTATTCCAGTGCTGTTGGAATATGTTGCCCAGATGATCGGAGCGCACAAGTTGGACCGAAAGTCGATACTCTTTTTGGAGGACACAATGAAAATACGGCAGATTTGGTGACTGATGAATCAGGTAGAATCATCTACAAACCCGAAAATCGAGGATGCGGATTAGCGACTAAACAATTTCCGAAAATTTCTGGAGGGCGACCTGCAAAGCCTGATGAATGGCCTTGGATGGCGGCCATTATGCGCCGCGGTTATCCTAATGCATATTGTGGTGGCGTTCTTATTACTGACCGACATGTTCTTACTGCTGCACACTGTACAGATCAATTTAGTGTTGAGGACATCTTTATACGACTTGGCGAAT
Organism: Stratiomys singularior; assembly: GCA_954870665.1. Lineage (NCBI taxonomy): Eukaryota > Metazoa > Arthropoda > Insecta > Diptera > Stratiomyidae > Stratiomys > Stratiomys singularior. Next base: position 111,091,155 of record OX940880.1, on the reverse strand, counting down.
ATAATTTCCATGAGTTTAATGAGACTAGATCTCGCGACTTTCGAGCATTATCGATAAGACAACATATCGACTTTAACCCGTCTACATATGAAAATGATATTGCTGTAGTTAAACTCGACAGACCAACAATTTTTAACACATATATTTGGCCGGTGTGTATGCCACCACTTGGTGAAACTTGGGAAGGATGGACAGGTATCGTAACTGGTTGGGGAACGACCTTTTTTGGAGGCCCCCATTCAAATGTCTTAATGGAAGTTGCAGTGCCAATTTGGACACATCAGAAGTGTAAGCAAGCTTTTGTTGACAGAATTGCGGATTCATTTTTATGTGCTGGATCTGCGGAAGGTGGTCGTGATTCATGCCAAGGTGATAGTGGCGGTCCATTATTAGTACAGCTCCCAAATAAACGGTGGATTGTAGTTGGAATCGTGTCATGGGGTGTTCGATGTGGCGAAAAAAATCATCCAGGTATTTACACACGGGTCAATACATTCATATCATGGGTTATTGAAAATTCAGTTTATTAGTACTTTAGGCAGTGATGAAACTTAATAAATATTTTACGACTCTGTTATCGTTTTTTTATTTGAAATTCCAAGATTTTAATTATTATTGACAAATACTATAAAATCGCCTAACTTACGTCAATGAGTTAACATCGGTTTATTCAAAATTTCAGTGTAAACCAACATAATTTAAACTAATAAAATCTAATTTCTAAACTTTTGACTTGCTGGAATATTTTTAAGCATTTTATCTTAATCAAGATCTCGAAAATCGTAAATATTGTCAATTAAATATCCTTATAGTTCCCATTCAATAAATATATATTCAATCTTGATAATGATCGCTAAGCAATAAAGCACGCACAAGATAATAAAGTCCTTGGAGAAAAATAAATATTTAAATTTGTTTCAGATCTAAATATTCGAAAGCACAAGATGTTGTACCTTAAGGTAATGAGGTAGAACATTACATTTTCTACCATAATTCACATATAAGATGTAAGTTAAACTTGAAATAAGCGAAAAGTGACACTCAATAGTTGGAAATATAGGCAATGAAAAGGTGAAAAAGACCTCCCATATCGAAGCGTATGATGCTTTCTCCACATGCAATCATTCATTATTACCATTATTCAATCGATTCTCACTTTTCGTGCTAGGCTGTGGAATGACAGTTATATGATTACATATAAAATAAGACGGCTTTCCAACTACTCCAATAAAAATATCGCAGAGTATAAAAGAGATTCTTTACGCGAAAAATAATTGAGTTCAATTTTCATTCTTTCCTGATTCACACGTTTAATTTCGAACGCAAAAGCCAGTGCTATATAGTGTGAATAATATATAGTATTTATAATGTGACGACAGAGAACTTTAAGTAAACTTAAAACAGAAACAAAAATGAGTTCCTTGAACAGAATTTCGCATGACGGCGTGCCTATTACTAGAGAATTGGCTATTGTGAGTCAGTTACTATTAATATTTATAAAACAAATAATATCACATATAATCGGTCATCTATTTTTCACGTGGTTTGCAAAAACAAATTTTAAACTGTAATTGCGTGATGTCCCTTAAAACTAAATTAATTTGTTTCGGTGTGATAAGATTGGTAACCTTTTTTTTTATAAAATTCAGTGAAAATATTTTTGTTCTGTACAGGAGTTGCGGCAACTTGTCTTTGGAACAGCAGCGGCACCTCCTCGGGGAGAATGGCCTCGAAGTGGATTAGTTTTCAATCCACCAAATCATACCCTCGCATATGGACTGCGATGCCAACGCAATGGAACTATGGGACTACAATCTGTAATTCAAGGATTTATAATAAAGAATTTGCTGTTTCACAACCGCACTAACAGAGGAAAACACTCAATCGATGAGTAATCTTCTTATGACCTTCAATAAACTTTGGATAGTTATATTTACAATGTCTTTTATTCAAGAATGCTTCGCCCTGCAGCTCAACAGCAAAAGGATGCTCTCTTATCCTCAATGATCGAAATCTTACTGATCATCGCCGAGAAATCTACCGTAACTATCGTTTTGCCTAGCGACAAAACTTATATTTCTCATAGCGTTAGTTATTTTCAAGACTCCGTTACTGAAAAAGTGGGTTATTATTATGTATCTTATCCATTAACGACTTTTAATGCCAATCCTTCAGTTGCACCTTTATGAAATGAGGAAGTCAGAAGAGATTTATGCATTTTTACAAAAAAATATATCACACGTATGTACATTTGAAAAGCATTAAATTAAGCATCATAGTATCAAACTAATTCAGCTTCTATTAGTTTACAGAGAATCCAGGGCCCGGAGCACTTTTATTCCTGTACAGTGCAGTTATTACCCGAACAATTCCTAAGTAGTCCAAAAAGATTTCTTATCGCTCATTATTTGCACAAGCAAGTTATATTTATTTTTAGAATACGCACGGATTTGGATTCAAGAACAGGCACATATTTAGTTGGATCGTCAGAAGAAGGTTCGATCAACATTGTTATGCTCCTTTTAACAGGACGAGCTACTCCATATCTGCACAACGGAGTGGTCTATGTTGGTGATGAGGAAAATTATGTAATCTATGTGAGATTGAAGAAAACACGAATCTTTATGCTTATAACCACATACTTCTAGGCATCACCGCAGTATGGCGTTCTTAATAGGAGTTCTATAGGACTACTACTCTGGGAAGCGGATAAAAATAATGTATGCATCTATTTCCTTAACAAACAAAAACATTTTTCTGGTTTCTAGTTTGCAGGTCACCTCCCAGGTTCACGTTTAAAAACACCTTCTCTTCCAATCTGGATTACACTTTGTGGGACCCATTACGGAGTTCTTTTTAATACTAACCCAGAACTTTTAAGAAATTACCATGCGGAAAGTCGTTTCGACTTACAATATTACACTTGCCCAAGCAGTCATTTATTGATAACTGTAGATAATCGACACCATCACGAAAATAACACATTTATGCTCCAACGTCAACCTTCGTCACCACTATCATCTACCAATGGAAGCAGTTATACTGTTGGTCTTGCAAAGCAAAAACGAGATGATGGTGGAATGTCACCTATTGAAAGATTAATACAAACTAAATGGGAAGAGGCTAGAATTAGATGCCATTCACAACCAATCACCTTAAGTTATTTGTTTTATGCGACAAGCTGAGTATTAATATGTTTAGTTTAGTTTTCACTGCCTCTTCTTACTTATACCGACCTAAGTCGTTAACTAAAGTCGCTATGTCTGCAAAGTCCATGTGATATAGTCCATGTATCTTATTTAACTCTTGCCTAAATATTTGTTTTGTGTAACTTTGCTTCAAAAAGACATTGGACATGAATTTTAAATAACTGTTACATACATCTGTCTAGCAAAAATTCAAATAAACGAATCTATAGATCATTGGAAATTTCGTTCACGTTCCGCATTATTATTTTATTAAAAAATGCTTCATTTTTAATGGAAATTTTGATTAAACGGGTATATCAATATCAGACAAATTAAAAATTAAGTACCACAATATAATGTTAGCATCAATATAATCTGCAAGAATGGACGACCAACGTACTACGTAGATTATCTAAAACGTGAAAACCGCAAAACCCAACCAATTATGAATCTTGAAATATTAAAATAAGTTCTGTTTTTATGATTGGATTAAGGAATTTCACTTTAGCAAAATGAGTAACGAGTGCCTTATCAAGTTTAGGGTTCCTTAAATTTTAGACATTAATTATCAATTGTAGTTTTTCATTGATTATCAGTTTTTGTTTCTAATTTGAATTTAAACCGTGCATTAATAAATTACCTCGCCTAGAAATAATCGTCCTTGTTTGGACATATCTTTTGTGCAAAATCAATCCTCAATATTTTCCGTTGAATATAGCCTTCAAATTCATGTTACTAGTTTTCCAGTTCAAAGTACTGCATAAATCTATCCGAATCCTGTTATTTCTGAAAATTTCTATCATTACATTACCTTTACAGTAGCATATCCTCGGCAACTGATCTTTTTCACTAGTCACCATACTCTAACCTCAATAACTTTTAAACCCGCGGCCGACCGATTATACCATAAATCCGACTGCTAACTGCCGAAACATCCTGCAACCACTATTGACTATTCAGCAGAATCATTTTTCGTGAAAGCGCACTTTACCGATAGCTGCGCCAGAGCGACACGGCCGTTGACTAAATTGTCATTTTAGTTGCTGTCAGTTTCATCTAAGTGTTGGCAACAAATAGGTAGCGTAGTTGAGCCGCCTAACAATAATTACAATTTTCAATTGGTTTCGTTTAACTGGTTAGTTTACATTCTTGCCACAAAAAATGGCGCAACCCATAGAAATTCCACTACGGGATACAGATGAGGTATTAAAAAATCCATAACCTTTTCAAGAATCACAGGTTTTCATCACATTTTAGGTGATTGAACTCGATCCTGAACAACTGCCGGAATTTTCAGAAGTTATTGGAATACTTCGACAGGAACACGCGCAATTAAATACTTGGGTAAACGTTGCGGTAAGTAGCAAGTAACAAAAATGTTAAAGATGTAAAAGACGAATGATATTCTTCCTATTAGATAAAATCTATTAGATTAGCCTAATTACTAATAATTAGGTTACTATAATTAAAATTTACTTAATTAGGAATCATAAGGAGAATGTATGTTAAGGTTTATCTTATTATCAACGCAAAAATATTCACACTTTGAAAACTGTTTATTCAATTTTAGCTAGCGTATTATAAACAGGAGAAAACAAGCGACTTTGTACGAATTCTAGAAGCAGCTCGAATCGAAGGAAATGTTGACTACCGCGACTATGAAAAAGATCAAATGCGGACTTACGATATGCTTGCTGCATATTACGTACAAGAGGCGAATAAAGAAAAATCAAAGGATAAAAAACGAGAGCTGTTCATGAAGGCTACTAATCTGTATACAACTGCCGACAAAATAATAATGTATGATCAGGTACGTAATCCCACAGTGATTCTCATGAAGAATTTTTAATCTGTATTCTATCCGAAATAGAACCATTTGCTTGGCCGAGCTTATTTCTGTCTTCTTGAGGGTGACAAAATGGATCAAGCCGACGCACAATTCAATTTTGTTCTAAACCAATCGCCCTCCAACATCCCTTCATTGTTAGGTAAAGCCTGCATAGCATTCAACAAAAAGGACTATCGCGGTGCTTTAGCATTTTACAAAAAGGCTTTACGAACGAATGCAAATTGCCCGGCTGCAGTACGCCTTGGAATGGGCCACTGTTTCTTGAAAATGAACAATCAGGAAAAGGCGAAGTACCTCAAAATTGCTGAATTTTCAACATAAATATTGTATTCCCATCCATTTCAGGCTTGCATTTCAGCGTGCCTTGGAACTTGACCCGAATTGTGTCGGGGCCCTAGTTGGGCTAGCAATACTCAAGTTAAATCTGCATGAGCCCGAATCGAATCGAATTGGTGTACAAATGCTATCCAAAGCTTACACAATAGACTCAACCAATCCGATGGTTCTTAATCATCTCGCGAACCATTTTTTCTTCAAGAAGGACTATCAAAAAGTGCAGCATCTTGCTCTTCACGCTTTCCACAACACTGAAAATGAAGCAATGCGTGCCGAAAGCTGTTATCAGTTGGCTCGATCGTTCCATGTCCAACGTGATTATGACCAAGCTTTTCAGTACTATTATCAATCAACACAGATCGCTCCGCCAAATTTTGTTTTGCCGCACTTTGGCTTGGGACAAATGTATATATATCGTGGTGATGCAGAAAACGTAAGTTGTTTCTATAGCTCAATAGATATTTAAATCAATAATGATTCAATCTAAAAAATAAAAAGAGTTTTCCTTCTAATTTTTCGTTTTTTGTTTTTGTTTTGACGCTAAGGAAGACCGAACGATTACGGTCGAAAGTTGAGTTCGAAAATTAAAACAGAAAACGCAAAATTAAAAGGAAAACATTCTTTTTAATTTTTAGGTTAAATATATTTTGCGATGATGGAATCGATCACAAATAATGATTCAATGTTTACTTTAAAGGCCGCACAATGTTTTGAAAAGGTTTTGAAAGTTCAGCCGGGAAACTATGAAACAATGAAAATCCTCGGGTCATTGTATGCGAACTCTACATCGCAAACGAAACGTGATATGGCGAAAACACATTTGAAAAAGGTAACCGAACAGTTTCCAGATGACGTAGAAGCTTGGATTGAACTTGCGCAAATATTAGAACAAAATGATTTGCATGCATCTTTGAACGCTTATGCAACCGCTACAAATATTCTTCAAGAAAAAGTTAAGGCAGACATACCGCCTGAAATATTAAATAATGTGGCAGCTCTCCATTACCGACTGAATAATTTGGAAAAGGCCAAACAAAAATTAGAAGAAGCGGTGGAACGTGCCAAACAAGAAGCTCAACATGATTCGCAATACTACGATTCGATATCCGTTACAATGACTTACAATTTGGCAAGGTTAAACGAGGCAATGTGCTCCTTTGATGTTGCTGATAAATTATACAAGGACATTCTGACAGAACATCCGAATTATATTGATTGTTATTTACGATTAGGTTGCATGGCGCGTGATAAAGGGTTGATTTTTGTTGCATCTGATTTTTTCAAAGATGCGCTGCGTATCAATACGGAGAATCCAGATACAAGGTAAAATGTATATATCTGATTCAGTGACATATATGAAATTTGATTCATAAAATTATTAAGATCATTATTAGGAAATTTACATTTAGCTAAAATGCAATACCTTCTTGGTCAAAAGAACTTTGAAACAATTCTTAAAAACTCGGCAACATCTACTGATGCATATTCACTGATAGCATTGGGAAATTTTTGGCTTCAGACGCTCCATCAACCAACAAAAGATAAAGAAAAGGAAAAAAAACACCAAGAAAAAGCATTACAAATTTACAAGCAAGTATGTCTTTTAAGGTACATAAATTTCGAAAAAGTAACAAATTATCTTTTTCTAGGTTTTACGTAATGATCCACGCAACATTTGGGCCACTAACGGAATTGGCGCTGTTCTCGCACACAAAGGGTGCGTCATTGAAGCGCGTGATATTTTTGCTCAAGTGCGCGAAGCTACTGCCGACTTCTGTGACGTTTGGCTAAATATTGCTCATGTCTATGTCGAGCAGAAACAATATATTGGTGCCATTCAAATGTATGAGAATTGTCTTAAAAAGTTCTTTAAGCACCACAACGTTGAAATCATGCAGTATCTAGCTCGTGCATATTTCCGAGCTGGCAAATTAAAAGAAGCTAAAATGACTTTACTTAAAGCAAGGCGTGTTGCACCACAAGATACATTACTCCTTTATAATATTGCTCTGGTATTGCAACGTTTAGCCATGGCTATTCTAAAAGATGAGAAATCCACATTGACAGTGGTATTGCAAGCTGTCCATGAGCTTGGTTTAGCTCACAAGTAGGTGTAAGCCAATAATAAAAAATTAAATAATATTTTCATCATTCACAGATATTTTCAATATTTGTCTGTTAACGGTGATAAAACTCGTTATAATATAGAAATGGCGGGCATCGAAGCCAATCAGTGCCAGGATCTACTTTCTCAGGCACAATATCATGTTGCACGAGCTCGAAAGATCGACGAAGAGGAAAAAAGTTTACGTCGTAAACAAGAAGAAGAACGTGCCGCGTTTAAACGACGGCAGGAAGAAGAGCGTCGAAGACAAGAAGAAGAAATGCATAAGTCAAAGGAAGTGATGTTGCAGAAACGCCAAGAATATGTGGAAAAAACTAAGAATGCTATTATCTTCAATGATCCGGGGCCGGAGAAAAAGAAAGGTAATTAAAGTTTCATAATTTTTTGTTTCATTCCTTAAAACTTCGACTTTTAAAAGGCGGTCGTGGTCGTAAGGACGAATATGCATCTGATTCTGGAAGCGATGGCGGTCCTCCCGATGATGTCGACCGACCAAAAAAACGAGCAAAAGTTGAGAAAAAGGATAAAAAAGAACGGAAGGGTAAAGGTGGTCGGAAACGACGGGAACCGCGATCAGACGATAGCGACAGTGATGGTCAACCGCGAGAAAAGAAACCCAGAAAGCAAAAAGGGGAAAAGAAGGGCAAAAAAGCGAGGCCGAAACTTGAAAAGCAAACTAAGCTCAACAGTAGGATTATTTCAAAAGCTACCATTTCGACGAGCGAATCTGAGAGCGATGACGGAGATGAAAAAGATCATAATCGATCTAAGAAAATTGTTTCCGACGATGACCAATCGTCTCGGTCCCGCTCACAATCAAGATCCAGATCACGCTCTATATCTCGATCCAGATCGCGCTCAAAGAGTTCATCACGCTCTAAGTCTCGTAGTCGGTCAGGTTCAATCAGCCAGAAGTCAGGATCTAGATCCCAGAGTCGTTCACGATCACGTTCGAAATCCCTTTCAAGGTCAAGGTCAAGGTCATTGTCTGGTTCGGGATCCCCCTCCAGATCTCGATCTGGATCAAGGACATCGAGGTCACCTAGCCCTGAATGACCAATGTATTTCTAATAATTTCAAATACCATATATTAAAATTTCAATATGCTATGCTTGTGAAATACGTTTGGAAATAAAGTTGTAGCGTTTGCGTCTAAAGGTGCATATGTAATTCTATTAGAAGAACGCTGAAAGCACTGGCCGTATAACTCAACGTCTGTAATAATTCAATGTGTTGATTATGTAATGAAATTGTAAACTTACCCAATGATTAGAATTTCAGACATTCAGCTTGGAAGTGTACCGCAGGAGATGAGCTTATGTAGTCATTCGAAATTACGTTATGGTACCTACTTAAAATACAAATCAATTTATATTTGAGTTTGACAACAATGAGTTTCAGCTTACAACTTCCAATCTTAATCTTATTTCGATAGACTTTTCACATAGACAACACGCATTGAATAACACCACGTAGGGCTGTTTTTATAGAAAGCAAGAGCGTAATTTCAGATATCCAACGTCAATGTAGATGATACATGTAACAATTTCAATCGAAAAGTCTTCCAGAATATTTAAAAGAATACGCTGAGCCGTAGTTTTGTTCATTTCGCCCCAGCTAACTTCCCGTAACATCATAAGATAGTTATCGTCATTACCAATTTAATGTAACTAAATTGTAAGCGAAATGTTTATTTTTTATAAATATAAATTAAGTTATCGGACCAAATCAAAATAATATTCTATAACTCATTGAAATGCATTCACATTGACTCTAAGACAAACTTAATTAGCGTACATTTAATGCGTATCAAATCTGTACATTTCAGCCATCAACTGCGTTGAATTGTAATATTTGAAACATATTTTTCATGAGCGAAACTTAGATTAATAATAATAACCAAAACTTTCATAATTGTTGTCGCGATCCAATATCAAACTAAGCTGAAACCATGGGTTTGCTGGATTGCTTGTAATAATTTGTACCTTAATCGTTCTTTAGTTTTGTATCGTGGCAGGTCCAAGAGATTGAAACATGTGTGAGCAACAGGTAAAAATTTATCATCGTTTGTCGGTTGTATGGTAAGCTGCAGACAAAACAAATGTCAAATATGACTTGAAAAAATGTTGCAGAATTTACCTTAATTGCTTTCATCCCTTGTAACGGAATACGATCACTACCTGTTAAAAAGAGCAGAAACTTTTTTTTCTCTGTCAACGGAAGTTCATGAACAACTTCCCAAAACCATCGAATCTAGGGAAATAATACCATTAATATAAAGTTTAAAATTTGAAATTTAAACATATACTGTTTGGTCACCAGATGTATATCCATTTTTGTATTCTGTCTCAGATTCTAAAGCATACCAATCATAGTCTTCATTACCTATTACTACTGCCATAAGCTCGTGGGGTTTAAATAACTCAAGCACTCGCCCCCCGCACACCTAAACCATGCATTTCAAGAAATTTGATATAAAAATTTATTCTGTTCAATAATACATTGAAAACGTTTAAATTATTGAGAGTATTAAATTAGAGAACCAGAGCAACTAAAATTGATCATTATCATTAAGAATTAAAATGAAAATATTAACCTTCATAAATCCATGATGAAATGCATTGAATTGTTGTTCAACCGATTTGTTAAATATAAAATCAATATAGAGGTCCACAAATTCTTTTCTGCAATGCAATTCAAGTTAGTTGCCTTAAAATAACACCATGACTACCTAACCTAGTATCCTTTGTGACAAGAATCTCGCTACCACCCGGTTTTAATTCCACTACTTGCATTTCTCCAAATACTTCTCTTGATATTTCAAAACGTATATCAAATGCTTCAGTGAAATCGTCGCCATCATACTCCAGAATGCTTTTCATCGAATTCCATATCACAGGAGACAAATCGTTCAGATCGTTGAGGTCAATAGGTTCTTTAAGTAACTTTTTATACAGTGCCAAAGGAAATTGTAGATGTATTATTGTAAAGTTATATATAGCCAGGCCGCATATCACACCGATTAAATTATACATCTGCACACTCTCAAATGATTGTTCTGAGAACCAAATTGCACGTGAATCTTCAAACTCTTTGAACATTCCATATTTAGGATCCAAAATATCTTTTAAAAGCAACATAAAGAACTCTTTACGCACACCTCCTGCATCTTCGGCTTCTTCACCATGGAATTTCACCTGCAAGTATGCAATTTAAATTCTTCACAGCTATCATCCAAAATTCTTCAACGATCAAGTACCTTCAACGGTTTCTTCAAATCGGTATCGCCATAATGAGACAGTTCTCTGAAAGTATCTTGTACAAGATTTTCTCGAGATACATTTAACACTACGAACTGTGATACGGCTACAGGTGCTCCCGAAAACATATACAAAAAAGCCTAATGTAAAATTAACTACACTACATCAATGTTTTATCAAATCTTATTATTCACCTGTGTTGCACTATTTTGCATCGCACTTTGCATTTGTATTGCTTGGTCAGTTTGAAGCAAAAGAGTTTTCGCTTCAGCACTGAATAGGAATGGGTAGTTACATAAGTGAAATGAATTTGGCTGTAAATTGGTATAAAGTTACCGGGATTTTATTTTACTTTAACCTAAAATTAGTCTTACCTTATTATCCATTACCCACTGTACATAGTCTTGCTGAATATCAACCAAATCCATCAATTCCGGCATGTAAAATATACCGTATGATATTTTTTCTTTGCGTTGAAGATGATTTATCCGATGAAGAAAAAGAAGGAAGTTTAAAGCGTACATCAAGTTCGGCTCGTATGTTAATTGCTAAAATTACTGCTCAGCTAATAATCACTGCCTAATTTTTACCCTTACTTACCCTTTTGTCATCCTCGCGCTTTGCGACAAAGTTGAAATTAATAATATACAACACAACGCTTTTGTAGCTTGTGACGAGGTTTTCAAACATATCATTGGGTAACGAGCCCCACCAGTCAGATACAATTTTCCTGGGAACAGGAAGTAGACATAGAACTGCCCTCGAAAATGGAGTATGCAATTTAGAATAATTTTTTGCATTCACAAATTCATGATAAACAGGCAATATTATAAAAATCCGCAAGGTCTCTACGTCCGCTGGCGACGGTACGATTGAGCATAGCAAGTCAATTGTTATACCGTCCCAAATCTTCAAATGATAATTGTTATGGTGAAATATTAATAAAAACATACAGGAGTTACTAGCCATGCAACTTACAATTTGTTTAAGGCTGTCATTTTCTATTTTCCGAATGTATTCAAATGTTTCATAGCAATTGGCAAGATCAATTCCATGATGTTTTGAGGTACAACATAAGTGTTGATCGTTTGGCAAAAGGAAAGAACAATTTACACAGGCTTGGCTCCGAAATATTATTTCTAGGTTGGTGAGTAAATCTAAGTCTACTGACTCATCACTAGGCACTTCAGCGCATGTTTTCGCCATTTCAAGCGTCAGGCACAAAATTTGAGTTTTTTTGCTGAAATACCATTTTTTTATATTTCATTTCAAACATATCAATTTTCAAACAATTTTACTTATATACGCGACAGTCGTCCGGTGGTATGTTTTGCTTAAAATCTGTCGTTGAAACGAAGCAGTGATCCCCGCCTGAGAAGATCCGTTTTATTTTCATAGTCGCGGGTTCCGAGTCAGAACTATTATTCAACAAACACGTTCCGCTTGGGGAGACCTTTCAACATTTCATGAAAAAATCAAATGATATAACTAAACGTATGTGACGGTAGCATTATTTTACCCACGGTCCCAATACTACTTGTGGGACAAAAGAATTGTTTGTATTACGCGAACCCAGCTGACCGGAACATCCCAACCCGAATCCATATACTCGACCCCGTGAAGCGACCAAGGCTAACGTATGACGTCTGCCGCAAGTAATTTGAGTAATAGTACTGCCCATCAGCTCTAAGACCTAAAAATTCCAATGATTGACAACCACTTTTTCAATAAACACTCACCATTCTTGGTAGAATCTCGTTAGAGGCTATTCCGTGGCCTAGTTGACCATAAGTTCCTGAGCCACATGTAAAGACACCTCCATCCATCGTCAAGAATACAGAGAAATCCTCTCCGCAGGATATGTAGCAAACACCTAGGCTGCGCAATGTTTTTAATTGTGTTGGGAATGATCTTGACTGTTCATCATTTAAGCCTAACTGACCGCTACTGTTTCTACCCCAACCAAAAACTGCTCCTGATTTAGATATTACAAAACTATGATTGGATCCACATGCTATGAAAGCTATAGGTACGCCAGCCAAAGCAGTAACTTGTAATGCTTTCCCAATTTTTTCTGTAACCATTCCCACTCCTAACTGGCCATATTCATTGTGTCCCCAAGCAAAAAGTTGTCCACCTTAACGCAAATAAGTATTGCACCTACATATAATGCGAGCACGAACATAATGTATACTTCACTTACTATTACTTAGAGCCAAGCAATGATTGTCACCACATGCAATTTGAACAATATGTTGAGTAGCCAACAATTTAATTATTTTCGGTTGTAGTACGTGTTGACCATTCTCCAATCCTAACTGACCACTCTCATCTGATCCCCAACTAAACACTTGGCCCCATTCGTTTAGAGCTAACGAATGAATTAGACCGCAGCTTACTTGTATTATGAAATAGTTTTCAAGGGAAGTGACCATTTCTGAAATATTAAAAATAAAAAATATAAACACTTAAAAGTAGTTAATAAAAAAAAATCAATGCAGACAAAGGTTTATTATGAAAAATCCGTTTTTACTGATAGCATTGAAAGTATCCCAAATGAAAAAGAAGTTATGAGTTATGAGAATTAGTACATACTAAATAAGGACATACGTGGCCTTTTCCTCGGCAGACTATGACCGAGTTGTCCTTGATCATTATTCCCACACGAAAATACTTTTCCACTTTTCGTAAGAAATATTGTATGTGTGAAACCGCAAGCTGCTTGTACCAATTCTGGTGCTTCAGGCCAACTCATTTGCCGCGGTATCAATATCTAAAATATACAAATAAATCAGCTATGGTACCTTCAAAGGTATATCTTCCGAAATGCAACATAAACTATTGAACATTATCAAGAATTAATTCTACCCTAATTTTTGCTTTGATTGCTCTAGTGATTCAATAACATATAATGGCCACTAAAACACGTTCGTTAAAACTCAATTTGATCGTGGTCTAACTTACTATTTCATCCTCGATTCCGCCTAATCCAAGTTCACCATGTGTTGCACTTCCCCAACAATACACAGCCATTATTTATAAAGAAAAAAGCTAAAAAGTTTTTTGTCTACAAAATTGTTGATAAAACAGGTACAAAACTGAGAATAAATACAAGACACAAATTCGCAAACCATGAAATTATGCGAAGAATTTTTAGCATCAAAATCAGATGGAATTATTACCGTAAGTTGTCAAAATAACTTCAAATTGTGACTTCTCTTAGACTTAGAGAAGCAGAGCTATAAAATGTGGTTTGTGTATTTGATGTTATGATAATGTCGAGTATTTCCTGATAACATCTCGAAACACAAAAATGTCAAATTGACCTCATTTCTGAGACACCAATACGCTTAATTGATCCGGAATTTATTTGATTTCAAAGCAGGAATGAGTAGACACAGTATTTGAAACAGAGAGCTTTAAAAAAATTGTCGGACGGCCTTGAGTCCCATCTGAACTTGCCTCCAAACCTTATATGATCAATCACCAATATGCCGCTTTTTAGTAACCTGTCATGTATCATACATGTCCTCCCTTTTGCGAATTCAAATGATTACTAAACTTTTACTCAAAATGACACACACATGATACTATTTGAAATGCAATCTCAAATGGATTAATTCTGTCACAAGAGATTTGGAACTAGACTTCGTTTTTGTAATGACTTGCAAACTTGGCAATACAACAGATCAGAAAGTGCATAACTAAATCTTAATGCTGCTTCCAATCTAAAAAGCAAGTATGCAAAAATTTGAAAATGGCGTGTACTGAACGATGGACATCATAATATGGGAATATCAACAGAATAATTTACGAAACACTATGAGCCAATGGAGCGTGCAATTATGCACGTGAAAATGTAGGTCCGATCAACCGCATCTCGGTAAATTAACACCGTGGTAATGAGCTGAACAATTTTTGCACTATATCTTAAGACAAATAGCAGAAGGGTAAGAATTAAACTTTTATGGCCATTGTAAAGTCGCACAAGCTTGTATGAATTTTAATTCTCATGTAACCTAGGCAACGTTGAATCAATTACCTTCTATTCGGGCTAGTGTTTGATCAATTCATCAAATCCAATTAGAAATTCTTTAAAATGGAAGTCATGGAAGAAGGCAATTTAATGGACCGCGTCCCAATTCTTTTGCAGCGAGATTTGCAATATTACCAGGTAAATAAACTGCTTTAACTAATCCAACTGATGGAGTAAATAACACAGAATGACATAAGGAAACCAGACCACGAATATATGTAGAAAAAATCCCAATATTTCCTTTCATCTGTAATTTAAGCTATTGTTCTTTCAACTTCATGTTTTGTAAGTAACTATATCATCAATCGTTTTTTCACTCATTTCTATTCTCTCATGAAGCTTGTAGATGCCTTTTCGGCAAGCGTCAAATCACGAGAAACAGTTCAGAATACATTTCATAATCTATTTTGTAAATGGCATCTACTATGTACACGAGTCTTTTATACTTTCAGGAACATCAAAATGTTTTACAAGAACGGCTTTGTCCAGGAGTTGTCGGTGGGAAACTGGATTTCCCTTTATATGCATCCTTTGCAGCGATTAAACTTGTTTTATGGTAATGCCTTTAACTTTATATTACAGTTCTATTTGGAGGGCATTACTATTATCAGGTGGGAAGATGAATATTTTGCAGCATACAAACATTATTCTGGTTTATTACATAACACACAAAGCACGGCCGCGGTTTCGAAGAAAAGCGTGAGTAAAACTTTATTTTCTAGAGACTCGTCATCTCTTAAAACTAAGACGTTTGTATTACATATTATTTATAAAACATATTGGATTACACCCAAAATTAAATCAACATTTAAATATCTTTTTACCAAATAGCCTACAGGAGAAGTGATTATTAAAAATTCGGACCCAGAAAAGTTTGTATCATTAATCACTAAATCTGCAGACCAATTCCTCGAGCATCTTCACTGTCTTAGCCAAGAATCTTTAGATCATGCCGATTTAACAGTACTGACAGCGACTATTGGAGCTTCAGCAATGATCAAAAATTGCCTTTGGGTTTATTTGCAATCTGTAACAAAAAGTACATGTCCACCAAGAGGAGATGATAAAGGCTGTTCACTCAAGGTGAATAATAAAAAAATCAACAGTTAGTAAAATAAAGTACAACAATTTTAGTTAAGCTATAAGCAATATTTTGAGATGACTGAAGCTTTAGCCGAGCGATTGTTAGATCTCCATTGCCGACTTCTATCACTTTATATAATTCAAGATAGTGAAAGCATACACTGGGAAAATGTCCAGACTTTTTTTGAGTCCGAACGAGGATCTTACAATATCCAAATGTGGTGGTTGTATATGATCGGTGAATTTCCGTTATAAATGTATTTACTTTGCACTTATTTGCTATGGCCTTTTAGGAACAAAGCATGACCTATGGAACTCGGTTCCTCCACAAATGGCACAAAGAGTTTTCGCTGGGATGTTAAACGAAACGCTTACAGTACTGACTTCACGGTATATACAGGTAAAAATCAACTGAAGAATTTTACTTTTATCAACTTCATTATGTTAGTCGGGGCTATCAAGGGAAAACTTTAAAACGACTTTATTTAGTTTCTCATTTCTCGTTTCTCATTCCTGCAAATCAATTCATGCGTATTATTATTTTCTAATCCAATGAAGAATATACCTAGTCCGGCAAGGTCACAGCTTTTACTAGCAGATATTTGTAACATTCTACAATGTGTTTCCGAATTACTCTTATGTGTAAGTGAAAAAGCGGAAGATTATGTAGGTCAGTGCTTCGTTATCTTTACCTTCAAGGCTTGTTATTTGTGTTTTTAGGGTTAAAAGGGTCGAGCCAAAGCAAGATACTTCAAGATATTCACGCAAAATGCCACCAATTATTTTGTTGCCTTTTGTTGCGTGGAGCACCTCTGGGTACATTGTTCAAGGTAAAGAATAAGCAATAACGAATGCATCATAAAAAGTTCCAATTTTTTAGTTATTTAGGAAGGGAACGCCAAGAATGGATATGTTTTTGCCGTATCCGAGTTCAGTTAATCCCTGGCTAACTTTTACACTGCCCAAACAATTTGCAACACATCCTTACCCGCATCTTAATTCAAAAGTATCTCAGCTAACATCAAATTCTGCCATTGCCTTGGGATTGAAAATTCTATTATCAACACCGCAATGTAGTTGGCAATTTCTTCTTAGAGTAAAGGCTTTCTCAAAAATTTAGGGTGTAAATTTGTAGTACTATAATTTCAGGTACTCCTGATGCGAGGAGCATCCCTAAGTGTAATTATTATGAAAAGTCTGATTGATAACTTACCAACACCAGACAATTATAAACCATCTAGCTAGCAACCATTTGCTGAGAAGCATTGTGAATTACAGTGTGGTGGCTTTCTGTGTGCAAGGGAGTGTTTCAATGTGGAAAAAAGAACAATCTTTGATTTAGGTAAACAACTTCATTTTATAATATTGCATTCGTCTCATAATTATATAATTCTTGCAGATCCTGACGGTCAAAGCAATTATCACGTTATGCTTGCTCTTTCTTATGTGATTATAGCATGTGGAGAAGTTACTCACATGAATGCAACACTAGTAGCAACATTAGATAAATGCCATATGAATAATTGGGCGGATTGTCTAGATAAAAGACAGGTAATTTCATTATATAATATATATAAAATTATATAAATAAGATATAAAATATTAGAAATGTTATTTATATATAATATGCCACACAGATATATAAAATTATCTGCGAAGACTGTTCATCATAGCATGTTAGTTTAATTATTCAATTAACTGCAATCAAATAAAATCAGTAAAATCTGCTATCAATCTATTAAGGTATGGAATCAGAAAAGGCCGCCGTGGTTTGAAGCAATTCTTCATTTTATTTACCCAACTCTTGATTGTGTAGTTGAAATGTTGATTAATGCCGCTGAAACTGGAGTCAGTATGTACCAAGCAATGTCCTTAGCGATAACATGCTTTTCGGAAGTTTGGGATTGTATACCTGATGGTGTTCAAATGTTTTCCTTGTTATTAGAAGAAATTGTACCGGCTTCAACCAAACTCTTGGGTGAGCATTCTACTTTTAAAGCAAAATATTCGAAATAATAACTGAAGAATCTGCAAGGCGATTCTGTCTTAATACAAATTTTACTAACAGCATTGTATACAAGGCTTTTAACAAGAGCAAATAATGACGGCCTGAATGAATCAGAAGGAAGTAGGATATTGCCATCAAATACATAAATTGTATATTTAAATTTACCAAGTATTTACATAGATGTGACTCGATCATTATCGAAGTCAACAATATACGATTCCCTTGCTGAAGCTATTTGCTCAATTGATGAAGATAATAAACACACAGAGCAAATTAATCTACTATTGAAACAAATCACAGAGGCTAATTGGAAGCGGCATTTGCCATCATGCAGGATGCGCACAGATTCAAATGTAGCAACTATGCGTACAAATATCAATGATTTGGATGAAGGAATAGAAGAAACACTTCTACGTAGTCTTTTTAACGATTATAACGTCGAAAGTGCCGAGTACATTTCTCAGTTATTCGCTAGTGATGTACTCATTTCAAATGTTGGTAAACAAAGTTTGAAGGTTGTATACAATCCTTATATACACAAACCTTGTATATACAAACATTGCATTTGAAAAATGCAATAAACATTTTGTTTCAGATTCTATATGATTATTTAATACAAAATCAACTTTGGTTACTACAAAAGTTGGGCGCTAATGAGGTATTGAATGAAACTGGAAATAGTTCAGTACAAAATACAACTGTTTGCAACAGTTTGTTGCATGCAATGTTCTATATTGGCCATAGTCCATTTGACCAGGTATTACAACTACTCTTGATTTTATTAACCAGTGTGATTACATGTTTTATATACTTAAATATACAAAGTTATATATATATATATATACAAAATTGTAACTTTCTGTTCATAACATCAATACAATTACAGCTATTGACAGGCAGCTGCACGATTGACTATGCGAAATGGCTACAGACACCATTGTCACTGACGCCAGAGCGAGCATGGCTACAAATTTCACAAAGATGTGAGTTCCAAGAGCGGACAAAATTGAGTATTCACGAGACAGCAATGGTTGCTTTTATATCGAGCGTAATGAAAAACAATTGAAAATCCTTATCACTGTCAAAGATTTTGTCCAAAGAGATCTGTTTTTAACCACTGGGGGCAAACGGTAAATGCCACTAAGCTTTAGGCAACCAAACGTCTTTGCGAAATTTATCATGCAATTATCGAAAAAATTTGAAACCGTGAATTATCAAGTTTAGATTGCTTTGAATTTGTGTCATTTTCCGCAATTACGTATAAAACTTATCATATAAACACGAATTTTTACCATAAATAACATTCACTTAAAACAACCATAAATTACTCAAGATAGCACAAGTAATTGTTATTATTTTTCTATCGCTTTCACTCTGTAGAAGCTACGTTTGAAATAAATATGTACGTTTAACTGTGTTTGTACTGCAAAATCTTGATTTGACCGCGAATGGCAATTCTTAGAATGCCTTTTGCAGAATCTAGCTTCTTTATGTTGCCAATTTAAAATACCAAATCTTTCAAATTAAAAATTCTTTGGCGAAATCTGATTTAATAGGCAACAAAATGTGATTGCACTAAACTCCTGCTAATTTTTTTTTTGTATTCAAAAATTCAAAAGCTGCAAAACGCAAATTGTATGAAATATCGTACGATCAAAGTGTTTAAATAAATGTTAAATTGACATATTATTTGAGAACGGCAACTATTGTGAATTTGAAGATATACGGGAATAGTATGTCAATCTGACAATTAAATGTAGTCTGTCTCTTTTATGAATTTTCGTGCAACCGGATCGACTTCGTAAATCCCTCTATTAAAAGTATTTTAAATCGATCAACGTAACTATTCAAAATGAGTAATGTCGTCGATCCAAGACGCCAAGATAAAATTAATCGTTACAAAAGCCCATTAAGTCAGGGGCAAGCGGCAGCTGGCGACGACCTTATGCCAGATTACATGAACATCCTTGGTAAGTAGCGAAAAAAAGGACTTGGTAATGTTTGCGATATAAATTATGTTCCTTTAGGAATGATATTTTCTATGTGCGGGCTTATGATGAAATTGAAGTGGTGTGCTTGGTTTGCCTTATATTGCTCGTGTATTAGTTTCGCTAATTCACGGGTTAGCGATGATGCCAAACAAGTAAATATCAAATCATGTCTTGTTAATTAATGCAATAAATACTCTGGTTTGACATTTTCTTCATTACAGGTTCTTTCATCTTTCATGCTGAGTGTCAGCGCTGTAGTTATGTCGTATTTACAAAATCCAGCCCCTATGACTCCTCCGTGGGCATCGTAATATTTATACTGCAATAATGACGAGCAAAATCCTCACATAAACAAATTTAATGTAAAAATAAATTAACTTTCATTTACTGAGAAACAATATAATAAAGAACTGTTCTTTATTCTAGTGCAAAAACCCTTTTTTTCGTTTAGCACAAAATTTAAGCCATGGGAAAAATATATTTACATTTATTTAGTATACACCAAATAGCAACTTTTCATCAGCAGCATCGAACTTTTGTGCCACACCTCATTATATTCGCACAAATACACAAACTTTCTAATTTAAGATACCTGCGAAACAAAGCATTGATTATATGGGTAACGTTTCATCTTCATCAGTTTTCTTCAGCAGCATCAACCTTCTCTGCCACAATTCATGATTTTCGTACAAATACACAAACTTTTCATTTTAAGATATCTTCGTGCGAAACAATGCATTGATTATCTAGTTATTATCATTGATAATCCAGTCGACCATCTCAAGATTTTGATTATATACATATTAATTTTGTCCTGCGAATTGCATAACTTTTGAGTTATAGAAACTACTTTTGTCTATAGTTTCGATACATAAAGCAACCAAGCTAGTCGTTTGCCAATATTTATTTAGTCCTTCATATAAATTTTTTGAACTACCCACCTGTTATTCGTTAAAGATGACATTGGTTTTCAAATGATTCTTCATCACGATATTTAAATTATTTGGACACATCTTTGTCATATTCTTCAATTACACTTTCATTTGATTGCATTAAACTTCACCGAATCTATCATGTCCAGTACTAAGCGCGTGTGCCTGAGCTTCCATTTGTCCAATCAGCAGTGTATCACACTGCATGCAACGCAAGGTAAAGCGATTTACATCGGTGAATTGACGAGATGATTTCGCTTCAATAGCTAATTGCTCCGCTTGCTCAAATACACTCATTTCTTCAACAGGGAAAAGAGTTTTCGGTTTCCCGTCCTGAAATTAAGAAAATATTGAATCCACAGAATACAAATGAGTGATCCGAAAAATAATATGACATTGCACAGCATATATAAAGAAATATAATTTTATTTAAAAGAAATCTAAATTCTAATTTTTCTTATACATCTTTTTGTGGCCTGGTCCAAATATGTAAGCGCTTCCAATTTCTCGAAAAATTACACCACAATCTAAACTTACCGGGGTTTCCAAAAATAGGGGATCATAATGTATTCCGTCAAATAGCAAAAAAACACGGACTCCATAATTTCGGTCTTCTCCAAATCGGTTTATGATCGTGTTAGTTATATCAACGACCGCAATTTCTACGCCATAAAAATTGGACAAAATTGATACCTCAATAGCACCACCCCAAGAGTCAGGATGTCTTATCCAGTCACAATATTCTCTGTTGGGTTTCCCCAGAAAGGCTTCATTATACGTATCCGGGTCGCTAGCAACATGCTGAGCTATTATGTCTCGCATAAAAGTTGCACAATCGGTGTCAATTTTATTATTTAGCACATATCCGATGCTAGTGAAAAGGCACGAATTGTCTGCAGGGACCACTTTCTTCAGCAATATACCCGAGAAATCGTCACTATTTGGTATACCTGAAGAGGCTATAGTTGAGGGTATGCCGGTTTCCATTCGATCGGTATCGTATTGACTTTTTATTAATTCTTCTTCTCTGCTCAGTCTTTGTGCAAACTTCTCATCTTCCTCGAGTTGCTTCTGCGTATTCAATAATTCTTCGACGATCAGTGTGTCACCACTTGAAATTCCAATCGTTGAAAGTTGGTTACCCTCTTTCGACAAATCCAAAGGTTTTGGAGGGAAACCAACCAATATATGCAGCAGAGGTTCGGGGATGTGTGTTATTTGAGAGATACGGTTTTTCAAATCACGCACTGTATTTGCACACGTTAAATCGGTCAACACGTTTTGGCCGTTCTTCGACTTTAATTTAAGCATTATTTCAGTCATTTCGCAATACACATTCGCGGAAATATTGGAAGATGGCGAAAATGACAGTTCATGAAATGAAAACACTCGACTGACAGCATCAAATTTGACCGATTTGTCATTGCTGGTATCTGTTCAAGGGGGGGAGTAGATATGGTTGGTGCGGCAGACTACCACCTCTTATAAGTTTAAAGTTGCACCTTTGAACCAGTAAAACCGAATTTTATTTTAATATTTCAACTAGGAATGATGTTTTTTATTATTATATTTAAAATTCTTACGTTCTGCAAATAAGTTCCGCGATCCGACAGTTGGTACTGCCACTTAATACAATAACAGCTGACAGAGACTTTTTGCATGTCTTCTTTCTCTGTGACAGCTGATGAGTCGCCTAATTTGACAAATCTGTTGTCGGCTAGTTTTTATTGGGGTTTCACGAAGCCATGCCGCGGGAAACATCAGGTCCAAGAGGTAGAAAGACATATAGGAGTTGCCCTGGCAGGAACAACTCTCCGATAAGCAAAAAACCAATTACATTTCCCAATGAGCAAGAGTCTAGTTGTAGTGAGAATGAACAAGAGGAAAAAGCACATCATTCAAGCGACAATTGTAAATCAACAAAGTCTAGCAAAGAAGCACTAAGCTCATCCCCAGTACACCGCAAAACGCACAGCAACAACAAACAGACCTCTGCAAATCGATCACCTAGCCCTATTGAAACATTTAGAAAAGAAAGGGCAGGTTCCATCTCGTTTACAGACTATAAAGAAAATCATTCTCCACAAAGTTGTTTCTTGCAGCCCTCCGATGCGAATCGATGTTACAAATCAAAATCAGGATTGTATTTTAAAATGCCATTTGTTGTGTTAATTGCAACAATTCTAGGTGTTCTTACAATTCAGTTATTTAACGAGAAAAAGGTAGTGGCTGTGAGAAGAAATTGTCACAAAATAGAAGATTTAAAACATGAACACCCCTCTCAAGATACTTATTTATGGAGGGCGGTAAAGATAGGAATCGAAGGTGTACTCAATGGCAAACCACCGAAGCCTAGTATATTTCTGTTCCTGCATCATCATGAAACTACAACTCGGAATATCGTAAACGAAATTGTGGATGTTGCGGCAAAATGCTTTGGTAAGTCAAAGATTGGTTGTCCTGAACTTGTTTACATTTGCTGCCGCGTTGCAGTAACCGCGAACAAACATGTTGAAATTGAATTTTGAAAATAGCAGCCACAAACCAAATATTTGTAATATTACTTTTGAGATGGGCATCTTAGCAATTTAGAAGGAAACATATGAATTGTTTAGAAATAAGAGATTCCAATAGTTACGATAAAAGCAAACAGTTTTGGAATATTTTCGTGTTTCAGATCCCAAGTTAGAAGCTATGGTTCTTAACAGCGAGGATTTCAATTCAGAAGATGTTCTAACTGATTATGGGACTGTTATTCATCGATATCAAAATTCATTACGGAGCGGCGGGGTGGTCTTCATCGCTGATTTGAATAAGGTAAGTTGAAAGTGTTATGAAACGTATTCAACATGTTTAACTTAATTTTGATAACGCTAGATATCCGCTAAAGCGGCACGCGCATTGCATTTCATTTGCGACAATGAGAATCCACTAATCAATAACGTAATCATTTTTTTAACTCTGGAACCTTCCTCAGATGTTGGTAAGGATAAAAACGTGTAACATGTATTTCTTGACCAGATATCATTCGTCTTTTGCAGGAAAACCAGTTGAAATTGCGGAACAGACATTATATTCGATTTGGAGCGACAACATTGATAATAACTCGTTAAGTGCACTGATTGCTAGGGTTACAGATCAAGTCATTAAACTGTACCCTGAATAAACTTGTTTCCCGTTTATATAATATTTAAAAGTATTTCGATGAATGTTAATGAAAAATTACAATGCCAAAATCCGAAAATGTTTTGATAGGTCAAAAATTTGGCCGGAACGAGAGTAAATCAATTTTCTGTGGGGATAGTTCTAACATTGCGGCCTCTCCATTTTAGTGTTCTCCTACTCTCGAACGCAATCTATCATCTTTTACCTAGACTGATGACCAAGTTTACAAAAATTCGATTATTTTAGGATATATTCATAAGGATTTATGCTCGAAATATACTTCTAGATAATCTTTTTTCTAAAATCTTGTTTCGGTTGAATATTTTATGTATTTTGAGCGTGTAGTGTATATAAGAAAGCAAAATAAATTATATCCATTTTCAACAAAAAAAATCATCTTACTTGATTTTTCTTCCATTTGTGTTATACATTCGCGAACGCCTAAAAGGTTTAATTTCTTTAAAGCAACGATATTTTACTGCTGTTAGCATCCTTTCTTCATAATTAATTTAATATTGTTCTATAATGTATCATAGATGTCTGAGTATAGCACAATACATAAAATAGTGTAAAGTTAGTCATCCATGTTAAATTTAGTGATTTTTTCGATTATAGTATTTTCAAATCGCCGGAGTTCGATTAAAAATTGAAGCCGCCTTGAGGAGCTGCTTTATCTGGATTGAATTGATATTGGTTATTCTCCATACTTGGTGCTACCCGTCGATCTTCTTCCTCATTTCCAAAGAATTGTTCGATTATGTGAAATGATTTGTGATAAATATCTCGATTTTCATGAGATTGCAAATACTCTATCTTGTCCAGCCCTTTAAATATAGTGAAAATAATTTTTTTTTTACTTTCGGGGAATTTGGAAAGCCTTGTTCGTTAGTAAAATTTACCTGAACATTCTTCTATTAATATGGCATAGGGATTTGGTCTCGTATTACACTTTTCACCTGCTTTCAGTATGTTTTCTAGAGCGTTTAATGCTACTTGCACTATATCCGAATCCACAACAGTTAGAAATTCACACATTGGTGGAATGCACCCAATTTGCACCTGTAATTATATAATTTATCGTGACATTGTTTGCCTATTATTGAAGAATACTCGCTAAGTATCGGATTTGTTCCGCCGTTCCACTGCTTGTGGCATTCGTTATAGCCCACGCTGCTTCTTTCTTCGTTTTAAAATCAGCTGATTGTAGTATACTTATTAAGACTGGAAATATGTTCGCATCTATAACAGCTTGAATTTGTTGTCTATTGCCTGCTGCTATGTTTGAAACTGTCCAGCATGCCTCTTTTTTTAATGTATCAATGTGAGAACCTAATAAGTGAAGTATGCATGGCAGAGCATTGCAGTTTAATATGACCTGCGTTTGAACATCGTCGCCAGTTACTATATTTCCCACTGCTCGCAAAGCAGCCGTAACAACATTCGTTTCAGGATGCCTGAGAGTATATACGTCAATGGACGTTAATCGGACTGCAAATATGATCATTCATGCATGCTTACATGAGTAACTCGACTAAACGTCTACATATGCCTGCATCAATTACAGCCTGAATCCTATCGTTCGGACCATCCGATAAATAACTAATAGCCCAGCAAGTATCACTTAAAACATCCACATCTGTATGATTTAGAAGCCTGGCCAGAATCGGTAAACCCTTTACTATTTTCGTAAAATCGGCTGGAGGGTTTTTACCTCGACATAAGTTGGACAATGTCCACACAGCATTTCGAGTCATACTCAAACGTCCCTGCACGCTCAGTACTCTGAAAATTATAAGGTTGAATTAAATACTTGAGTTAAAAGCATTCAAAAACTTCTTACTGTAGAAGTGGTAACAAAATGCCTGCATTCAGTAAAATATCTCGACATGTTGGTGAATCGCCAGCGATATTTCCTAGAGCCCATACAGCCTGTTCTTGCACATCCTCATGTGGACTAGAAAGCAGTTCAATAAATGTGGGCACAGCACCGGCATCTATAACTACTCGGGTCTGTTGAGGAGTCCCTGATGCAATATTTGTTAGAGCCCATGCTGCTTCAAACTGTAATTAGGCATTAAAAATCATCTCTTAACAAATTTCCAATTGAGTATCGAGACTTCACTACAATAATTACATCACAACTAGATTCTACAAATCACAACACAAGCACACTTTAGTGTAATTAAGGGAAATTGTAGTACTATGTAATGTAATTGTAGTTTTATTGTAACTAATGTAGATTGAAAGGGTTGGTCGATTCAGTTCAGATTATTGTAGATCCCCGCATGATTGAACCATTAGAACTGATCATCACATTATCATGGTCCAATTTTACATGACATTCAACAGTTTTGTTGTTTTAAAAAATTTTGTCAACTGTGCTTCATTATAAGAACATACTAAATTTTATTTTACTGTCATCTCTTACGCTGTCCTCACTCTCAACAATTTTACAAAATTCCACTGTTTTCATCTATTATTTTATAGTGTTTTGTTGTTGCTTGTGGTTCAATATATTAGTTTAGTATGCTGCCCATAAATTATATTAATATTTTATGTTCACGATGGAAAGATTCAAAAGGAAAAGTATAGTTACTACATGTATCTAAGTTTTGGCCCAATATTTTCATAATTTTTGTCGATTAACATCGATGTCATATAAATTTACAAAAATTATGGTTCATAATTTGTTCAATTTAAACGTATAATATACATATTATATGACCAAGTATATACGTATATTTTGTCATAGGAAGATGATCTGGAGGATTTTACAATTTTTCAACAGGACCAAAGTTTGATCAGTGCCTTATGTATCCACACTATAATACATTCTACACAAAATAGACCCGTCCGCTTCAATTAGCACTTTTTTTCTTGAATAAACATAATGAACTATATGCAGTTATTCTTACCTGCAAAGTATAGTTGTTGTGGTTTTTTAAGAAGCGAACAAACACTGGAACGATTCCTGTCTGTATTACTTCTTCAATTGGTGGATTTGGATCCCGCGACAATAATTTACGAAACTTTTGCGTTGCCGCTAGTTGTTGGGCCTCATCCTCACTGTACAATTGGTCAATCATGTCTTTTCTAATAACTGACTGATTTTCAATTGTCATTTCATGTTCCTGTGAGTATTTAATATGATATAAGTACATCATGCTCGGTTAATGGGTGGTAGCAAACCTGAATTATTTCGCTATCCATACATATAGGTGGATCAACGTTTCGCCGTTTGATCAATTGCAATTCACGTTTTTGCTTTCTGAGCTGTATTCCTTCTTCCTCTCTTCGCCTACGCATTTCAGAAGAATCGAGTCCAGCATTTTTGTACCTGTGCCTATGGGTAGTTGACATCTTGGAATCCACACCAATTTATAAATCAATATTTGTCTGTTAAATTAACAACAAAAAATCAATTATATCCATGGATGCAATATATTCTGATACTTTAAGCCATAAAACTACACTTTTGGTCATATAGATAGGGATTATATATCAGGATTTGAGCTGTCAGGATTTCTCAGTGATTATTTTTTAGTTGATAAATGGCACCTAAACTATTATTAATTTTTAATTGTCTCTGTTAAGTCAATCTTTTAACCGCGTTATCTAGTTTCCTAAAAAATTATGAAAAGTCTATTTTATTGGATTTATGGTAATTCATTTAATATTCAACCGGTGTGTCCAACACATTCCTCACATTCGTATGTCAGACCCTTTCGAAATGTCAACTAAAGCTCATTGATGACTGGAATGTCGAACGGTGAGCGACCATCTTGGAAATTCGTAACTTTCATCCCTTTTGTATTTTATGATTTCTAGATCTTCATCCTCACATTGGACTTGCTGCCTTTGGTTCTTGTATGTATATATAAAATTTAAACTACCAGTATTCGATCTACTCACTTGTGTTTCGCCTTCAACTTTAACAGATAGCGAGTTCCGCACACTGAAATCCTTTGACACCTTCTCTGAGATATATTGGAAGCAACGAGTGCGAAGTGCACCAGAATTCCGATCAAAATCCACGACTGT
Organism: Stratiomys singularior; assembly: GCA_954870665.1. Classification (NCBI taxonomy): domain Eukaryota; kingdom Metazoa; phylum Arthropoda; class Insecta; order Diptera; family Stratiomyidae; genus Stratiomys; species Stratiomys singularior. Next base: position 111,063,141 of record OX940880.1, on the reverse strand, counting down.
CAACTAAATGTCAACGAAGCATGTCGAAAGTTCGAATGATAACCCGAAAATTGAAGTGATGGAAAAAGATCGGATTGCAACAAAAAGTGAAGCTAGTGATAGCAAACAGGAAATTATAAAACTGCTGCATGAATACAATGATGTTAAAGACGCGGCACAAATTGTTTTGGGTATATTGGCAAATTTAGAAGGTGTAACTGTAAAACAAATGCACTTGAAATACAATTTACCATTAGATTCATAAGGTCTGTATAAGAATTATGTTTTAATTGCCACATTGGTCGATGAAAGCATTTGATGATTATGATTTCTACTCCTTCAAATTTAAGCGCCATTATTCTTACACTATCGGCTTGATGATGGCGCACGCGTCGATCATAAAATGGAAATGTCATTGAATGTTAACGCGCAGCGCGAATAACTTGTGAAACGAAGGCATTTGACTTTTGGTTCGATGCCCGTTGTTTGTGGCCGTTTTTTCCGTTACACTTCACTTTCATTAGGTAAAAATTATTGAAGAAACATGGCTATCACTCATGCATGCACAGACTTCTTCGAGTTCCAGGTAAGGATCAACGTTTCAAAGAGTAGTAGCAACTAACCTCAAAATCGGGTACTAGTAGACAGATAAAAATAAAATTGCAATGTATTTTGAACAGGAGGCATTGAAAAAAATGAGAGATTTGGATGACAAAATTATCTATGCGCTTAATACATCAATACCAACACAATCCTTCAAAGGCCAAGTGGATGGCGAATCAACATGCCGGGAATTGTATACGAAGTTGCAAGTTTCTCATAGAAACCGAGAAGATGCAATCAAGAAATGCATAGTACATACCGCAGAAGACGTGAGAAAGCTCAAAGAGGATAGGGAAAAGAATAGGGATGACCGGGGATTGGATAAGAAGTTCAAAGGCGAGCAAAGAAAGGTATTGTTCGATTCGTTATGCAATCGAATGTCAGAGTACATTTATGTTTTCTCTTTTAAGTTGCGTCTGCTGCAGTCTGAACTTGCTGTAGAAGATATTGTTCGGGAAAGGTCATATAAAGCATTTAATGAACGATGCCGAAGCTATTTCAAAGTTGGACCATCTTGACCTAAAAATACTGTCTTAATAAAACACGTTCTTTTAAGCTGGAATGCTGAGTTGTGAATTTGATAGTAGGTAAACCTTCATTGTTTTTTTATTGTATTTACAAAATTGATAATTATATGTATGAAACTGAAGTTTTCATATATCTCGAAATGTAATTTCTCAAATTATATGCGAAATGACAGTAATTTAGTTTGCTTAAACACACCCTAAGAAGAGGAAAAATACGACCAAGCGACACAAATACAACCAATTCTGTCAACCAAAAGTATTAAGTGCCCTTATCAAATTTACCTATCTCCGATCAAGAAGCATTCGTGTTATTCTTTCGAAAGTACGTGCCATATTCAGGCCTCATGAACTTTGTAGGAAGTAATCGAGAAAAATTATTTATGAATTACAAATGCGAGTTTTCATTCTTTTACGACAAAATATATTTGAACCATTAAGATGTAATAAATCAGTTTAACGGCAACATACGTAACGGTGAAGTGTTATAACCGTAAAATACGCAATGCGCGTTAAGTTAAATCTTCCATACTCAATCCTTTAGAATCACTTCTTGCTGCGGTCTATGTCATGCAATTTTTTTCTTCGTATTTTCTATTATTACTCATCGGCTATATTCTAAACATATCTATTGCACATGATGGTTAAACTAATTTTTAAGATCCTTCAAGACATGTACTCTAGATCTATCACCACCGTGGTTTATAATTTACGGGAAAGCCTTTCTCGCTGCTGCTGAAATTTGAATACGATGGACGACTTGAATGATCAACAGCAGGAAACAGTAACGTCGTCAAAACAATTATCTCTTGAATAGCTTCGATTCGTGTAGTTTAAAAATCTTGCCAGGGTGCAGTCATGCCTAAATGAATTTATATAATAAATTCATGGTGTATGTGTTGACAATATAAATTTATACATTTATAGTGTCAACACATACACCACAAAAGTTGTGTTGTGATATTCGGACCGAATCGTGCAATTCAATTTATTTTTGAGCGAGAAGCGAGAGCACTCTTTGGTCGAATAGCAACCATTGAAACATGTCAAACACAGCTGTTACGTGTTGTGCGGTTTGTAAAGCAAGTTACGTGCAGTTTTATAGGTTCAACTGGTGTGCAAAACCTGGCAGTATCGACAGATCTTTCAGAATTGGCGGGTTACAAGAGGTCCACGCAATATTATCTGAATCAATATTTATTATACTTATAATTTTCCGACAAATAAGCCTACAGCGTTGTGATAAGCTTTGCAGATAACTTCACGTATCAAAATCGAAAATGTTCGGCGTGATGATTCCCAAGTTGTTATTATCGTTGACTAACGATAGCATAAACAATTTGAGGCAAATTTCAATCTCATATTCATTGCGAGATTCCGTGAATCCTGGATCGGCTAATCATCGTGTTGATAATTTAGAGAAAAAGTTCTTAGTCTGGACAGGGAAATACAAAAGTGTCGCTGAGGTACCAAATTTCGTAACGTGAGTAAATTAACTCGTAATTGCCAATTTATGCGAATAAACAAAAGTGTCGTGAACGCTCAATTAAGCTAAATGCACAAAATGAAAAGTTAGTTGCTATGCACTAAGTTATAATTTCTTGGTTCACAACCAATGAAAATGTATTTCTTTTAACCATTGTACTTTTATCTCAGTTTGTTCGGTAATTTCCAAATTTGTTTATTACTATTCATTTGGACAGAACAGTTCAACACATTCTCAATACTAACCCGTTCATATGTCTCTTAGTATAAAATTTGATCTGCCATCTTTCAGTCCTGAAGTAATGGAAAGAGCTCGTAATCGTATTCGGATCCGTCTAGCGAACATCATGATGGCTGCAACTATTATCGGATGCATAATAATGGTGATGAGTGGTAAAAAAGCCAGTGAAAGAGGCGAATCAGTAGTAAAACAAAATTTAGATTGGCATAAGAAATACAATGAACAAAAGGCAAAAGAAAGTCAACAGTGAAAAAAACATCGCAAGCGATATTCATGTCCAACTCATAGTGGAAAATTAGTATTCTTATTTGATTCAATATATTTTAGGCTTAGACTGTTGAAAAAATGGATTTTATGCAAAAAATTAAATGAAACATTTATTTAATTATATTTTTGGAAAAAAAATATATTTAGGGATCTAATTGTATCAGTATAAGATCTGCACATCAAGACTCGCCTGCTTATTGGGCTTCGACCAAAATCACTTTCTCCACTTCCACGTTTGATTTCTTTAAAGGGTAAATACGGTATTTATAATTTTCTTGGAAAGTCTGGTAAGGGTTCGCTTCAAGGAAAAAAATGATAAAAGATTGAAATTCATATTTTTTCATCATTTGTAAATGAGTATAGAATTAATAGAAACTTGATTTCCTTATTATATTTCATAACCTTTTATGAATGGTAGACCCGTTGGCACATGTTGTTGATACTCATAATAATTTGATCCAAAGAAATTTAGAAGTGTAATTTCTTCTATAAATATTCGATCATTGAAAAATTTCCAACTTGTAATTGCGTATAATATTATACAGATAGGATTCAATAGAATTATCTAAAAATATTATGGTTTCAAAAGTGTGCATATTTTACGCAAATTCATACCTGTGTCCCGATCGACCACCAGAAAAATCCAACATATGATGGGTGTCGCATAAATTTGTAAACTCCTTGGGTAACTAATTCATGGTGCTCTGTTTTCTCGAATTGCACCTGTGTAAGAATGTTTGATTATAAACTTAAATGGTAGTTGAGAAGTTGAAGCAAATATCCTGATTACCAAGTGGTTAAAATTAGAACCAGCCGTAATCATAGCTGATTTCCTTAAGAATTCACCAACCAAGCAAATAACCACTCCCAATAACCACACAGTATGATAATCCTTTAGTCCTGTTAAGAACATTAAACACTTAAAACTGTTACTAGTGACCTTCAATATTTGCCTTACCCGGGAAGAAGTAAATTTCCACCAAAAATTCTATCCAACTTGATAAAGCTGCAACTGCGTAATGTATCGAATGATTTAGAATGAATGAATCAACGTTAAGAGATTGTGGATTTGACCATGCGATTCCCAAAAACTCTCCATAGTGGAAAGTTGACATAACAGCCATATAAATACCAAGCGATTTCCAGCCAGCGGAAGCGTATATCACAATGAGTATACCCATAGCCAAAAAAAATCCAAGCAAAGAAGCGCGCACCGCAATCTAAACAATCTGATATTCAATATTGCAGGGAAATTTAATTTTTATACGGCAATTATTACCTGATAACATTTATTTTGGAGGAAAAAACGTAGCAAAATATTTATCAAGACGTAGTATAGTAATGATTCCCATAATTGTATGCTTAGATCTACAATACCACCTTCAAAGTTTCCATTTTGGGCGCCCAAGAAAAACACTCCCACAGCAAGACCGAAAAAATATAATAAACTTAATCGGGCTTCGTAGCAAAGCGTACCCATTTGTAAGATATTTATTTATCACACCATAACGAGAAAAGATGTTTGTTTAATGAATAAATGTGCGTTATGAACCTATCTTGTAAGTAACCACATTTGGAAATGTCAAAGTCAATTTTTGACAGTTGTCAACAGTAGTGTTCATATGACTAACGTTTAGGAAGGTTTGTTCACATTCCGGGTAAAGTCCGGGATTTCGGCACATGTGCAAATTATATTCATTTGTATTGTTTTATGTAGCTAATTACTAGTCGCTGGATATTTGAAAACTTATAAATGAAATCTTTGTTTTCAAGGCTCTCAATTATGTTACATGAATATAGACCCTTCTTACTGAATCAAACATTCCCTTAAATAATTACTTTTGTTTTATTATGTCAGTACAGAATAATCTTACAATAACATTAATTTTTTGCAAAACCTTAGATTACACACTTCTTATCATGTATATAGACATAAAATCAGTACTTCAGCTATTATCATCACTCTGCTGAGAACGCATCCATTCGACAAACTCGTCAAGCATCACAGGCCCTATGATAAAAAAAACTGACTCCAATTCACACACAAAAATGCGCCAGGAATACTTACATGCACCGTCGATATCATAATTCGACAAGTCGTTAGAAATTGTTTTCGAGAATTCAAGTATATTGCACCATTGATCTTTGTTGATCACTTTGTACTTTGATTGATCCAAAAATTTGGCGAATTGGGGGTAAAGTTTCCAGTGCTTGCCCAGCAATAGTTGTAGCATAGCTTTGGCCGTTTCAATTTCCATACTCCGTTGATCTTTATCCTGGTGTGTAAAAGTGAAAATCAATTTCCAAAGTTTCTATCGAAGATGCATCATCCTACCCTTGCAAAATCATAAGCATATCTATATATGCTCTTGAATATATTCGCGTCACCCAAAAGGTTCTGTAAGTAGTCCAATTTCGATTGTACCTTCTGCGGCGAGTCACATTGCAGTTCCGTAAGGCCTTTGAGCCATTCGATTTGACTAAAAAAACCCATCTGCCTTGCGCCCATTTTATATGCTAGCACTAACATTACGATATTTTCTGGTTGTACACCTATATCTTCACAAAACTTTTCCATACCTTCCGGGCCTGATTAGTAGAGTAGCAAAAACTTTAGCCAATTAAAATTTCGAGAAAAACTTTTACCTAGTTTGTCAGGATCATTGGCTGTTGTATATTCTTTGAACCAGGCGACGCACTTTTTTGTGTTAAATGAATCCTCTCCCTTATATTTTCTGGAACTGGAAATTGATAGCTTGCATGATTAATGTAATCAATATCAATAAAAGTTAGGCACGGAATCAAGGATTTTAAAGTCAGGATTGCGAAACAATTATGGGCTGCAATTTGGATTTGTGTCTTTGATTAAAATATGCAAGTAAACTAATAATAGGTACATAAATCCCTCACAAACAAGAATGATTTTAATTGATTTTTATGTTGAATATAATATAAAATTAAATCGAAATTCGTGGTAATGATTTTGTTTAACTAATATGCCGACCAAGTCCTATTCGCTTCAATCAAATCACAGTATAAAGACAATCAAATGAATCTCGTAAGGTTCTTTATTGCAGTCATTATCTCACCTGGAATAGGACGATCGCTGACGTTTCGTTGTGGGCCTTTCGTCTGACGGATTGACTTCCAAGGTTGGTCTTTTCTTCCCTCTGGGCATCGCTGGTTCAATTGTTTCTTTCCACCTAAACTTTGCGAATTAGCTTGAAAATGGTTTTCAACGCTCCGCTCGAGAGTTCGAGAACTGCGCCTACCTCAGGTAAATAACTCCCAAAAAATATTTCTGGTACTTACTAAAAAGTCAAGAAGAAGATATGTTATGCTTGAATGAAAAAAGTTACCAAGCTATTCCTTGAAGGGAGGTTATGTACCACTGGGATTCTAAGTTTCTGGGATTTCTTTTGAGCGAGGAGCATGTACGTAATAATTCATACAAATGCTGCCTCATAAATCAAATCGTTGAACAACTTGCCTCGAAAGATCTCGCTGACTATGCTAATCAACTTAATCATATAAATAATGCAACTGCATACAAGAATAAAAATATTAAACCCTCAAAATGGTTAACTCGCGTCGCTCGTGAACTTCTTGCGATTGGAAAACCAATTTGACGTTTCGCAGACTGTCAACAAAATCGAATGAGATGTCTGGTGGAATTGGCAACAATGACAAGAAACAATGCAATTGGATAATTTTGTAAAATGGGATTGTTTGAATATCAAGGTTCCTTTTTATGTGTCAATTTTAAACACCTAATTCGGATTTTGTAGTTTACTTATGCAGTTGAAGAATCACTTTTAGATGGGGGTATTTTCTAATTTAGCTATTTTGTTGAGGTGTATAAGTGTCAGTTACTAGATTATCGTAGGTGGAATTTGATGTTGGCTGACGTAACGGTTTTGAGGAAAATTATGTCTTGAAGAAATATTGTGCTCCCTGATTTTGATTTCAAATTGTTTGCTGAGATGGCGGTCGTGATGAAAATCGTGTTTGACTGAACAGACTACGCTATCTAATTTTAGGTGACACAAATCTGCCTATTTCCATGTATTTACTTGCAATACTGGCAGCACTGAATTGTAAAAAGATCGTAATCCTAACCTGAAAAACACTTGGTGTGTTCGGAATTGTCGTAGGGAAGTTTCCGGAGTACTGTTTTTCGAAAAGATTTTAAAAGAACAATGGTATTCACGTCTTTGGTTAATTTCGTAAGATCTCGGGGCCCCGATGAATTTTGGAGGAAAAGGAAAATTTTCAAACTCTCTGCGGTAAGCTATTTAAACTTCAGCTTGATATCAACGAATAATTAAAAATTAAATACACGAAAACTTGGTTAGCGCATTAATTTTATGTTCAAATTTAAGAATACAGCAATGAGTGTAGAGCAACACGGATGGAGGAACTTTCAAATTTTCTAAATCTAATGTAAACTTTAAATATCTGGTTCTGCCATTGACATATTGTTCAATATTCTCGCAAATCTAATTCTACTTAATGGAAATTAAAAGTACCTCTTATCCGGCAATTTACTCAATGCCAGGATACATATTTTGTATATCCTAGCATTTCCGTGGACGACGCAGAAATTGTTATTCAATAGCAATTAGAAATGTGCATCGCGCTCTTGTATACGCTACCAAAGGGAGGAAGTTAAAAAAACAAGACTTTTCTGAGGTAAGTCCGAAAAATTGTAATCGACAAATGGTAGATTTTCTTATTATTTACTTAGCTCTGGAGCATGAGAACACAAGCAGCGTGTGAGCAATACCATATAAGCTTAGATAATTTTCAAAAAGGTCTCGTAAGAAGCAACATACTATTGAACAAGTAAGTCGTGCTGTATGGTAGTTGGTAGAAATTTGGGTTACGAAATAGTTTGATATACTGATACATATAGAAGATATGTTAATAATCAGGCATTCATACAAAAAAGTACATATGTAATATATAGATTAAATTTATGCGTATTAATAAATCGGCTGTATCATATAAATCGATCTTAAATCAACACTTCAAAAAAAGAACAACAAATTCGAAATCTAAATATCGCAAACAATAAATCAAACGCTTTTCAAAACTTTACTCGTGAACTGGGATAAACAGAACAAAACCATAAGTTTTGCTCAATTGCGTGAATTGGACACGAGGACGAATGATTGGTTACTGGGAAAAACTATTCGGAATCAAAGAAGAAAATCTACCGTTCTTCATTACGGCAATAGATTGACGATTGGCTTAAGATAAGCCAAGTTTGGACTTGCACAATAGTTGACATATTTAAGCCCGAGAGGCCTTCTGTATTTACAATGAACTGTCCACTCACAAGACGACGAGTGTAGGTTAGAATGATTTCATTAACAAATCATTGGTAAAGAATATATTGTGTACAACGATTCCACTTTATTTTTTTTATTTGCAGAAAAGTTACATCCGACTTGGCAATATGGGAGCCTAGATCATTCGAGACACTCGCAAAAGTTGCAAGAGAACGCGCAACTTGCGATGGGCATGGTAACCTCGCTGATCAGTCGATAATGAATCAAATATATGGAACATCGCTCCTATTTAAACAATAAGGATTGTAATTTGGTGATTCTAATAAACGATTCAGTTTCAAAAACAATTTTTTTTATTTAATAACTAAACTATAAAAAATGACGAACTATTTGGCATGGGGAAAACAACGTGCTTTCATTCAATCTTAGCCAAAATATCTGCCTCTCTGTAGAGGTGATATTCTTTTTTGTCTTCTAATTCTACTTTTGTGCCGCCATATTCGGGTAATAAGACTTTGTCGCCCACAGCAACTCCCAATGGAACATGTTCTCCCATCTGTAGAAAATTTACTATTTACTTCAATCGAAAAGTAATTGCAATACTCTGTTACCTTATTGCGTGATCCTGGACCAACAGCGACCACGGTACCCTGTAAAACTTTGGCTTGTGCTTTTTCCGGTAGGACTATTCCGCCTTTTGTTGTTGCTACAGCTTCTGCTTTCTGAATTAAAACCCGGTCTAACAAAGGTATGAGTCGTCTTGCAATTGCGGCCTAGTGAAAAAAAAACGCCGGTAAGCCCGGGTCAAAGAAAAATCTCGAACATTATTTTGAAAAATATAACGAGCCCAAAGTACACACTTGCTGTATCATATTGTAGTCAAACACAAATCACACTCACCATCTTGATGTGTATGGACTTCTAGTTGGAATGGATATTCGAGAAATGGATGGAAAGTTAATATAGATTGTGAGACCACGAGCGCAACTAAGCACACCGATTGCTTGAACGATTGACAGAGTATGAATTTCTTGTGTTTCTCGCACACATCGGGTACTTTTCGTATTTCGAATATCGATCGCATTCTCGTCGTAGTATAGATGAGCAGTATGGCAATGATGTTCCTGGTGGGGATGCTAAATGAATGGTAAATGTGTACAAAGAAGAAGTTGACAGTGTCAACCCAAAGTTGATAACCAAAATATGTCTTTGACGATTAAAAAAAGACGATTCCAGACGGACGTTTGCAATATGAAAATATACATTCAGGAACCGGATAATACTCTAGGTAAGCAGTTAATCAAGATTATATTGCGTACACAATTAAACTTGTAACATTGCATGTGGCACTACATTTCTAAATTTGAGTGATTTCTGTTGGGCAACACTGAGTGCTTTGTCGCAAATTAGTGTAATTTCTTTTTGATGATTGTAGCTGTGAGGTCTGTGAAGGGTGGAACTGTCATTTAGTAGGCATTTGACAGCAAGTAGTGTGTGTGGAAAATGAGATCGTGGAACTCCTTGCATCTTGGAAATAATCTCTGATTCACTCTGTTCGAACCATACTTAAATTCATAAATGGCAGGAAATTTCTGGCAAAGTTCACATGCCCAGCAGTGGATTCTAGACAAGCAAGACTTGATTCGAGAAAGACAATACGATCTACAAGTTCTGAATGAAGATGAATATCAGAAAATTTTCATTTTCTTTGCCAACGTAATACAAGTACTAGGTGAGCAGTTGAAACTTCGACAACAAGTTATTGCAACAGCGACAGTATACTTCAAAAGATTTTACGCACGCAATTCATTGAAGACTATTGATCCCCTACTTCTGGCTCCAACATGTATCTTGCTAGCATCCAAAGTCGAAGAATTCGGAGTAATATCTAATTCTCGAATAATATCAACATGCCAAACGGTAATTAAAAATAAGTTTAGTTATGCATATCAGCAAGAATTTCCATATCGAACCAATCATATTCTGGAATGCGAATTCTATCTGTTGGAGAATTTGGATTGCTGTTTGATAGTATATCAACCATATCGACCGCTTCTACAATTGGTGCAAGACATCGGTCAAGAGGATCAACTATTAACACTTACGTGGCGCATAATTAATGATTCACTTCGAACCGATCTTTGCCTCCTATATGCTCCGTACCAGGTAAAGTTACACTGACAGAGTTAAATTATAGTTACACAGTAAATGGGCTTTGATCATTTAACAGAAATTTTGTTTTAGATCGCGATTGGATGTTTACAAATAGCTGCTGTAATTCTTCAGAAAGATAACTTGAAATCTTGGTTTGCGGAGTTAAATGTAGATATGGACAAAGTACAAGAGATTGCACGTGCAATTATTTCGTTGTTTGAGCTATGGAAGGATTGGAAAGAGAAAGATGAAATACAGGGTTTACTGGCGAAGATGCCCAAACCAAAGTCGGCACCACAGCGTTAATAAGCCAATTGAGTCAATGAAAATAGTCATTGGACCTAGCCCAGTTTTTTTAAGTTGAATTTTATAGATTTTGATAAAAACTGAAAAAATATACAAAATAAGCTCGCGCTTTAAGTTGTAATGGACATATGTTAATAAAATCGTATCAAATATCACCCCAAAGACATGTAATTTAGTCCCAGCTCAGCGTTGCATTAATATGTTACAGAAGATATCTTGATTTTATCACGTTTGAGATGCTTTTTTTTATTGCCTGGCAATGTTTATAATTTTTTAAATTGATGGCCTGCAGGAAAGTTAGAATTGAAAATCATGACAGCTGTAAATAAACTGTCATTGGGCTTGCTTAGATTTGGCAATTGATGAGTACGTTCTATGTTGGTATAAATTTGAAAGGAATGGGCCGATCCCCATCCTTACTACATTTTGTTCGATTGCATGCAGAATTGGCGGCGGTGTGGGCTGGCGCGTATCTTGTGACGGTAGTTTGTGATAACTCCATTGTTCTTCGGAATTCGTGGCGTCTAACGTGGTATCGTTTTGAGTAATAATTCGAACAGTGCTACAAATAATAGGAAAAATGTCTCGTAACGAGTGTCGCATATACGTAGGAAATTTGCCGCCAGATATAAGAACCAAAGATATTCAAGACCTATTCCACAAATTTGGAAAAGTTACATTTGTTGATCTAAAGAATCGGCGTGGCCCACCGTTCGCATTTGTAGAATTTGAAGATGCTCGGTAAGTGTTTGGTTGATAATTCGTAAAGGTAAAATGTAGGACTTATCGTAATAAAATTTCGACGGTACGCAAATTTTTTCTTCAAAATTAAAGGGGAAAGAGGCCGCTTATTTATATGAATATAAAATGGCGGCGAAATGAATTGTGACTCGAGCGTACCTATTTGTATAAACCATAGACCAGATTGGTTAATTATTTTATGTCGGCCATATTTTATTGGATTTGCTATGTCGTTTTTCAATTGCGCTTCGCTTCGCGAAATCTGCAATTCCAAGTAAAAAAAATAAGATACTGTGGTTGAACTGAAAGTAGTGTATTTTATTTCCTCCCATAATTGAAAATATTTATTTCTTGTATTCTCGCAAATGAAACTATGCATCGTTTGGCGAGATCTGAAATATTAAAGGAAAACAGGAAATTGATTAGACTAAACGGAAAATGTATTTTAACTCTTCAAATTATTTGAAAGGTTCTCTTCGTGTATAGGTTAGTTTTTGGCGGCAGTTATATGATTTAGAAATAGAATCTTTCTATGTTCCTACACTGAAGAAATAGTACAGAGCTACTTAGGATTTGAGCTTCAGAGAATCTTGGAGCCATTTGATGCCAAGTTGAAAGATGCAGAAGAAGGTGGTCTAATGCGAATAACGGTTGATCTGGCTTTATAACGTAAAGAACAACAAACAGGGGGTAACAACCAAGAATAACAAACGGGGGTAGTTACAAGGGTTAAGGGATCCCAATTTCATTTTTTGATTTGATTCGTTAAAACTGAAGTTTTGATGTCAGACTATTGCGATATTCAATTTTATTCCCCCCAAAACCCTAGGCAAGTGAGTAGGTTCACGAGTCTAAATTTTCTAATCTTATTTTTTTAATAGTAAAACGTGACTTCAACTAGAAATAATTAAATTAAATAAGATTTAATATCTTCAAAACCTTTATTCTTTACATTTAAAAAACATCTTAGAAAATTAAAACTTTTTAATTACATGTCCTGGTTTGGATTATAAAATACGTACACTTGGATATATTATCTTCTTCAATCAGTTACTCAAGCGAATTTTTTTCTAAACATTCAGAGACGCCGAAGATGCAGTCAAAGCCCGCGATGGCTATGATTACGATGGATATCGGTTACGCGTAGAATTCCCTCGAGGTGGGGGACCTGGAAGTTACCGAGGAGGACGAGGCGATCGTAGTCGTGGCGAAGGAGGGCGAGGTGGTGGTGGTCGTGGACCACCAACAAAGCGTTCGCAATTTCGTGTGCTGGTGTCAGGCTTGCCACCGTCGGGATCGTGGCAGGATTTGAAAGATCATATGCGTGAAGCAGGAGACGTTTGTTTCGCAGACACTTACAAAGATGGCACAGGTGTTGTTGAATTTTTACGTCATGAAGACATGAAGTATGCCATCAAAAAATTAGATGATTCAAGATTCAGATCACACGAAGTATGAACATAAAATTTTCAACTCAATCCAATATGAACCATATAATTTTTAGGGCGAAGTTACATACATACGAGTTCGTGAAGATAGTGGCGATGACAACCGCCGTGGCGGTGGTGATTATCGTGACAGGTGAGTGATTTTAGGTTGTTGATTTCAAGAAAAAAGGAGATATTTGATTTATATTTGAACAGATCCCGTTCGAGATCATATTCACCAAGGAGGCGACGCGGCACACCGACGTATTCGCCAGTACGACGATCTTCTTTTTCCAAATCTCGTTCTGATTCCAGGTCAAACTACTAAAGCAAGACTCACATAATTTGATTTAAGTAATGGTTTAATTTTAACAGAACTGAAATTAACCGAATCATATTCCCCTTATATGTTTGCTCGACATAAATGAAGAATAATTTTACTTCCTTATGATCAGAGAAGAGGAGTGAAGATTTACACTTTCGTATTAAAACTATTAACACCTTGAACATTCCTCAATTTGATCAAATAGAACGTTTTGCAACTATATGTTTTTCCCACCTCACCAGTAAATTGCAATTTACAATCTGATTTTTCCAAATCATTTAATGCATTTATTATCTTCAACTAATAGTTTGTTGTTTAGAATGGACCACAAAATATTAACGTAGATTCTAAGATCATGTGTAAACATATGAGCTTATTGCGATCATACATGGGTATGATCTCATCGTAAATATGTCGCAAATGTTGATATAGCTCATATGTTTCCAAAGAGTTGAACAAAATGAAAAACAAAAAAAAAATAATAATTTGTACTTCCACCAAATACGCATTTAATTAATATATTTTCTTTTTCTTTTCACAATATAAAATATGTGGATGGATATAATGTGGAGCGGGGATTTTGATTTCTGGACATTTAATTTTGAATGGACTGGAAGGAATTGTAATCGTTGGATATGTTGGATTTAGGATTGAATAGGATTTCTGATGGATATTGTTTTTGATGTGATGATAATATGAAACAGAATGAGTAAAGGTCGTTGGGATTTTAGAATTAGAACAGCGCGGGAATAAAATGGGATTTTATTTTCAAATATGGAAAATGATTGGAAACGAAGAAACATGTCCGTGATATGTACACTAAAGTTAAAAACTAGAACAAAGCTGAGATGGACTTCGGAACAATGCATCTATCGCCTCAGAGATAACACTACAAGCTCAATGAAAATGCTGTATGCACGGTTCAGAATCGTTCATCACAAATATATATATTTATCAAATCGTGTTTGTTTAAACGGAGCAACAGCGTTGGATGAAGATTCTTATTTCCTTTTTCCATAGTAACTCGTTACAAATATACTCTGGATTTATTAAGGAGGACCTCGAATCGGGTTTGCCTGGTATGTCTTACATTTCTATATTTTAAAAAATAAATTCAGTCCATATAAATTATCTTAGTTTACCAAATGTTTGCATGAGACGTCTTAGATATAGTATTAATTTTGGTAATACAAATAAATTCAAATTCACATGTATATCAATGGTGTTAATTTTATGACAAGGGCCAATTAATGTCAGGCACACAGCATAGCTCTTGGATAAGTGAATTGTTTGGATCAGATTTATACATTATGCTTTTTATTGCTGCCAATCATCTTTACTAATCTGATGGAAATAATTGTCTATACTTTTTTATTTTTAAGAAAGCATTGCACTAATTTGTTTTTCAACATCCTTAAATCATTTTCCAGTCCTTCTTGCGTCGATGGAATTTATATGATCCAGCTTTGTCTTCTTATAGTTAACACACTTGACAAAATTCATAATATTTTTTGTTTAAATCCTTAAACACATTTCGTATCACAAACATCAGGTAGGTAGTTTTCCATCTTTTAGTTTGAACATAAATCTTTACAATCGTTTTATTAATTGTTTCATTCTATCCTCAACAACATTTCCAGTCTTTGATTTGACTAACGATGGGCACTTATTAAGCATCAAATTCCTTAGCATATAACACAATTTAAAGCACTCCATCCCGTTCAAACCTTGAAACCTTTCCTGATGTTTTATTGTAAGAAATAAAGGTAGGTAGATAAAAAATTTAACGCTGCATTATAAATTTGAACATTCTTCTTTGGTTTTCTTAGGAGTTGTATATTTTGGTTAAAAAAAAAGAAAACGAAGATGAATTTTCAAATAGGTGAGTACAAACACTCGTCAAATTTATACATTAGGAATTACAAATATTTCAAAATTCCGTCTATATTGAATAGACAGAAATAAACTAAGAACTGATGTAATATTGCTCTTGTGAATTAAATTACATCGACAAATTTTCGCAAAGACGGGTGCTAAAATGATGCATGGCGAAGATAAATAAAAAAACTAGCAAGGAAATGCTGGATTACAATCGATAATCGTATGGATTATAAGTGGGATGTTGATGCTAAGCGATTAATACAATCGCGTGCAGTTTAATTCTTAGCAGCATAGTGACAACATTTTGAAGGTTTTGAGAAATGTGGATTTAGTTTCTTGAATTCTATGCTGGTATCTTCGAGGTTGTTGCCACCATCGACAACTTTAATTTACGAATTTTGATTTCGTATGTCGAATGAAGGGAAAAGGTATTCGAAGGATTTTTTTGTCGTTCTGATCGTAGAAGGACGGCTTGTTAGATTTGAATAATTGTCGATATTGGTGATAAGTTTGGTGTAAATTAGGAGTGAGTTATGTATTTGAGGATAGAAGTTTCATTATTTCGGAGGATTAGTCTTCATCCGGTTGTAGACCATTGAGATGGGAAGTTTTTCTTTCATCGCTGTTCTTTATGTTGTTAAGGGTTCTGAACTGAAACGTCTGCAGGCTAACGATGTAAGACTGACTGAAGGAATAATCTTAGACCTGAGGTAAACTTCGAACAGATAGAGAATAATAAATTGGCAAGCGGTATAATTTATATACCGCTTGCTATTTATATTTATAATTTTATATATAATATAACTATATTTATAATTTTATATTAAATGGGCAAATCCATAAAAAATCTTGACCTTAAAATTTCAACGAGGATAGGTATAGTTGAAATTATTCAAGAATTTTAGTAATCGTAAAAGTATGAAATTGGGATGGGTTTAAAAGAAATGAGTTGGGCAAGTAGAAGTAGTGGACAGTCAACTAAAATCCTGCGAGTAAGTTATGGCACTTGGGAAGAAATTCGTCGAATTGAAGAATAAAAAAAGCATGGAAGAATTCGATAAATAGAATAGACGTTGTAACATCTAATTAATGATATGATATAAAGCACAATATTACAGCTTTACTTAAAGTGAATGCATGTAATGAATATCTTCAATACATTGTACTGTATGAATATCTTCATACAGCTTAACACATATATACAAAGTGACCTTATTAAAAATGAACATGTCAATTATGTTAAAACAATTTATTTGATCACATGTTTAGCATTTTGTTTCTTTTTTTAATTTTCTGATAGTATCAATCGTCTACAAATTGAATATCTTCGTGATCATAAAAATTTGGAATTGTCGTAGGTGGCGATTTCGTAACTGCTGTTTCTTTTTCTTCTCCCATATGTTGTTGGAGTTTTTGTCCAATTTTATGTAATAGATCGATGTCGCTTTGAGATATTTGTTTTGGACTTGCTTCTTCTTCAGTTTCTGCCACGACACCTTGGTATAAATTTTTAGTTATGTGACATGAATTTTGAATTCGTTTTTGTGTGGCTCGAAAAGATAACGTTGGCGAAAGTGTGTCTTCTCGATGGGATGATGGAGATTCCTTATTACTACCTGAGCTAATTAGTTGATATAGTGATGGAATGTTGCCTTCGCTAGTTTGTTGGTTTGCATATTTGCTTTGATCATCTCTAGAAAATGAACTTTCTGCTGCAAGAGGAGGTATCCAGATTAAATATGCTGGATCCATTCCTAGATATGAACCCGGCACATCAGTAGTATTTAGAACATTATAATCGTAATAATCAAGTTCAAAATCTTCAGCATTCCCAAGAGAGAATTCGGATTGTGGTCGAGATAAGACTTTTCCAAGGTTTTTCTTATCTTTACATTCTTTTTGATTAGTGGAGCGAATAGTTGCAATATTTACAGTTCCTATTTGCGTTGAATAACAACCCTGTAAAATTATAAGAGCGAATGAAGACATCTAATTAATTTTATCTCGGTGATTTTAAGAACTGTGTAGTCTATTTCAAGCAAAATTTATTTTGTTTCACAATCAAATTTGTGCAGTAACTGTTTTGAAATTACCAATAAACTTCATTGAACACCGAATATATTTACTTTAGTTATATTAAAGACAATAAAAATATTTAAAAAAAAATGGCTAGTATATTGGGTATTCCTTTTTTAAATTTTCCCAATACATCGCTGCTCTTGTCGAAAGTTAGCTTAAGCTTATTTAAAAAAGTTTCATCAAAGTGTTCTGTTTTTTTTTTCACGATTCAAAGTAATTTGAATCAATTGAAATTTAACTTACGCTGGTTAGTGTATTGTCACTCCCCGCACTTGATAATGATACTGCATGCTCGCCGCCAACAGGTGAGGATACATTCGAAATATCTGTTACATCTCGACTCGAATCGTCCATAACGGCGTCTTTTTCCTTGGACTTGGTTTGCATATTAGCTTCAAAATACTTTAACACGTTCTTAGATTTGTAACAAGGAAACGAAGCTACACTGTTTACGTCATCATCCTGGTTGTATAAAGGGCTGTTGACCTTATATAATGTTTGAGTACTATGAGCACTTCGGGTAGTCAAACTGAAATAGAAATTGGCTTTTATTACTCAATCTATAAAGGCCGTGACTTTACCTGCTACACGGCTGTTTCTCTTGATTTTTATAGTTAGTTATATGGTTACTTTTTTCAGAAATAGTACTTTCGCGAAGAATTTTGTGTTTGATTTCTGTTTTTCGTCTTATTTTCACGAAATATACTACTTCTGAAATTAAAGTTGTTGTAGATATTGCTCGTGACGGTGGCGAATCAACTTCGGAATTGGTGATATCAATGGACATTTGTGGTGTATGAGCCGGCGAATTGTATTCGGAACTCTCCGCTAATTTATACTGTCGGTATCGGACAAAATAATGAATGACTGGAATTAAATATATTTTATTGAACATATTGGTGGAAATTTTCGTAAATCTCACTTAATATTGTACTTATGGTAACAATTAAGGCCGCAAATAGAAGTGCAAGTATTTGTACTTTTGCCAATTCTTGTAAATGAAAAGTATCGTCAACTTTATTTTCTATCACTCTTCCTTCAGTTGGTACTATTAGATGATAGAATATAAAAATTGATCATCAATTTATAACCTTAAATTACCTAATAGAGAACAATGTGCCAAAAAACGACCGTTACAGTTTAGATTATCTTCCATTTTAGAATTCGAATAGAATTCTAGTAACATTTCATTACCAGTAGATATTATTTCACTTGATCTACTGAAGGTTATTCCCTTATAATCTCCTATTAATTGAGATGTAGCCGAATGGCCATCTCTTACTCTAAGGAATTGATCATGACAAGGTAAACCAACAAAATCCATAATAAGCTTAATTCGATTAGTTGCATTTGCCTGAAATGTAATATTGCATTATTCATTTTCATGCTCTGTATATTATAATAAGGTAAGGGTTCGATGTAATTTACCTGTATTATCCAAAACAATTTATTATCCAAGCAACTTTTCATTGAAAATGCAAGCAGGTTTGGGTCATTGGCGGAAGACAATTCGACTAAGCATCCACACACGCATTTAGATATCGCTTCATTATTGAAATTCGCTGTATAATTCCCGGTTGAGTCGATAATTCGGCTGCTAACGTCTCCATATAGACATTCCCAAACATTTGTATTGTTTTGTCCACATTCTTCTGTTTCTATAGGATATCCCTGGATGTTGATAATATGAATTTTTTTTAAATTATTTATAGGGCCTTCGAACAGTTCATAGAAAATGTTTAGAAGGGACGCTCCACACTATACTTTGAGATGCAATGTTTCAGAATTCATCAAAACCTGACTCTTTAAAAATAAATGAGCGACAGTTCAATTTAGAATGACTTGAAATTAATGCGAATGATTTTGTTCGACGTAACAAAGCTTCAACACATCGAAGAAATCTATCTTCGTTTATGAGTTTTGCCTGTGGTAAATCATATGAATTTAGTATGATTTTCAATTGATTTAAAACTTCTTGGTTGCTTTGACATAGATGTAAAACAATCTTTCATGAAACAAAAACCCCAAAGAATAGACATGTTATGTAAAAATTTATTAATTTTGTTGTCGTTCGATCTTTTTCACCGACCGAGAAGAAGACAAATCGATTTCGTAAACAAAAAATTCTTTTTGATCAGTTTGAGCATTTTGTGAAATGGAAAGAACGTTCTGGTTTTATGATGATCAAACGGAAAAAGTGAGAATACGAAAGATTGTTAGATTAACTAGAAGTAAATAAATACGAGTCATGTTATACGCTCTGTTGGTAAAACTAGCTAGATGAGCATTTCGGCGATTTAAACTTCAAGGTTTCTGTCGGTTTTTCTTTTATTCATTAATAATCACGGATCAAGTCTCAATGTGCTCGTCGCGGTAGATCGGTTGTGAATTCGAAGGTTAAATAAAAGTTTAATATAAAGTGAAAGTTAAATATAGTCTACAATTACATACAGAGGGCTTCGAATGTTTTTAAAGTTTGCTACACCATCAACCATATGCACTAAAACATTTCCTTTCGAATACTCTAGTTATACCTGATCTGACATCCCTATGTCAAAACGTCTCGCTAGAGATCAATGTATGTGGAATGTGCCGTTATAGGAATGACCAATAAATCATCGTGAAAAAGGAAAAGAAGGAAAAAAAATATGTGGAATGGAAATAGCAGAGGGGCATTAATACATTCTTTTTCATGATTTTCCCAGGATAGTTTTAACATGTTCATTACAGTACAGATACCTACGCAGATGAACGAACACCGAAGCATCTTGCACATGATTAATGCGGAAACAGTTTTGAATCACTCTCACGTCACAGCGTGGAAATTTTTCCAATTTCTTTCGAGATATCGACCAACCACAACTTTCTTACAAAAAAACTTCACATTTATACGCGTTCACTTTGCGCGTCATTAATAATTTGTTTGAAAATTTCTTTGAGAAAGACTTAAAAACAGACTTTAGTCAGCTGTAAAAATAATGAGATCAGCAGCAAATGCTTTTAAGAATCACGTTGGTGACGGTAATTGAAATTAACGCTGTTCAACAGGCTGTGACTAAATGTGGGACGCGCATCGATATCAGACTCCCTTCAGATGCAAGAAACAATTTCCCTTAGAACATCAGGGCAAACTTGTTGCCGTGATGTCAAATGACAAATTCGTGATGAATGACGTGATGACATATTAGTTAGAGAGTTGAAAGCCAGGCAATCAATCTAAGTGTATAGAAGACCATGTGGATGAGGCACACTCCAACACATTCTCTATTGTTGAGTTTCCTATAGACGTCTAATGTTGAATGCCTGTGATAAAAGCCTCAAATTGTGATCCAATTTGCGGTAGGAGCGCAAAAACTGAATACCATATATTGGATATAAATTTTTGCTACATGTATAGGTAGGCAAAGACTGAAAAATGCTTTAGATAATTTATTTAAAAAATTGCAACTTCCATTTACACTTGATAAATAATTATGTAAATAGTTTACGGTCAGATTTAAGTTTCCCTTCATTGACATCATTTATATCAACTTTTCCATTTTCCGCTGCATCTAACTGATAAGCACTTGACGAACAGTTGTCATTTGCACCAACTAAATCATTGTTCTCATCGACAACGTCTTCTGTATCGTAATGAATAGACGACATGAGTAACGTTCCACTTTCCACGTCGTAAACTGTTTCAGAGTCTACTTTTCGTGGTGATGGTGTGATTTGGCTACTTTTGTTAACAGCTATTTCGAGGGAGACGGCTTCAGCGGATGCAATTTTTCGGGCTTCACGTTTAAAAAGTTGTAAAAGCGACGCAGATCGTGGTAGCATACCTGCAGACCCAGTTTTATATATTTGGCTAAAGCTAGAGATTTTTGATATTGATGGTACTTTGGCTGCATCCGAGTAAGTGGTAATAATCTGTATAATCTCAGTTAAAAGCCCTTGACGCTGGGCTTTACGATATTCCTTGCATTGGTCCGACTCTTGGTTGCTAGTAGCAGATTGAACTGTGAATTTAATATGCTTAATAATGTTTTGAAGGCGTAGGACTTCTGACTCGTAAGCTTGATGTAAATGAATAAGCTTAGCTTTATCAATTTTGAGTATATCAAGCCTTTGTCGCATAACTGAAAGCTTTTTCTCCATATCGCTTAGCTTAAACCGTTCACACGCATCTCGCTTCAAAGATTCCTCATACAACTGTTTATATTGTTTCGCCTTTTCATATTTTGACGTGAGTACATCGAATTCATTAGCCATGCATTCAATTATCTTTACTTGATTTTGACATGTTCGAACTAATCGTTTTTTGATCGACTCGTCATTCTCGTGTTCCGATCGAATGTCTTGACTTTTTTGCTTATTTTGCTTGGAGTTTTGCTCTATTCTCCTTTGAGTACGCATCATTTTATTCATTTCATTATTTAGCGCAATGTTCTCGAGAACGAGCCTTTGTGTATATGCTGCCATACGTGCTTCGCCAGATCTGTGAAAATCGTCAGACAATTTCAAGAGTTGGTATTG
Source organism: Stratiomys singularior (assembly GCA_954870665.1). Taxonomy (NCBI): domain Eukaryota; kingdom Metazoa; phylum Arthropoda; class Insecta; order Diptera; family Stratiomyidae; genus Stratiomys; species Stratiomys singularior. The sequence goes on along the minus strand of OX940880.1, from coordinate 111,041,317 downwards.
GGCATCCTTCTTTAGTTGAGCTTTATCCAGAATTATTTTTCTCTCCATTTCACATATGACTTCTTGATGAATGTCCTGATGTTTGCGAAGTTGTATTTCTTGTTGGTCGAACTTTGCCAGAAGATCATCTTTATGAACACGAAACTCTTCTAGCGAGTTGAGTTTACCGTTGAGAAGTTTAATTTCCGAAGAAAGCTGTTCTTGTGCCGCCTTATACTTTTGTTCCCACTCTTTAATCTTATTATCTGCCTCTTTGGCTTCTTCTTCCCGGATTTTGGACAATTCAATTAAATGTTCATTCATTTCACGGATTACGTACTTCTTCTCGGCCAAATTTCTTTCAAGGTATGCTGTTATGTCGGTCCGGTCTTCTTCAAGCTTTCGAAGTTTTTCAATTAGCTCCTCATTTATTTCTTCAATTTTTGCATTATGTGACCGTAAACGTATAAGTTTTGTGTTCAGATCTGCTATAGTCAGTTCGTAAAATGTTTTGTCCACAGCGGACAGTTTATCGGATACTTCACCAAGTTTTTTTTCTTTTTTCTTCGCTTTCTTTTTTGTGCCTACCATCGTCTCACTTTAAATCTCTTGACCAATTAGTAAATGTCTTTCTAAACCGAACTGTATGATAAACTACGATACAAGCAAGATAAATGAATAAGTTTCCTGCAAATTGCAAGAAAAAGTCAACAACTTACAAACACAGGATAAATGATTGTTTTGACAATAATTGAAAGCCAAGTTTTATCGATGCCTATGACGATGCAATTTGAAATATTGATCAAACAATTTTTAATATCCTCTTGCATATTTCGTGGTACAAAAACCGAATAAAAAAAAATATTCAGTACAAAAACCGAATTAAAGCAGCGCTACTAAGATAGAAGAAATCATGAAATAACTAGTTTTTTTAAATCATGGGTATTAACAATCTTTTAAATGTTGGATGGTATTTAAGTAGAAAATTGCAAGCGCATGCGTAATGGTGAACATTAACTTACCTCACAGTATTTCGCTCCATATCTTGGTACAGGGGAATCGCAAAATCTATAACGATGCCGTTGGCCTCCTGGGCAAGTACTTGAACATGGCGTCCAATCACTCCAAGGCCCCCAACCGCCATGGTCCCAAGCTAAAATTTAAATTTAGAATTGAACGTATTCAACAAAAAACTTCTTACGATTCACTGGAAGTGTTGGGACACAGTCCATCCTAATTTCTGCAACTGGTCCAAATATTGCCTGAGTTATATATGCGAAGCAATATTCCACATATTTTTCCGTGAACAAATCGCAATCGAAATACTTCTTATGTTGGTTGACTTCAATCCGTTCATCAATAATATGTTCAAGTGAGGTTGGAGCATTTATAGTCATTACATTTGCTCGCAGTTTACCATAAATTCGAATTCTATCCCTTATAATGAAATCAACGCAAGAAGGATATTCGAATAATACTCCAATACCATCATAAGGGTCACATGGCATTATAGCGCTAGCGAGAACATTAAACACGAATTTTTCATTCCAATCAGCCTGAATGGAAATTTTTGCCAATATATGTTCGGTAAGTGTAAGAGGCCTCACTTGTATCACATATTGCCCTGCCATACCGAAAATATCACAGCTTAGATTGAATGATGTTTTGTTTTGCAAAAATTTCACTTGTTCTGCATATAAAGTATGTTTCTTAGTGAGATTTCCATTGCACATTGAATGATGTCTACAATACAAAACTTCTAACCAAAACTCTGGATGCTCAGCAGCTAATAGTCTTTTCTTGCGGCACTTGCCAGTGGGGAATGCCAAGCCAACATAGATATTTTCATCAGGATATGTTGGGATCTGTGTAGAACTTATATTTAATTTCACTTCTGGCCAATCTACTGGAAAATTTTCATATGCATAATCCTGAGAAATACTGATATCGGCACTTTCATCTACAAATTGCATTTGATATTCACCACCAAATAAAAAGTATTGGCATCCAATAGTGATATGGCTGATAGTATTTGTTGTATTTATGAGTTGCATTTGATTAATGTCGGGACGATATCGAACTCGTTTTAAGAACTGTTTATCGCTTTGATTGAAACGGAACAAATGTATGTATAAAGAATTGGATGATGAAATTGAACCGTTTTGAAGCACTTGGAACGGAAAATCTCCATCTAAGGCAGAATATGAACTTGGAAGAATGAAGCTTAATGAAACAGAATATGCGAGGTCTGAAAAGATTATCAATGAGAAATATTATGTAAAGAAATTAGGTTTATCATTTATTAAAATATTTTTATGTTGGCACTGAGAAAATCAAGGCACTAATGTGGATATTATGGATATCTTATTTGGAATTTCCATAACATTGGATTGGGGAATAGGATTCGCTAATTTTCCATAAGAAGGTTTCAACATCATCTATTTCAGGTAACACTAATGAATTGGATTAGTTTGACAGTTTCCGGTGGGGAAGATAATATTAGAAAGTGTGAATAAATTTTCATGGTATAAAGAAGTTTCAACAACAACATATTCAATTCCAACAAGAAAAATCAATCTGGCAAATGGGGAATTTCCCATTGCTTCCCATGAGGTCGCTAAGGTCGAGCTGTTATCAGCCACGAATCACTCCCTACCATCATTTTAAACAAAATAACATTCACAAGCGAGTAATCCTGCTAACCAATCAAACAAATATAACACTAACAAACTAATAGTCACCAAAAATCGAATTAAACCAAATAACAATAATCCCAAAAGGCACGAACAACACAGCCTCAGAGCACTGAGATCGAAAAACGTTGGCTAGAGTGGACAGAGGAAAAAAACGTGATTTTTTATTTGAGTTACAAGCTATGAAGGTTTAAAAATGAAGAAAAAAAATATAAAAAAGAATGGGAAAAACACTTCCAAAGTCAGAAAAAAAAATAACGCGACTTATGGAATTATGTCAAAAAGAAGAGCAATTAGAGATGGGTTGCTCGGGTTGAGTTCGGAAATTTTGATTACAAAAATATATCTCATGATGGACGGCATATAGCTGAAACGTGGAAGAAGACTCGCAAATAAGCATTTGAGACATCGCTACAGAAGCTATAACTTAGAAAAAGTTAAAGTGTAAACCATTTTTTAAAACAACTGCTTAAGGTAGAAATGAAAAGATGCTAAACGTTTGGTTGTCACACTAGTTGATCGTCATACTTTATATACTAAATTTCCATCGGCAAACTATTGCTGGACCAGAAAGAAATTGACCTTTTTCTGTCAATGATTATAATGAGAGATAACAGGTGGATAACTATTGTCAACAGTATGCGAAAGAGATTGTTTGAAAGGCGGTGAAAAAGTGAATTTTTCAAAAGGCTGTAAAACTAGGAAGTACGCAAAGGAAGATAGTGTTGTGTATTTCGAAGGGCTTTAGGAATCTGAATTTAATAGGCATTTTTCCCAGATATAATGCACGTAAACACTTCTTTGTTTCGGCAGATATTGTAGGACTAACAAGTTCCGATACATCTACTGTTGTGTACTCCGGACCTTGTGCCTTCAGACTACTGTTTGTTTCCAGATCTACCGGAGATTCGGTAGATCTTGATCAATAAAGCGTAGCTTCAAGAGGAATGACTTGTCAGTTCCTCGCTCAACACAGAAGTTCCCCATCGATGGTATTACAGTTTTGTCTGAAAAATTAAAGAATGTTATAAACATAAGTAAACAAAATAGGACATGTTTACTTCAATAAAGCTTATATAGATTGTATGAAACTAGTTTCAATTTTCCTCTAAATTGGTCGAGTGATTGGCCTTTCCACAGCCTAAAATATAGTGATGAAGGCAGATAAATTTATTGTTCTATTACATACATGCATACGTGCTTCTATTTTTACGTGGCAACAACCGTAGCGATTAATGTACAACTTATTGATATTTAGTTTCCATTCATACGTTATTCTTTTCTAAACTGAAATACATCGTATTCGAATAAATTGCTGAAACAGATGCCACATATCAATAAACATACAAAACTCAAGCATGTCTATTTAATGGGTGACAATTTATATAGTCCGATACTGTCACCAACTGTGAAGGGAATGCTATGTTGACTAACCTTTTGAGTAAGACAGAATTTCAGTCGATTTTACGAGCATTATTTCTCTTTATTAACCATTTTTGAGTTGCGATTTTCATACAGAGACAATTAATACAATTTGTTATCTTCATATCTTCTCAGAAGCTATAAAAAATGAACTTTTACCCGATTAAAAATAAACATAATAAGGTTTAAATCAAATAATTATTTTCAAGATAAGAAAATTTATTATCGATTGCTCAGTAGGATAGTATTCGTTTACTTACCGATTAATTTCAGGATGAAAACTATCCCGCTTTTATCGAATGGTGTAAACGTGTTAAAAAAGGAAATTATATGCACCAAATTTGTTTTAGCACAGTTCATGTCTTTTATAATCTGTAATGGAGATTGCCATATATCACTGAGAAGTTGAAATAAATTATTAATTATAGAGCAGTAATGGTCATGCACACATGTTTCCTGGATAGAAAGACACGTTTATGTGGTTTTGTTCAACAGTTTTTAGATGAAATTAATGACAATTGTCTAAATTTTTATAGTACAAAATAATAGAAGAGAGCTATTTCCTTTGTCGGCTGGGTATTTATTCATCTATGAAGTAAAGCCACTTCATAGCAATGACGTTTAGATTACTATATTACAGAGTTAAAGGTATTAATGTCATTAACGTTGATTTTTTTCGATAGATGACATTAAAATTTTTTTTTTCATTGTTGAAATATAGTGGCTACTCTTCTTCTTTCTTTGGAAATGTAAATCAAAATAATTTTTGTTATCAAATATGGAATCATTTATTTTGTAATTTTAGGGAGTAAATCTTTTGATTTGAACTCATTGATAGTTTCATCGATTTTTAGGGAAGTTTGGAATTCACCCACAAGACACTAAAATAAAATTTAGATGTTCCGTTTCCTATTGCAACTGTTGAGCATAAATTTATCTTCTTCCAGACAACTCATTTAAAAGGTAGCAAGCTTTTCCCATTACTAAGTTTTGTAAATTAATATTTTAAGGTGGAGAATGTACACGTTCGTCTTGTCTAAATAGCAGGAATGAACTAAAGAACTCATGAATAAACTTTACACCATCATTACTTTACGCATAAGTTCATGTACGTTTGATAAAAACTAACAAACTTTGTCATCTGCTTGTATGCATAAGAGTTGTTATGATAATACCTAAGAAATCCTTAAATTACAAGTTTTATTAATTTACACCTTTTTACGCATTTTGCATAGAATTGCCGAATCTAGGAGGTGAATGAATTTCGCTAATGTGCTATTGTTTTGTGACATGAATGTTTTCTTGATCTATAAAGTACTTATTTATGTTTTGCACTTGATGTGTTTAATGTGTTTTTTGTTTGTTTTTCAAAATTCAGGTTTTTGTATTTATAATGCGATATGCCATCTGATATCGAATACTCTGTCACATTTTCATATAGTTAATATCTGCAACACTTTCCTAGAGTCATTAGTTAAATACGCCGCCATTTCTAATAGTAAACATAATAAAACTTCACAAAGCACTTGGTTTACACATTGACAAAAGACAAAACTATTCGCTTACAATGAATTCCAATATTTTCAAGTTAAATCTACACTCATTAGCCAAAGCATTCGCAGAAACAAAGAAAGCTTATAGTTTACTGAAGAATTTCAAGGAGTTCTTTAATGTGAATTTGAACACAACAACGAAATTAAGCTAACCTGTAAGGTCGAAAAAAATCCACTGGATGGTAAGGATATACAATGGTGAACATGTTCAAGTGCGTTCATAAGGGTTGTTGGCGACTTGGGTTGTTTTACGCTTACGTGTGCATGAGGGGTTGAATTAAAGAGAAGAAAGTTGTGCGCATGTTCGCTATGAGTTTATGGTAGACGACAGTTACCCGTCTACATTGCAATGTGTTTTGTAGCTCGTGAAAATTAAGAGACATTCACCCTATATCATCATATATACGAAATCATAATGTTGACACTATGCGTCGTTGGGTTTTGGTTGGCGAGGGAACATACGTCTTTTCGGGTTGATCGCTTGTAGGAAATAATTTCTTCAGAGGCCAAGTGTTCTGCTACGGAGGAATGTGCAAATGTGAATGTGTGACTGTCGTAAAAGTTAAATTATAGTGAAACATCTGAAAAAAAAAACTGATAGTATGAATTTGAAAAAAAGCTAGAAAAATTATTTGAATGCATGTTATTGAGCATTTAATTTAATTTACGCTCGGTTAATATTTATTGTGTGTGCTTGTTCTTCGGTTTATACTTTTAATTTTTCTATGTATAGCTCTTATGTAAAGTTCCATTCTCGATTCAGTTTTTCTTTTTAACACACTAATACAAACCTTAAAATCGTAGTTCTGTTGTATTATAAACCATCGGTCTTACCACTATATATTTATTTCACGTTTTTCTTAGTTTCTACTAAAGTACATTTGCTATTATATTAACATTATAAAGCACTAAACGGTAAAATAAAAAACAATGTCATTCTATTTATATTAACAAAGTATCTTAATCATCTGATATAATATCTTTTCGTGCTTTAAAATTACGCCATGAACCATTTGTACACACACCGGGACCACGCCACCATTCGTTTAAGTCCTGGTACCATTTAGGTGTTTTTAAAGCCTCTTCATCATGCAGTGCAGCACAAACCCGACACCAATAATATGTATTTATAAATTCACCAGTACCTTTCCATTTAAAATATGAATTATACAATTCATCGTTATTATCTAACATATGTAGATATTCAGCTAGCTCTTTAGGCGAAGCAAACTCATCCACATGTATATATGATCTATACGGTGCACTGCTCTCATAATCCTCAGGTCGTGCGCCCATTACTATTGGCAATACATTTCTGTTCAGAGCGTTAACGAAAAATTTTTCGGTTATGTAATCTTTACAATTAGAATTTTCAAATGCAAGATAAAATTTATAATCATGATCCAAAAGCTCAAAGCATTTATCAGCTGCGTTGCGTGAACATTTTAAGGAACCACAGGCTCCGTATATATCGACCTGTAATAATAAAAATTCAATAGTTGAATATTTAGACTAATTTATTTTTAAACCTATCTAACGTCTCATTAAGACATAATATAAGAGGCTAATCAAAACGATATAGTAAGTAGTAGGCTAGTTTGTTAGGTGAGTGAGAGTAGGGTTAGTTAGGTTTGAGCATTTACTTGACAGCTTTATTTTATAAACAGGATCCAAAAAAAACTCATGATCTGCTGAATTGCAACTGCTGAATGACGAATACAATTTTGTTTAAAATTATTTCGAAACCTTACATGCATCTTACAGTGTTAGGGGTATTTTTTATAAATATTTGATTTACTAAACGACAGACATAACCGTTTTTTTTTTTGAATTGACAGATTCTAAATATAATGCTTACAAGTATTATAAATTTTCATTTTATGTAGTGTTTATTTAGTCTTTATTTTTTCTTCTTTCTGCTGTCTAGTAGGTGGTATTGGCTATGGTGCTGAGCACATTAGCCAGCGTTTTCCAGTCTTGACACCTTATGGCAGGTTATTGTCTGTGCCCCTTTGGGGTCACTAGTATTTGGTTTAGTTAGACTTGTTGACTTAGTTTGTTAATATCTCATTTGTTTGGTTTGTTCGAAAGGTTAATTGCTTGCGAGTGTTGTATTGGTTAAAATGATTTGTTGTCTGTTGTGTGGATGATCACAGCTCTGCCTTGGCTTCCTCTAGGAATTTACCCAGTTGCCAGATAAGATTTTTTTGTTTGAGTTAAAGACTTTATCTTCTGAGGAAGCTTCTTTGAACAGTGAGAATTTATAGAATATCGGAATATTGGAACTTTCGATGAGGCCAAATAAATATTTGTGTCGAATAGGGCAAAATAGCTTCATCAGCAAGCAGTGGTAATAAGCGTATTTTAAATATTTACTTCTCTTAATGTTATAAGAATCAAATCTTGGAAAATTACTTTTGGAGAACAAGGAATAAAAGTTTTATTTTACTTCATGATTGATTCTAAACTTCTATAACTCGTTCAAACTTGTTAAAACTAGTAAAACTCTTAAACTAATTCAAACAATACCTGAATATGTTTTTGCAACTCATGTGCATATTGGAGTCTACCGTTACGTGCACCACAGTTTGAAACAAACCAAGCGACTTTTTTAGTTTTATTTAAAGCATAATTATGATTTTGCTCCATTTGTTTAATTCTACTGTCATAGTACTCCCATTTTTCATACGGCGCCACTATATCACTATCCTTCCTGTAAATACAAATCATATGAAATAAATACTTCAATCCTCAAATTCGATAAAATACCTGTATGTAGCAGTCCAATTGAAAACATCAGGAACTTTTATATGCTGTGTATGATACGGACATTCAAGAAAATAGATCATAAAAATTTGTTTGCTAGGCCTGTGAACGCCGCTCGGGATGAAATGATCCTTATATAAAATTAAATCGGCGGAGTCGGCTTTTTCTCTGTTAGCAGTTATCGTACATGTATCTACTGGACATTTGGAGTTGAGAAATATGTCGCGTCCTATTTGAAATTTTTTTTAAACCAAATTCAATAAAATAAAAACCAAATAATATTTTACCTTTCTTAACATTCCACGGTCCTAAACCATTATATAAAAGTATTGTCTTCAGTGCACCCTCCTGCCGTATTTCGTCATAATTATGTGGAACGAACATAAGTTGATTTGTGATGCGGTCACTATGCGGATCATCTTGTGGAAAGAGTTTTGCAAATCTGCGTCGTCTTCTGCCTAATGTTTGAGGTACTGGTTCTGGATATCTTTCACCCTTGTAGAAATACCATGGTTTTGAAGTAGGAATACTAAAGCTCGGGGATTGAGTTTCCAATTCATAATCATTGATGATTTGACTTTGATCTAACTGCTCCTAGGAACCGTTAAAATTATTAAATCATTTGAGAACTAGAATTTTTTACATACTTCTGTTGTGTACTCTGATATAGGCTTATCGTTGTCCTTGTCCGCTTGATAGAAATGTAATTTTCTGGCTCTCGGTTTCCAAAGCTCTCTGTCTCTAAAATATAAAAATTCTGCATTACTTTGTTTTAAATTCGGATTAGAATGTATGGTTAGAATTTTTTCCTAGTTAAATGTTAACAGTTATAACTAAAACACCATCTTAAAATTGTTCATCAAATATTATAAAATAATATATATATTGGTCATAACAAAGAACAAAAGCGTTATTTTGCTTTGATGGTTTGCTTATCTTGTGAAAAAGTTACTTATCTGTCCATAGAAAGGACTTTGTTTGCAAATATGATAGAAAAATTCTTTCTTTGTATCCCATGTGATTCAGATCATGTTAATTATGCCATATATAAATTGTTTACATGCCATGTACTATTGAGCAGTACACGCTGATTTGTTATCTGATCGAGCGCATGATAAAATTAAAATTGTTGTCTAAAATGTGCGTTCATAGACAAACCAATAAAAATAGTACATAGGGGAAAACGCAACAAAAAACTAAGTTACTATCTGTGTTAATAAAAAAAATCCAGAGATTTATGATTAGAATTATGTATGAAAAAATTTAATTGCACAAGCAATTTCATTGATTCTTATTTGAACTACTTGAAATTTCAAACGTATTGGCTTTTTTCATTCTCTAGCAAATAGTCTTCTAATACATAAATAATGGGCTCAAAATCTTTCCTGCCGCTAGCCCAACATGGCTTCTTATGCCTTGAGTGAAGGATTTCAAGACGCACAAGCTTCTGAATTAACCGGTAAACACCACCACTCTCATCTTGAGAACCTAGCCTGGAATATTTAGATATATCATTTCGGGCTAGGTTTCACTTTACCTACAAGCGCCAGCAGATTACGGGAATTCCTTCCCTAGTGAAAAGAAAAACACAGAGAATAGGATCTTATATCCCCAGCACCACCTGATGCTCCAGAATTTCTGAAAGAGCTTTTTTCACTTAAAAAGTCACCACCGTAGAATAGGCTGCTATCAATCAGATAGTCCTTCATCATTCGCATTAGAAATAATGGTACTTGAAAACGATTTTCCGCCGCCTACGGGATATCCGTCCAACTGGTGCATTCAAATGCAGATTTAGCGTCAAGAGTAACAAGCAGGAAAAAACTGTTCCATTAGAGGATCTGGGCCATAGTTTAAATATCAACACGCTCTTACAGTCGATGGATATCACGAAGAAAAAGATACAAATACCCATATGGTAAATAAAGCTAACCAACCGTTTCGAAAAGTGGAGAATGTAAATGTATGGCGAACTACAAATTTTCTGATTAAATCGAATTTCACTCGTATACTAGTTGCAAGAGAGTTTTAATGAATATCTCACTGCACCTTCCTCCCCAATCTTTGTTTGGTGATTAAATAAGATTATATTAGTAATTTATTCATAGTGTTAGCTCTTTTCAGCTGTACGCTAATCCTGCAAGACAATAAGACTACCCCACAAGCACAATTCGTGTTGATTAAAGCAACAATGATACAAAGCATAGGTAGAGGAATAGGTAGTTTGGCGTTGAGTGAAGTCTCAAAGGAATACAACGTTTTCTGGGCAAAATGTCTAATCTTTCGAGCAGTTAAATTTGAAAAATCGGATACAAATAAATTGGATGAAAAAACAATGACTTTTTTTCAAGGTCTATCTATAGGTTTTATTTTGTATAATATTCCATTTTCATTGGATTTGCTTGGTATTTTCGTGTTCAAAGATTGAAAACATTGGCTATCCAAAACTAAGGTTCATGAGATCACGTATTGTTGATATGGAAAACAATACACTTTCTATTCATAAGTTTAAGACTTCTCGTTTGGTTTTTCATCGTTAAAAGCAAAAAAATGCGTAAGCCTAAAACAGCAAAAACCATGAAACAAACTTTTTGCCCATTAAACTTAATCGCTTCATTACACGGTAGTTAAAAATGCCAAAAAACAATTCCCCAAAAATCCACCAAACAAACGCCAATCGGACCATTTTTATGAATATCAATTTTGTTTTCATCATTTTGAGTCTTGTATTTACGTTGATTCTAATCTATGTTCATGTTCTATAATTTTTTGTTTAGATTTAAAACTCTAGATTTCAGATTTAGATTTAACTCTAATAACAAAACATTTACTTATGCAAGAATTTCTTTATATGGCTTCAAAACACTCTTGCAATATGTTCCAATTTATAATATATGTGGGTGTGGATTTACGTTTCATACATTTATTCGAGAAAAAGTTAGGTGTAACGTATTGGAATTACTGCATTTATTTTTTTTATCTGTGATTGAGTGTGTTAGATCTTATTTTTAGACAGTTTAGACTATGAATAAAAATGAATCTGGTAGTTTTGATGAAAGTTTGTAAGAAGTAAAAATTAAGTACAGAGTAATTTTTTAGAGATTATTAATGTAACTGAACAGTTAGTTACATTTGTATTTAAAGAAACTCAATGAGTCTTGCGAAGTCGGTTTGAAAAAATCTTTGGTTTTGACAAGACTAAGGTATAATTAAATTAACAATCAAAAATGGCAATTTCTTGGTATCCAATAAATTAAGAACAGAATGTTCCGGAATGTGTGTATTTGTAAAACAGATGATAAACTGTATCGTGAATCAATTGAATGACGCAAAGAAATATTTGGCCACCCAAATTTAGAGGAACTTTAAAATATTTTCTTATTTTCTAAAAGCACATTTTCCCATAAACGCAAATATTGCCATTAATCAAAATTACAATGCAATTGTGCAAATGAATGAATACTATGAATGTGTGTACTTGCTGTTTTGTTTCTTACCTTATGCAAAATCCAAAAAATAGCAAAAGAGTCGTACATATTCCCAGGAAAAAACTTTTTCTCAAAGTAATTTTAGGCAGTCGCATATTTTTCATAAGGGTGAATTTTCCGTTCCGATCAGTTTTATTTTTTGTATCTATTAATTATGATGCTTGCTTACAGATTATCTATTGCACTCACTTTAGATTATTTTCATTTTTTTTATTGGTTCCTTATATTTTTGATACTGGCTCCGTGATAACGTAATCGAATATAATGGCATATTTTTTGTTTGTAGCGCAATTGACTGAACATATTTGATCTATTACGATGAATATTTATTTATGTCTCTTATTGTTATCGGCACAAAAAAAATATAATTGATAGATATTTCTTATCGGGCGTAGGTTTAAGCATTGATAATGGAACGATCATAAAGGCTGATATATGAGTAATTTATTCAACGTAAATTAAAACTTTTTTTTGTAAGTTTCATTCAAATACATTAATTTTGTAAGTTTTAGCCGCCAGAGCCAGAGCTTAAAACAATGAACTTATTACAATTAATAGATAGCAGCTATTACACTTCTCACTGAAATCTTTTGTGTATTCAACTATTTCACAAATCCAAGCTTTATGTTAAATTATCTCTGCACGAAAATGGATTTCCAAAATGTCAGTTTACACGTTCTTATAACTGATTCGTTACTACTATATTGTGTATACACGTTCATATTAGACCACACAATAATTTACACTAATTGCAATGTGTTGCCTTTCGCACTCATGTCGTTCTAGTATATTTCACCTATCTTTTGTACACCCATTAATACTCCCAGTAATAAAAAACGACCATTTACTCGCACTTTCTATAAAAATTATTATCGGAGTAAATTATGTGTGGAAATTGTTTTGTTTGCATACAAATTCAACGCATACCACATGAGGCTAAACGACTCCAATTTCCAAACTATTTGAAAAGGTGAAAAAAATTAAAGTTAAACAAAAATGAAAATTATTAAGCAAACAGTATGAGTTCAGTTTCACAGAAAACGATTATAGCCAACCATATGTAGACATGCATTATTATTAACATTTATTTCAATAAGTTCTAAGTATTCGTGATTTAAGCTTCAGCCACGATTCAAGTCCAGTCAAAAATCAAATGTGAATCAATAATTTTCTGAAGACAGCTGATGAAGACATAACAAATAGTGAAATTTATTCACCGAAGTCGAATGTTGATTAGAATTTCAGTAATTTTAGATGCTTTATCAAGTAATTCGTACTTTATGAGTCCACTTAGCAAAGCAGTTTTGAATAGTATGAAGATTAACAGAATCGAAACAGTTCACTTGTTTAACAAATGAAAATTAACGTCGCCAGAAGGTCTCAAGGAAAAGATTATGAATTAATCAGGGATATTCATTTATAGGTGGTTTGCTCATTGTAAAGATTATTTAATACTGAATAAGGCTTGAAAAGCTGATTGTTAGTAGAACTGAAGATAATTTGAATTATTCGACGCATATTGGAATAAAATCCAAATGCATCAAAAGAAATTTGGCTAGGCACTACAACAGCAAATGTTTGGTATTGTATGGAAAATATATCTTGAAATTAATGGAAAAAAGTAAAACATGTCATATAACTCCTATGCATAGATTATTGAATATAAAACCCGCCAAGGGTGTGTACCGTCGAGCTTCGCAGTACGCATATTTTCGATAAGGATTTGATATCCAAACAATTCATTTTTTTAGTATCCACTTATAAAATATCTATCACGAGAAGAAAAATCCCATCTTATATCTTCTCACATTGAAAACGTCTTATCCAACATTGAAGGAGAAGTTTCATCTTTCTCCATTTCTTTTCTCTTTGTGTAAAACGTTGATAGCATAAAAATATCAATAATTATTCAATAACAAGAAGGTACTTAAAATATTCATCTTCAAAAGATGTTTTCTTCTTTTTTTTTGAAATGTTTGAGCACAAACACTTCACCAGTATCTCACAATTTACACTATATATGGGCATTTGGCAATCTGAGTCACATAATGTCAGACACTTGAAGAAAAAGTTTATTGATCCAACAAGTGAAAGACTTTAATCGGAAGGACCTCATTCATATTTTTTTCCAACATAAACCAAGTCTTAAGCACGAAAACTTCTCGTTTGATTTGACGACACTTGTACCCACTTATTCACTGCACTCAATATCCTTTCCCATTATTGACTATTCGAGCTCCCATTGAAGAAAAATCTCGTGACTGCTTATCAGCATGAAAACATGTAAAACAACACGTACGAATCAGATTGCTAAGGATTACCAGAGTTAAAGAGTGCAAGAAGGTTGTGTTTAATATACTTTGATTTTTTGACAATAACAGTGTTCTATTTAGCAACGTGATATGGAATAAAAATATGAGAGATATAAATCCCCGAATATTACACTTTTTCATTTTTAAGAACAATCCATTAAATTTCGCAATCCTGCTTCGAAGCCCCATAGGCGATATTGGACAGGGACTTAAAACGGAGCTATGAATTCTACCAGGATACTACAAGAGAAAAGTAGTCACTCGCTCGAAAAGTATGAGAAGGGGAATGTTCGGCTGTCATGGTGATAATGCGTTGGAGTGCACATGCGAAGTAGTCGGTTAAAACTATATGAGAACAGTTTTCAGGTAGCTCCTTTCGTTTCATACTACCCCATATATGTTTCGTAGTTTGCCTACCGTTGGCTGAAGAGTTCAACTAAGCGAGCCATGCTCGGCCCTGTTCATTCTTTTGTTTTCACTGCAAACTCATCAATAAATGTTGCATTACATTGCACCCCGTCTACCACTTTTCAATTAACTGCTAGGAAAAAGGGCGGTAAATAGGTCTTCCGCATACATTAATATTTGATGCAAACCAATTTAGAGCTTAAGATCAAAACATGGAACTTAGCTCATAGTAGTTATTCCTAAAATCAATGAGCACTTCGACAATTAGTGAATGCTTATTTAATCGAAGCGTTTACAAAAATATATTAGCTTATTAATTTTTGATCGACAATGTACTGTTCTAAAAGAAACTTTCATTTTCATTGTTTACGTAATAGCTTAAGCATCTTTCTAAGTTTTATCGCCGACAGGTTCGATGAACTTTACTATCGAGGGGAATTTTCTGTTTCTGAGAAAGAGGTACACCAAATATGGAATGAAAGCCTGAATGGGATGCTTTAGAAAAAATTATCATTTATGTTTATGTTCACAGCTTTTAATGCAGTTCAACGTGCAATCACGACGAGTGGAACATAAGAAACTTGTTCCTTTGTTCGTTGGAAATTACTTACATGTTTCTTGCCCTATCTTCATAAGTTATTTATACCATGTATAAACTTATTTGCCTTCAAAATTTACAAACGCTTGAAACATATGAAACCATACATTTGTAAAGATCGTTCGAATTTCTGTTTCTCAATATAGTTTCAACTCAAAAATTGAGTGTTGGGATGCAGTGTTTGCATGAAATTTTAATGTTCTCACGAATTAATGTGTTTCTGTAATTGTAATAAAGTAATATAGATATTATCATATGAGCGTATTAAGGCTTAATCAATCATGAATTTATATTAAGTCTATAAATTTTAATGCACAAATTGAAAATATAACAAACGAACTATTTAGCGGGTTCGTTCTTGAATTTTCTACTTTTTAATGCAAATCGTTCAAACATTGACATTTCTCGTAAAATTCTAGAAAACATGCTAAGTATGATTGGATTCCTTGAACAAGATAAATCAAGACGGATGTTTATGTAATAGGTAATAGCAATTTGACGTCAAACGATTGATAAAAATCATATTTCGTTTGCTGTACGTCTTTGGCGTTGTTACCTTGTTTCTAACGAATTGTTCTTAATTTAATTAATTGATTATTCAAATATTTTAATTAATGTTGTGCCACAGTTGTAAAAATAGATGTGTAGTAATCTTAATTTACTATTGGCACATATTTTCTTTGATTTCAATATGCGTCATGATTTACTCGATATGTTGTGATCTGGTGTCGCAGGAGTTTAGAATCGAAAGATATGTTGTTGTTGCTAAGAATCAGTGTTCATCATATACAGATGGTTTTTAGTCCCTTGCCTAAGAATACCTGGCTAACCAAGTATGAAATTCTTTATTAAATCAATTCTTCAAACGTTTGCACTAGACATGTTATAGTAAGAGTGATTCAAGGATTCATTGAATCTTCACGAAAGATTAATTTGAAGCCTGGAATAATAAATTTCTTCTACCTCCCAAAAAATGCTAGTTATGAAGCCTGAATTTGAATTCGTAACATGTGTCCGGTCGACAGAGTGCTGTTCAGTTTGTTATTTGTTAGTGTTTAAAAAAAAAAACATACCAACAACGTATCAAAAACTTGTTTTAAATATTTATCATACTTTTTAATTCGATACGATTAATCCTTTTTCAACTGCTTAATATTCTTAGTTTGAGTACGATTTCAAAAGCATGTCGTGATAAGTTGAATTAACTTTATCATCTTGCTGCAGTCAGCTAAAGCTCTACTCTTTCGGTGATTAATGCAATCTATTTCTTAAAAATAATCAGTTCAAAACACGGGGTTACTTTGTCAATCTTGTTTCAAGAGGATGGCATCAGGAAAATTAATATGGGGAAATATTCGTTCAAGTTTTGTGAGTGATAATGATAATTGTAGTTTGTAAACTATTTGTAAGCTCCAGGCACTTGTTATCACAGAACGAATTAAAAGGTTCATCGGTGAAAGGTTTGTTTAAATTTAACACTCAACAGAATTTAATTTAACAAATATATTTCATTAGTTAATTAAAAAAAATATCAATCACACGTGTTCAAACAATATTTTTTCTATCCACTGAAACCTTCATAGACGTTAGCGCCCAATAATTTCACTTTTTCGGCCATCAGTAGTAAGGAAACCAGCGAACATACTAAACTTAGTCCATCGCCATTCTCCTCATATCGGCGTGATGTAATGCGGTTTAGTATTGGAATTATTTTTGCAAGCCGTAGCTGAACGATGTTGATGTTGACGTTATATTTTGCAATTTGACAAGAATTTCCTTCTAATTCATTCTTACCGTTTTCTCCATTAACTCGATTTGTGTCTGGTTTTAAGGCAATTGTAAAATGTTCAGCAATGTTATCTAAAGCTATTGAAAAGCTTCTGCTGACACTGCTTGCAGAAAGCAACATTACGTCTTCGCTTTCTAGAACATCTACGGTTTCATAATGCATTTTTTGCAGCATTTCGTTATCCTTATGACATTCTAGAGGCAAGGAATAGCGTGCCAAACTATTGTCAGGCTCCATCATTTCGCTATCAACAGCTATTTGAATGGACCAAAATATTTGTTCGATGTCGGATAAACTCAATTCTCTTGTAAGAGGATAAGTTTTTAGCACAATACGCACTTTACTTTCTATCATTTTGGACATATCTCTAAGGCCATTGCATAGAAAAAACTGCACCAATGATAAGTATGATTGCCTTAATTCATCGGATATTTGCTTGTTAAAATTTGTTGTATCCTTGTATAAATATCCTCCTAAAATATTCACTTGTACTCTCAAAGTTATCACAAGTATTGTCGTTGCGTAAATCAATGTAGTCAGCCGTGTAAAAGCCACAATTTTTAGGTTCTCCCAAAGTTCAATCTTGTCTTCGACGTTGTTATTATGTAATTTCTCTAAAATCGTTTCAATATTTAAAATTTTCAAAATTTCTTCACACACGTTTGTTGATAAATTTATTATTGCTTGATTGCAAGTGCGTTCAGTAGATTCGAAATGTTGTGCACGCTTCGTTTTTTCAATAAATTCCCGTGCGCTGGATTCTTGCCATTTGATAAACTTCTGTTTTGCATAACGAGTTATGAAATATGTTCCTCCGATGGTGAATCCTACAATAAATAATTTACGACGATTCCTGGAGAGGAAAGACTTGATGCTGTCATACATTGCTGCAACCGAATTCGAAGAACTCTGAAATTTCAAATATAAATTCATACATTACAAAGCGAACTCAAAATTATTCGGAGATTTATGTTTAAGATATACAAGATAGAAAGCCCACAATTCTCTGGAAGGCGAAGTCCTTTTTAAAGCAATGTAACTAATCATTGCACATTAACGATTTAAATTTTCTAATAAACATTTCTCGAATACGAATCATTAGTCTACCAGCACAATCGTCTAAGGGTTTTAATCCGTAACTATGAAAGCTGTAAATATAATAAATCTTGCAAAAATTGGCGATGCCAATATTTATTTCAATAGATTATATTGTATAATTAAATTTCAAATCTTTCCCTAGAAAATCTTTCATTATTCTTTTGTCGACTGTATTCATTGATTTTTTACATGGCTTACATAACTTTCTCATTTAAAAAATTACAATACACACAAATTGCACAAACATGCTAATATTATGCTTGTGGCTTACGAATTTGGTATATGTTTGATTTTACCAAAAGATCCATAAGTCACTAACTACGCCAATAAAGACACGAGATTACTAACAGATTGCTACTTAATATGCGCAGCGCCAATAGTTATTATTTTGAATAACTCCTTCAATTTTCATCACGAACAGGTGTTGGGCTTGCTGAAACTTTTTATAGGAATATTTATTTTTTGACGACGGTGTTCCGGTCAAAGTTCAAATTGCGAACATAATGTTTTGTTGGGTGTTATATTTATAATGATGACGTCCAACCATCAACCAGAGAAAAATTATGTTTTGAAATTAAAATTGTTTGATCAAAAACACTTCGTATTGTGTTTAAATAAAGTTTTATGTTTAGAAAACAGAAATACAAAGTAGTAAGTTTGACATTTACAATTGGCAAATTTATTCATTGTCGTAAGAATACTACTAACAGAAGCACATAATGAACTTTGATGTTAAATACCAACTATTTATGTACTAACCAATATTGAGTTATTAACTGATTTGAATGAATGCAGCCTTTATATTATGCTCTATCGGAATACCGTCGCCAATTAATGTTTGAAAACACAGAAATGCAAACGTCAAAAGTGTTTGAGATTAAGGGCTGTGTACACGATTTTCGTAGCGCAATGGTAGTAGTGCAATCATAACTATGAACGCAAGACATATTGCATATAACGTTTGTCATAGATATTATTATATTATAGTCATTGATATATCAGTATTTTATGCAAAGTTATTGATTCGCTAAAAATTAGTCTTCTCATTAAGGAAATTTGAACCCGCTGTGTGAAAGTTACCTTTAATCTCTCAGACACAAAAGATACGATATTGCAACACTCGCCTAGTTAAATACTTGCGGCCGAAATCGGTAAAAAAAAAGTTGTGTAAACGAGCCTTTATTTCCGAAAGCATATAGAATCGGTATCTTTTCCATCATCGATATCTATACATCAAGTAGGGTGTCTTTAGGCATGGTAACCAATTGTATTTCGAGACATGAAGCATGAATCTCATGATGATTACCAAGAGATTTTGTCGGTTGTTTGAATTCATGCTATAGACGTAATGTTGGAAAGCATGACATATGATAGTAGCGAAGACTACTCCGAAATACAGTCAAACTTTTGCCGACGGTTGAAATGCGTGCTGGCATTGCACATCGCCAGTGTCGATACCTAGCGGAACTGTGTGGTAACTCTTTGTCAATCGATATCTCGGTTTCTTGTGGATTTCTTAAAGTCGTTCTCTTGTTCGCTGTGTATCTGTGATAAAGTGAAGGAATAGCTCAATACTGGTGTTAACGTTGAACAACAATCATGTCGGACAACGAGCAAAAGGCCATGCAGCTAATGGCTGAGGCTGAAAAGAAATTAAGTCAAACTCGTGGTTTTTTAGGGTCATTATTTGGGTAAGTATTGGCCGTAGGTTTTCTAAATAAAGAGGATGCAAACGTGAACCATTTGTTTTAGTGGATCCAATCGTGTAGAAGATGCTATAGAATGTTACCAACGTGCTGGTAATCTGTTTAAAATGTCAAAAAATTGGGCAAAAGCAGGTCAGGCATTTTTCGAGGCTGCGAACTTGCATGCAAAAGCTGGAAGTCGTCATGACGCAGCCACCAATTATGTTGACGCATCGAACTGCTACAAGAAGGTTTGTATTGTTTATTATGGATATGATAAAACAATTACTGTTTCACGCAACAGAGTGATTTGGAAGAAGCCGTTTCATGTTTATTGAAAGCTATTGAGATTTACACAGATATTGGGCGCTTTACAATGGCAGCGAAACATCATCAAAGTATTGCAGAGATGTATGAGAATGACCCCAATGGACTGGTCAGTGCAAAAATATTTTTTTAGTGTTCAGTCGTAGCACAAGTCATATTTTCAGGATCGCGCAATACAGCATTACGAACAAGCTGCCGATTATTTCAAAGGTGAAGAATCGCTAAGCTCGGCAAACAAATGCCTTTTAAAAGTGGCTCAATATGCAGCCCAGCTCGAAGATTATGATAAGGCAATACAAATTTACGAACAAGTAAACACAATTCAAAGTAGAGTGTGTGGAAAATGTTCTATTGTGATTTTATTTTAAAGGTTGCTAGCTCGTCTTTGGAGAGTTCATTATTGAAATATAGTGCTAAAGAATACTTCTTTAGAGCTGCTTTGTGCCACTTAAGTGTAGACCTATTGAATGCACAGCATGCTCTGGAAAAGTATGCACAACAATATCCAGCCTTCCAAGACTCGCGAGAATATAAGTTAGTCAAGGTAGGGTTTCATTTACTATAATCATTTCTATACTTTCAAACTGGTCTATTTGGAAATAGTTCTCATTTTAATTTCCTTCATTTGTTGTTTCTTGGCATGTGCCTTAAAAAATTGGGTTGGTATACGGATTGTATAATTCAAAGTCTGCAGGTTTCAGAGTTTACTTCAAAATTGCTATATGAGCGTTAAACAAATTAGAGTTTATTTTTGAAATTAACAATTAGGAGTCTTGCTTTTTCATTTTGTTTCTAAACAAAAAAAAGCCTCATTTTCGCATGGAAAAGATACTAAATTTGATTCATTTAAGTGAATAACTATGATGGAATATGGTCGTGAAAATAATTTTATTCCCCTTTCAATTGCGAAAATAATTTGTTTAAATCATTAAATCAAAAATCTACTGCAACATAGGAATACGTGCCCATAATATGATTTTACAAAGAAATTGTGATAAAAATTTTACTTTTAGACTCTGTGTGAACATTTGGAAGAGCAAAATATTGAAGGATTTACTGAAGCCGTCAAAGATTATGATAGTATCTCACGGCTGGACCAATGGTATACAATGATCTTGCTACGAATTAAAAAGCAGGCAAATGATAATCCCGACTTGCGATAAAGAAACTAAATTTGAAAATTTAAAATAAATTTCCAAAAAATTACAAAACAAAAAGGTTTAAAAAGAAATCCAATTAAAAATAGAAAGAAAAAATCTATCAAAATATTGCTAATAATAGAAAAAAGTAAACGATTGAACTACTTTACGTAATAACCAATGTTGAGAAAATTTGATTTTTAATTCTAAAAATCAGTGATATATTTGAAAAATACACTGGTTAATCAACACATTTTATTAGTTACATTATACAACGGACTATGATGAGAAACTTAAGAAAAAATATTTAATTTTGTGAGGAAATAAAAATTTTATCTTAAAATATGCTACATATTTCTTTAAATTTAATAATTCGTATTCATCGAAATTGTCCTGTTTGAAACCAAAACAATCAGGAAGTGGATGTACCGTTGCGATAACTATGTATTATTAAATGCATTTAGATAAACTTGATCGAATAAACCGTTCGAAACTTGACACTGCAACAGAAATTTGTTTGCCCAGTGATTGAAGTAGTTTTTCTTCTTCTTTCGAATAATTTTAAATTGGCCAGTGAGCGCAAATTAATATTGACTATTTGTTCTTTTACTGATTTCAATAGGGAAAAACATCTTCATCTTCACCGTGTGAACAGTTCTTAATATCACGTACATATATGCATATAACGCATACACATACATCGTATATATTTTAAGAAAAGAAACTATGCAAAATATATAAGGCTTTGCAATTATTTGAGATATTTGTTTCAATGTAGAAATATGTAAGAGAATAGAAAAACACAACCTTCAAGAACTTAGTAATTGGTTTAGAAGCTTTGCGGACTGCGCACATTAAAGTGTACGAGGAATATGAATTGTTCTTTGAATGGATGTTATGATTGGTCATTGTTTAAGACATTTACCTCAAAATACTTATATAAATACACACAAGCTTGCGTGTTTGATAACGATTACAAAAAAAAGACGAAACAATAAAAGACAAATTTCAGTTTATCGGCATAAAATCAATGGGTTTAAGCCCCACTCTTAAACTTTATTTTCAATACAATCAAATAACTATTCTTCGTTTTGTTTTATGTCAATGTTAATATTTGTTTTTAATATTAGCTGATAAAAGTTTGTCCCTATTGGTTATTGCTAAATCGTTCCACTTGAAGCAATTAAAACCATGAAAAGTTCACAAATCCGTTTAGGATTACTTTATTCAATTGAATAAATTAATAGCAGATATAATGCTTGATGTATTGATATAAACACACAAACACACATTTATTGCGAAAGCACACACATCTGATGTATTACTGGAAAAGAACATAGATAGAAATGTAATGAAATTCATTGAAGCTTGCCTTTTGTCACAGAATTTCAATTTAGAGATAAGTGATTTCTTTTTTACTTTTAGAAAAGGTCTCGAAAAATCAATGATACGAAAATATAGTTCTGTTATTGCATGTGTATTAGTTTTTAAGTATAATACAATAAACGATCTAACTATTCACAAATAAATCTACTCGTTATTGATCTTAATAATTTCAAATAACAAAAAATCTAAATTTTGAAAAAAATTGTATTGCAATTTATTTGAGTTCCAGCCCTCAACATACTATATACTGCTGTTATTCGCAAAAAAAGTCTTTCCAAATGTTATGACGCGATTACGGAAATAAATCATTTAACCGAAACTAATGTTTTCATTTACTACCTCAAATAAAATTCTATTAGTATGTTCATACCGAACTACATGTAATTCTTGTTACATTTTTTTCCTTATTTTTGTTTGTCATCAACACTTATTTCATAATTATTTTTCTCTTAGTGATTTGTTTATGCCGCCTTTTTTCAACCTGACACAATGAATTATTAAATATGATTATAATATAAATAATTATATAATTTATACATTATATAATTATGATATATATTTATAAGAAAAATTAAAAGCATGCAAAAATAAACGCTTTAGCGTTCCTTGAATCTTATCTGATATCTAACCTCAACATCATCCCTAACATGAACGAGGCACTCATGGGCTTTCGAAACATATCTGTAATATAAGCTAAATTTACATACAATCGTTATCAGCGAGGGTGATATTTTATTGTTTAATTTTAATCGATAACGATTTTTTTTGAATTTGAATTGATCATCCTTAACGAATTTAACTATTCAAGACTGCAGATAAAAATTTGCTAGAGCTTAAGACTCGGACCATTGTTTAATTTATATATAACCGAACACATTGTAATTTGGAATTGGCGGTGGAGCTGCCCAAGTTGTAACTATCTATGGCAGCTCTTGAAGAGGAGTGCTTAGGGCTCCTATTGAAATTCTCGATTCCATTGCACAAAACGCGCTTTTTGTTAAGAGCGAAAGTGTAGGCTTTCCAGGTAACTGCACTCTTAATTTTCGTTCTGTTAAGGTAATAGCAGGCCGATAGTCAAAATTAAAAAGTAGTATTGCTGTCCTTACCTAGAATTTTTAAAGGATTAGCATGCTTTTCTGAAAGCAAATTTATGTGTTTTTGGGTCGAAAATAGGACCGGCGCCACGAGGGAGTTTCATGTTACCTGGTTATCGATGGGTCTTATTTTTAAAATTTCATTTGAATAATCACTAAAAGAATCAGGAATTTTTATTAATATTTCAATTATATTAAAATTCATATTGTATACTTTATATTACATTTATATTATTTTTGTTCGTTTCCATTCTTCATCCTAACAAAAACTCAAAATAATTGCGGTTTTCTCACTTGTCCACAGAATAACAATGAGTTTGATGATTTCTCTAAGATAATGTATCCAAAAGGTCGATTCACATAGAAACGTGGTGGAGTTGCTTTGTTAGCAAAGATACCACCAGTTGCAGCTGAAGCGATTGTTCCTTCCTCTGTAACTTCGATTCGCGTTTTATGAAACAGGCTCGATATGTGTAATGAGTAATCAGAAATTTTTGGAAATTTGGCTTTAAACGCATCAAAAGCATCGAGAATTCCCATCTTTGAAATAGAAAGAGATTATATAAAGGTAAGTAATCATCATTTAATATAAGGAATGCCTTCCACGCGGCTTTGTTTCTATATTACCTGTTGAATGACACTGTTCATTTGAAAATCAGATACGGTTGCAAATCGTGGCAAGAAAACTTCGACCTCGTCGTCCTCATACTCCAATTCAGCTCTTTTGAGCTCGTTTGAAATACTTGGAATACCTACCGATGAAATTTTTTCAATGACGCTTGTCAGCGATACACCTGCAATAGAAGACAACAAAATATGGAAGTTTAATGTGTAAAATAATTTTATAGCTTTCACTACTTCATCACCTTTGCGTGGTAAGAAAATGATCATGACCAAACGATCTTCCGTGCCATAAGGAAGTTCGAGCACATGGCTATCAATTTTGGAAATCGCAGTGAATGGGAATGGACCTTTAACGTACATCATATTAACATTCCCTAGCGGTTGACTGTTTTCATTATAAAATTGTTCTTCTTTGGTCAATGTTCTATTGAAAGGAAACTGCAAACAGACAGATAGTTTAATAGAAAATAACTTAATGCGAAGATTTACCTTCCATTGTCCCCGAAAGTAAATAGTTGATACTAGGACCAAATGTGCTTCGAGCAAATCACTTTCATTTACCAAATAATCAATTTGTCCTTTTGTTGCTTTTTTTACGTAATCGTTTATGTAGTCTTGTGCACTTCGTGTATTTCTATAATTAACGGGCACCACATTTGTATCATAAAACTTTTGTAAAACATTCTGATATCCTGGATGTGTGGGCTTATTTAGGTCAGGGAATATTGCCTGAAATGCTCTTACTTGAACGGTACTGGTATTGACTCTTCGGATTAAGAAATATTTTAGTAAATGCATTACGTTGATGTTAAATATACATACTTTAATGTTGATTGTACCCTTGTGAAACCCTCGCGAAGAGATGTAAAGTCTTGTTGAATTCTGAGTGTGTTCAGTAATTCTCGTAAGGTGTTACCTGCTGCGCCCTCTGCGGTGAGAACTAATAAGGTCCAAATGGAAAACGGAGATATCATGAAATCATATTCTTCTTTTTCAACTGCTTGTACTATTCGCTGCAAAAAATAATTTTTTTCTAATTTACCGTGTTTATTAATTTATTATTACTTTAAATAAGTCCAACGCAAATGTTTCAGATCCAGTTGATAATCGTTGAAGCGATGCATCTTGAGCGGTATTCGATATTGTTTGCGAGTTGGCATAACAAATCAATATTGCAAGCGTCGCCACTGCTAACATCATTTTATCTGAAAACGGAAGGGGTATACTATAAAATTTCGTAGTCACACTAATGATTCTTCTGTTTCAATTCCTCGCTACTTTAATCTTATTTGTTCTTCTTCGAACAAATATGAGCGAAAAGAGCAAAGCGAGATAAGTGATATCGAACCTATCTAGATATTTCTCCTAAAAGAAAAAATAACAAATGCACTTGATTGTCTCCGTGGGGTCTTTATGAACTAATTTAACATTTCATGGATACTTTCAAAGCTATGTTGCTTCTTTCCTTTCCTTTTTTCCCGCTGCAGTATCGGTTATGTAATTCTATGGCATCCTGTTATATCACACATGGATAAAATTATTTAATTATAAAGTGCACAGTTTTGATCATATTCCACGTAAGCATATTGGTTTGAGCCCAAATAAAACGAAAATAATGTCAACTTTATTCCTAGAACAACAATTGGTGCAGACCTGACGTGGAAACTTCATGCTATGTTTAACAGGATAAATAGCAAATTGTGATCGAAGTAACAACGTATAACATCCAAGTATGCTGCAATTGTTGGTTAAATTTAAAAAAAGTGGAAATGGAGTTGACCTCCATACCGCATAAAATGTAAACTTTGAACTCTACCTTTGCCAAAAACCCTAATAAAAAAACAAAAAAACAAAAATTTGCTAATTTTTGATCACAATATTTCTGTGTATTTACCTCAAAAAATTTACTTTCGTTTATGTGCAAAGTTATGTCGCTTTACTTTCGATAAAGACTAGTGAAAAAGGTTGTGTAAATTCGTTTCTCCTTTCTGAAGAATCACTTTGCGTATTTCAGTTACTTCAAAAGCTTGGTTTTTATGCCTGTTGATGCCTGTTTTTCGTCTTGTGATGGTATTTAACTTGAACATATTTTTTGCTCCTAAACTATAGCATCAGTAGTTTTTGAAAACGCTGTGAGTTCATCTGTTATTACTATTGTGATGTTGTTTAATTGGAGTATATGTCGATTTCGTTTTGTTCACCCGTATATTTTTGCTGGTTCTACGGTTTTTGCGATTTATTGCTAGTCAATTGTGTCTTCAGCCAAAAAAAAAATCGTGGACTATGTGCCCGTAACCTTTTATTACGATTAATAACACTCCTGAAATTGTTTGATGTATGCAAAGGTTATCATCTGGAAAATATCTGCAAATTATCAAAAGGTGCATCAAAGGGCACTTGCTTTTCTTTTTTATTAATAATGCCTCTTTTTTGCTTACACTAAGAGTATGGAAACGATATGTAGAGGATACATTTGTTGTAATAATAAGAAATATTTCAAAAAGAATATGAAAATTATGAGAGTTTGTTGCAAATTCGTAGGGCTCTCATTTGGAAGTGATTATATTATTATAACGACATAAGCATGTTAGTGCATTGCAGCAGTTGGCGTATTCTTAATTATATTTTTATGGTTATTGTTCCCGGGATGTTAGATTTAGCAAAAGCCTACGCAGGTCTTCAAAGATTTCGATGACTGGAACGTATAAAAAACATGGAAAGCATATGGTAGCATGTATATGCTGTATATGTATATTGCTTTTCTAATTTTTATTTCGAAAACGCGAGTTGTTAAGCATCCACTCAAAGATGACTTTCAAATAAAGCCTTCTCCATTTCGTTGAAAGCTGAGATAGCAAAATGCGTAATTTAAAACTTTCGACATAAATACTATCACCCAAAATCAAGCTATTTGACACCGCTGAAACTTTTAAAGGAAGCGTAGCCGGAACAAATTTGCATGAATACAAATACCTCATACCTAAAAATTTAAAGACGGACTCATATGCGTTGACATTTAAATGCAAGAATTTGGTCCTACAAATGATAAATAATCATCAATCAATCAATCAAATTTTATACACTAAGCGATCTGAAGTATTCGAAAATTACGTACACGGCATTCGATTTAGTTATACCTTATGAATGAATGAATGTGAGCACGAGCACAAGATTACTTTCTCTAGTATATTACTATGATGAGTTTAAAGAATGAATAATCGGCTTTTCCGTGTTTTTGCTCACAGTATTTACTGCATGGTAGTCATGGATCCCCACCAAGTCTATAACAGTTACCAATTTTCATAGAAGTGAGAAACTTAAGATAACATACAACACTTTAATGTGTTGATATGTGTATGTCTCTATAAGCAGACATCGATGGTAATACCAAATATTGCTAAAGTTACAATGAAACTGCTTAAATATCGCAAAACGTGGTGGTACATTAGTATGGCGTGAAATCAAATGTCACATCTCTAGTGCAAGTGAAACTTGTTTAGCCGAAACTGGCCAAAATTCCAGCTAAAAGTTGGCTGTTCACGTATACTTATTATATCAAAAACAATTACAATCTCTATTTACATATGATGAAGGAAAAATTTAGGCATGCCAATTGAAGGTCACTCTATTAGCTTTTTATCGCTTTTTTGTTTCGCAAAATTGATGTTATACTGATAAACTTTTTGAAAATGGACGCGTATGAAACCGTAAGATACAGATTTGTGTCGATCGATTGCCAAAAACTTGGACATTTGAAGCTTCGTTTTATTATTCTCAATAACCTTGTGACCATTTTATTCTGAATAGCGGATACTTACATTTTTTAATAAACATTTTTACTAGAAAATGCGCACTTGAACTGCTCTTTCTTCACTGGGAATCGTAAATATCAGACTATAAAAACAGGATTGAATCTGCTTTTTTTGTTTGCATTATTCACACACACAATTGACTATTAGGCACTTGAATTTTTTACGCGATTGGGAACACCATGATCTCTAGGAAGCACAAATTAGATGAACGGCTTTATACCAACAGCGAATTTTACATCGAGTACGAATTTCAGCAGCAATATCTGTTTGACCGCCAAGTGCGTCTAGATCCGTCAATCAATATACATTAATAACGATCTCTTGGGAAAATTTGTCAATCCACTATAAGATAGAGATAGCTACAGATTGATTTCACGAAATCTTCTCAACTTGAACTTTTCGTTGTGTTTATGCTTCGTACATGTCGTTTGCACTCCCTAACTATGAGCAAGCAGAGAATTTAAATGTTAGAGCTTGAAGAATTATAGGTCAACCAGATCTGAAACAAAGACAGAATCACAGATGCTAACAGCTTGAAGCTGAAGCATCGAAGCTCTGAGAATATGAGGGAAGCAGTACCACATCGGAAGTTTTCAAAATTTTAAATACGACATTAATAGTCCTAAATTGTATGTGTGATAAATATTTATATGAACTTTAAGCCGAAAAATGTGATAGGAATGCTTCAAAATGTCAATGTTTATAAAAAGTTAAGTCTAAAAGTGCGCACTCATGTTATTCTTGGTATCTTTTTCCCAATGAAGTTTTAGTGTATCTCATAACTTATGTTTTATTTTTCATTGAAAAAAGTATCTTGCAATTTAATGGTTTTATTTCAAGGGAAATAAAAAGCTGAATTATCAGTCATATCGAGGAAATACTTGATTGTTACATTTTGACGAAAAAATTGATATTGAATTACGATAATGAGAAGGGAAAAATAACTTAGTTGATAATTAGCAAAAATATTGTTTTACGTCAAACCTTTGGGACAGCGGTAGATGGATTGGCTACAACCTGCTAAGTTTCGTCAATATCGATGAACATTAACTAATATCGTATGGCTCCAAACCTATTGCGATGTACCGATTTTCTGAATGAATGCCTCATTTGGAATTGTAATGTAGATTTGAATTTAGCTCAACTTATCGTACTCATTCCACAAACTCAGCTGAGTTCATACTCAATTTATTTATTTTTAAATTTTCTCTTTTCATTTTCCCTGAAATGCTGGAAATAAAAGTCACGTACTTTGTTTACTTACTAGTTATATTTCTACAATCATCGGTTGTTTTTTAACCGATTCTAACGAAAAAAAAAATATTTCTACAATATGCCAATTTGGGAATACCATTAAAAAACTCAAAAAATGTCAATTGTAAAATTGATTTTCCTAAGTGAAAGATAATTGACTTTCATATATATTAAATGATTATTAAAACTCCCTTACCCTTCTGTGACAGTTATGTTTTTTAATCAGTATTGATTGAAACAGACACTATAATATCTTTACAAGATAAAGTTAACACATTTGTCAGAATATGCCAAGGTCTCAAACTTGAGGTCAATCCTAACAAAACCCAAGCAATAATCTTCACCAAAGGCCATAATCTAGCACTACTGCTCAGGATTGGAGACAACCCAATTAATTGGCAAAACTACATCAAATACAAAAAACAAAGAAATGAGGAAGAATTCCAATAGTCCAACAGGAATCATAGAAATATAATCAGTATCATAAGCAAACCTACCAATAATTTCAAACCAACATAGCCTTAAATCTCTACAAAACACTCGTCAGACCCCAAATAGAATACGGAATCACCACAGTAGCATACGTCCCAGCTCACCTTTTTAAAAGAATAGATAATATAAAAGCCAAGGCTATTAAAAGCTGCTTAGGACTACCTCAAAGCACACCGAACAGTTATACTTTCGAAATAGCCACTGAATTATACTCAAAAGAAAGAGCAGAATACCTCACGGCCAAGGAAATTGGAAAGCAAAAACACCTTCAATATCTAAGCAAAAACAAACTAGAGAAAACACAACCCAGAACACAAACAGTTATAGTTACATATACCACAAACACAAACACCATCTCAATAAGATCATTCCAACCAAAAAGATCCATAAACCGACAAACTTCCAGATAATAACTGGCGATAACAGAGCACCTTTCCAAAATTACCGAGAAATCAAAGAGAATGAACTAAACACAATCTTCCAAAATCATATTAAAAAACAGATAGAGCATAATACAGAAATTTACACTACAGATGCAGCAAAAAATATGTTTGGAGTAGGAATTGCCTTCACCTATCACAATAAAAACATCTCTAACACATTCAACATTAAAGATACCACAACAGTGCTAAACGCGGAGCTAATAACAATTCTGGTGGCACTTCAAGACAGCGTAACCAATAACAGAAGCAACGTACATATCTACACAGACTCAACAAATGCCTTACGTCAAATAGGAAAAAAACAAGGATCAAAAGGCAACTGTAAAGGCCATATGGGAGATTTTTGAGAATAACCCCTACAAGATATACACGTTACAATGGGTACCTGGACACAAAGGACTGGAGGATTTTGCACTTACGGACAGCAAAGCCAAAGAAGGCATACTAACCGACGAACAAATCGAGACGCACTAGGAACTAGACGAAATATTGGATGAAATACAAAAGGAAATAAAAGACTCTTGGCGTGCAAAGATCAATAGACAAACAGAAAACTACCAACAAAGCGCCTGGAAACAGGCTCATCACCTCAAAGGCGGCAAACGATTAACCGGCATCTTACGAACTGAGTCTACAACAGGGAAAGACTCTACAAAACCTAGCAAAAAACTTCGAACCTATGCACCTACTGCAACCAGGTTGATGATATATACCACCGCATTTTTAACTGCACCATATATAAGGAAATCAGGGCAAAATATAAGCTTTTCAAACATTACAACAAAATCCACAACCTATTAAGCACAAATAACATGAACCTCCTGGGGGAACTGGATTCCTTCCTATCAGAAACATCATAATCTAAAACCCCCATATTCCTATAATTTAATCGCTCTTTCAACAAACTTCCTTCAACATAAAACACATTAAAGAAATAGCAAATGCAGATATATCAAGCACGAAAATAACATTCAACATCAACTATAACCATACAAAGAGCGATAAACGCTGGCCAGTGCTACAGTGACAGGGCCAATATCATCGGTTGTTTTTTGTTTTTAACCGATCTTAAGGAAAAAAAAAGTATTGATTGACTAGCCAATCATATTTATTAATTCTGAAAGCACTAAGGTTTTATCCGCTTGTAAGGTTTTTTGAGCTGGTTAGCTGGTTCTGTGAATACAAGAAGATCCATTTCTTAAAATTGATTTTTGTATTTTACTTGGCGTGAACTTCGTTTAGAGAGTCTGCATCCGTATTCTCATGACGTTTAGATTAGGCACATAGTTTTAAATTAACAGATTGTCAGTATCGAATTGAAACTTTTTACTAGCTCCAAATGTTCAAAGTGCATATCAGGGATGTTCAATTTGAGTATAGTAAATATAAAAAACTATACATCCCGTTATCTAGAGTAGGATCAGTACTCTAGATAACGGGAACGCTAATATTCCAATCCACACACTTGCTAGTTTATCGTTTCTGTTACTCCAAATTATATCTATCCCTTCCCAGATGATTTCGCCTGGTTCCCTTTTTCCTGTTGCTAGTGGCACTTTGATCGATTGTCTATTATAATTGGATTGGTGGCCCATGTAAAGCGAATTAAAACACCCACCCAAGAAAGTTACAATCTTGAAAGTGTATATTAGACTACAGGCCGGTGAACCTTCTTTTTAAGCATTTCTCTGTCCTTTCATTCAATTTTTAAGTAACTTGTTGTTGCTGAGCCTTACACATAGGCATGAAAAATGAAATCAGAGCGCCTACAGTTTAAGATACTTTTTCGAAGCCCAGTTGAATTTCAGGGGAGACAAAAGTTTGTTTTATTTTAAAAAATTCAATTGTTTCTAAGTTTGAATTATTTTAATTCTATGACTAATATAAACATAAATGCTTGGTTTTGTTTCTTTTGAAGTTTCTTATTTTTTGATTCGCCTTCTTTGGCTACATTGGTTTCTTGATTGACTTTGATTCTCCAACGGTTTGCGTAAAAAGCTAAATACAGCTTCAAGAAAAAAAAAGGCTTCGACCAATTTCTGTTTTTATATAAGTCCTTAGCAAGGTGGAGTACTCAATCCTTCATATGAAACTGATTTATTAGCAAATCAGCAATTTCGAATTCGATTATGGAAAATTGCGAATTTAATTATTAAAACGCCAAATGCAGCTCTCGTTTATTGCATACTGAAAGCTTTCATCAGGTTAAAACGCCCATAAAGAGTCCAAAATAGAACGAATATTTATTGAAACAGAAAAAATCGTTTGTTTAATAAGAAAAACTCACAGTTCTATGAGAAATCTAGCAAAGAAATCTTTCGAATCAATGAAATATGGAAGGAGGCAAGAACGCAATTGCCTTACTAATGCTTTATTAGATAAACGAGTGTATTCCAAACTGTTAACAGATGTCTTGTAATTTCAT
The DNA here is from genome assembly GCA_954870665.1 of Stratiomys singularior. NCBI lineage: Eukaryota > Metazoa > Arthropoda > Insecta > Diptera > Stratiomyidae > Stratiomys > Stratiomys singularior. The sequence goes on along the minus strand of OX940880.1, from coordinate 111,008,530 downwards.
TTATTCCTTTTAAATACTTTCTAAGTCGTAAGACGGGCGTTTCCAAAAACTTCAGAATTGTGCTAAGACCATGTTTGTGACCAGAATTTGCTTATTTTTGGTTTGAGCATAGCATCCTTCCATCTCATTTATTGCGACATTATACGATAAATTTTATCGGAGAGTACATATTGCCACTCAACATATTCTAAAGTGTATATATATGCACCTAAAATCAAAACAAAATTTTCTAAAATGTAATTATTTTAAATTTAATAGCAGGAATTTTAAGTATATAAGTTAATACAAAAGCAATCAGCATAATATCTACATACTATAACTCGGTGCTTTCTCTTACAGCGTCATAAATATTCTTGTTTCTATTTTCAATTTCGAGTTTAGTTCGTTCTAAAATGTCTTTTATGTATAACGATGCATTGCCAGCTCTTTCCAAAGAAGCATCTATATCCCTCAACGCGCAATCATGGTTTCCACTAACAAAATATGCTTTTGCGCGTACGTAGTAACCTTCGTACCGTAATGGAATCAAGGTAATAGCCCGTGATGATAGTTGGATAGCGTCTTTGACTTTCTATATAGAAACGAACAGAAACAATAAATGGTACAAAAAAGATATATTTAATACTCACGTTCATTTTCCGATTACATCTTGCGAAGCTCAAAAGTAAATTGTAAAACAATTGTGTAACAACAAAAGGATTTGTAGTACTATGATCAACTACTGATATTTTGTCTAATGCAAGTTGAAATTTTGCGGAAGCTTCTGTAAGATTATCATGTTTAAGTGCGGAGTTTCCTTGTTTTACAGTATGATTCAAAAGGAGTAGTAAAATATCTGGCGAATCCTCAGCAAGGGTCCAGGTGGTAGCACCAATGTATGCACCAGCTTTAAGAAAGGCTTGTAATATACTTATATTTCGACATGCGACTGCTCTATCTAATGCTGATACATCGTTCAAATCGTCTGTTTTTATAATTGCTCCACATCTCAATAGCAAGTTTACTAAACGCAAAGGGGCTTGATAAGAAGCGAAATCAAGAGGCCCTCGCTTAAAGTTGTCAGTAATTTGAACATCAGCACCACTTTCAATCAGATATTTAACGATATGAAATCGTCCTTGAAAGCAAGCCCATAATAAAGCAGTTAAACCGTTAATATCTTTATGTTCTATATTCGCTCCGTTTTCCACAAGAAGTTTAACAATATCAAAGTGACCTTCTTCTGCAGAAATAATTAAGGCCGTCTTTTCGGTTTTACTTTCATTTTGATCAATATGTGAATTCCTTTCCAATAAAATGTTTACCACACTACAGTGGCCATTTCGAGCAGCTAGCAAAAGGGGCGAATTGTTATGTTGATTCCGTATATCAATATTAGCCCCTCTCGAAATAAGAAGGGAAACTGTTTCTACATGTCCCTGTGTAGCAGCTTTTGTGAGGGATGTTTCACCAGATATAGAGTCCACAGCATCAATTGATGTTTCAGAAACATCCAAAATGTCTTCTATAATATCCAAATATTTATGACTAACTGCTACCAAGAGAGATTGTCTCACTGCCTCTTCGAATGTAGTATCTCTAAAATTTGTTTCATTTGACTTCCAGTCGCATTTCAGTAAATATTTCACGACGTTTCCTTTATCGGAATCTACCGCATAAACTAATGCACACTTCCCATTATTATCACACTGCCCAATACGACTCCCAGCTGTAATTAAAAGACGCACGGCTTCCAGGTGTCCCCGCATAGAAGCCAAGATAAGAGGAGTACGCCCATGTTCGTCCGGTTTCTGTACATCTGCTCCAAATTCCAAAAGAGTGCTCACTAGAGACGTCATACCTTCATATGCAGCAATGCAAAATATTGTCGACCCGGCTACAAGTTCTACTAGCGCGTTTGGGTCGGCTCCAGCTAAAAGGAGGAGCTTACACACTTTTATATCTGGGTTGTAGACATTTCGCATTGCACCAAGCGCTTTGGTTACAGAACTTGAAGCGGATGCGATCCAGTAAGCTTGAACATCTTTTAAAGAAGAAAATGCTGGTTTCAGGAAACGTTGCGATCGAGCTTTTAAAATATGGTGTGCCAATTCTAATGTGTGCTCGATCCCCAGAGGTGCTTGAAGTCTTGATAAACGAAATGCAATTGCATAGTGACCTTTGTAATAATCGACAAGATATTTACATGATTCGCCATCTTCGCGATATACGAGCCAATCTCTAAAAGATGGATGGAAAAACATATATGTACTGTCAGCGCGCTTTACCAAAAAATCGCCGAGAAGATTAAATCTTTTGAGAAAGTCTGACCAATCAACCGCTTCTTCATTATTGAAAGCTATATGTGAGTAATAAATTTCATTAAGTGTCAACGGAGCCAAAGAAGCAAGGCATATACTTAATATGCTTGAAACGTCATCAAAGCTTGAAGAATTCGAAAATCGATTATTAAAAGTCTGTAGATATAGCTGATTGAGCGAAGTTGGCACTAACTTTGCCGATTTAATTGATAGTTGTCCTTTTTCAATCAGATCCAGAACAAGCTTAACGTACAAAAAACAGCCTTTGGCTAAAAACACTAAATTCTCTAAAAAAGCATGAGTGGCCATCGTTTCTTTTAATATGTTATTGTTGTGTTTGATGCGATAACCAATATATTCGTTTAAATCTCTTTGAACATTTTCATTCGTCTCCCAATTGTCGAGAGAAAGTTTCATATATGGAATGCCTTTTACAGCGTCAAGTAGCTGTGTGCGAATAGTTGCTATTATTTTTAACCACGGAGGAAAGTAGCAAAATATCTTCATTAAAAACGACAATATGGTGAAGCCGTAATCAGTTTGAAAAGCTTCAGCTTCGCAGAGTCCATCGATCAGCAGAAGTGATTGCTTTACGTTGATTTTCCCAGCTGTTTTGAGACTAGCCAATGGCTCCAGTATAGCTTTCAGCATAACACGTTCAGGATTCGCAATACATTCATTCATACATAAAATATTTTGTAAATGCACAGTGTGAAGTAGATATTCCCTGTACGCTGACAATTGAGGAGCCTGGCATAGCTGCGCTGCCAAAGAATGTACAAAATCAGGTACCAAACAAGTGCGATTGTTTTCAGCTTGGCAAAAATGATAAGCAACCACTTGCGATGCAAGAGATTTTACCCTTTCATGACAAACATTTATCTGACAATAAATGCCTCCATTTTCATATTCATTTGCAGTATTCTTTCGGCCAAAACATGAATAATCAACAAGTTGGAGGATTAAGGAGGTTTTGCCGCTGCCTGGGCCACCCGTTACTAGCACACCTGGCATTTCAGTTGAAGTTATAATGTTGAACATATCTCGTAAAATCCATTGTCTTCCAAAAAAAGATGGATCTACTTCTTGAAGTGGGACTTCAAAAAACAAGGGTTTGAGCGCAAAGTATTGTAGGTCTTTTTGCAATGAACTCGAAGTAGGACTCGACACTGTATTCCTTTTTTCGGCTTGTTCATTTGTAGATGCTGCTTTAGGAATGTTTTTACGTATAGTCCAATCTTTTAGAGTACGAAAGTCTGAAAAGAATATTTATTTGGAAACCTGTTGTCATGTGCATTTGTATTCTTTAAGGGTTTTTGTAATTTATAAAAATTTTCTAAATTCCTTTATTAAATATATTCCCAGCAGCATTGAACTATTAAAAAGTCCTCACAAATAAGAAACTTACTTGAAGATAACCGGTTGGAAAAAATATTTTGATTAAGTTTTTTCGATGCTTTCGAACCAAATCTCTCTTCCGTTGCTTGCCCATTGAATATATGTGCATTAACTTTTGCTGAAACACAAACTTTGTATTATTTGAATAACTGATAAATTATTTGCTTACGAACTGTGCTGTTGACTTTTGAAATTTCGATCTTTCCTTCGGATTTAACATCTGCAGTGAAAGTTAATTAAATTAACTATATAATTAATGAATTGCTAAATAAAGTATATAAATCACGTTAAAAACCGAATACTGACTAAGTAAACTACTAGATATTGATAAAATAAATAATAAAAATTTTAAAAAATTAAAAATATTTAAAAATATAGAAAAATTCATGACAGTCGGCATACCTGCGAATTGATTCAAACCAGCATAATTCGACTGTGCATTCCATAAAGACTTTATCTTTCCAAAAACCAGTGTTGATAAGTGACTCCCGTAAGTGTTGCGCGAAAAGTGAATGCCATTTCCTTTCGCTTGATTTAAGCTGTGTGCAGAAGTGCGCTTGCTCAATTTACCAACCGCAGAATCAGAATGAAATGATGAATCCATAACACTACATTCTATCGATACAACATTAAAAAGGGCATTTGATGAGAAATATTTTTACCGTTTTGTGATGTCGTTTCAAGCGATCCTTGAGATGATGTTCTACGGTGTCCTCCACCGAAACTTCTGCGTAAGCCTTTTGTCGAAAAATTTTTCTTTTTCGGCGTTTGAGAAGTGTAAGTAACAATAGGTGTTTCCTTTAGTGAATCAAAACTTGTCGCTCGAGGCTCACATAGCATACCGTTTATGGCCAACTGAAAGAAAAAAAGATAAATCAAAAGCTGTGACAAAGAAACTTATACAAACTTTTTGCATTGAGTATTTTTCTTACTTCTGAACAAGAATTTTCTATCGCCTCATTGGATTTAATCATCTCGTCCTTATTTTCTAAGGACTTGACTAATCGTTTTGATATGGTTTCCTTGGAGCTTTCAATATAGTTATCTGAAATATCCATTGATATTTTTAATAAACGCGAATCATCGACGTTGATTGTAAAATAATGTTGTATTTACTTTTTTGCTCGCAGAAAGGACATTTTTCATTTGAGAACATACAGGAATAACATCTTTCATGACCACATGAATCTATAAGTTTGCGTTTTTTATCATTGTCGAACCAAGTATTACAAGTTGGACATTTTGAAACTTTGGATTGATCTAAAAAAAAAAAACATTGCTCAAGCAATATGTTTTCATTTCCGTCAAATGTGTTTATCGTATTGTTTGCCTTCTGAGCTGTTTTATGAAAATTTATAATTATAAAACTTGAAAAATTTTATAATTGTAATAATTAAATTTAAAATTTCTTTTTTCATCATTTAGTGATTATCATTTACTATTGATTATCTGATTGCTTTTCTAATAACTAGTTTTTCTTTTTTACCGCTAAAACTATCGCTGTTTTAGACGATCCTTTTTCTTTTAATCTTCTTCGATTCAATCAATGTTCAGTTTTCAGGTCACATAAGAATTACATTCACACAAACTGGTTAACCCTGATATAAACTAAATTTAAATTGAATGCCAGAAAACCAAATAAATAAAATTCTGTCCTTTCCAGTTCACTAGTTTAGTATACTAGTTTAGTTTACGTATTTTTCTTCGCTTCTTTCTTACGCATTTTCTGCATGGGATTGAATGCAGAAAATGCGTGTGAACTGGAAAGGACAGAATTTTATTTATTTGGTTTTGTCATTTACATTTTTTCCTTCAAAGCATTGGAATTTAAAACTAAACGGTGAAAAAAAACTTGATGAAAGCCGTCTTCTTGCAAATGATTATTTATTTGAAAAGAAATTTTTTATTACTCATGGGTTTTACAGAAGAATTTTATGTACAAGTCGAAGATTTGAAGATTAAACAGAAGATATTCTATTATTCTGTCTACTACGTCTATTATATCGTTCATTTCTCCGCTTTAAGGCAAATAAATTAGTAAATTTTCAAATCACATGTAAAGATTCGCATTTAAGTATTAAACGATCTTTATAAAGTAATTGCCTTAACGGCGCAAATTTTTGCATCATACTCTTCCATAATATTACAATAAATTATCTTCGCCAGCAAATGTGTCTGTTAAGAAAATATTGAAAGTAAAATGAATTTTCATTATTACCTGCGTAATCCTTGCCTTCAGAAAAACATTTTCTGTCTGTTCTACCAGTATCATGTGTATTGTGCTCCCTTGCGCCACAAATGACTTTAGCCGTGTCAATAAGTTGGCTTTTGTGATGAATTTCTTTGTCAATTGCTGCATAAATAGGTTCATTTGCTCCATCGGACTTAACCACAAAAGGTGCTGGCGGAGACAAGGACCCGTAGCAAGAGTTCATCATAGCAGCGGGATAACCATGCATGCGGTCATTTATGAATTTGCTGTCTGGGCTTATTGTAGTATTACGCAATTCATCTATTGAAGACATTGCATCATAACATTCGACGGCTTCAAATTTATTAGGACTACAGGTACCATTTGCAGAATTCTGGTGCAGAGTAGAACAGTAAAATTCCTTCGCAGACTCTGTTCCATGGAAATTTCTACACTCATACTGAGAATTTTCCATTTCATTTGAAGATAATGCATCCATATCTGACACCAAGGAATTAAATGAGTCTGACTCATTTTCTTCAATGCATGACAAATGGCGTGAACGAAAGCCTAAATAATGTGGACTGAAATCACACCCATTAACAATATCAATTAGTGGAGGTGAGTGTTTATTATGATCTATTGAAACTGCTGAGTTCTGTGGGATCAGCCCGCAATCGAACGAATTTGGTCCACCCTCAGAAGTTGTCGATGAATGCAGGGAATTATCATGATTCTGATGACTCATACTCATAAAATAAATTATTTTATGTGTGTATTAAAATATATTTTTCAATTCTAACTAAATTTCATTTGTTTTCAATTTCGTGTTTCCAGTCGATTTTCTTTGTATTACGTATCACAGAAGTTTATTTGTAAATACGGATATATTTTAGCACTGTGGCGAAAGAATTGTAGCGTTAGAATGAAAAATACCAATTTTGTTGAACAAAACAACGACGCTGATCTTCTTCCTTTTATACTTTCCGTAAATACGCACAATAGGTGTTAGATAAAATACAAGATTTTAGCACTTAACAACACTTCACGTTTTTGGGGATCATTATTCACTTTCTTGCCAGTCTCTTAAACACACATTTCGATTCAAGAAAAATATAAATTCGTTTCATCCCGAGACATGAGTGACGCATCCCAACAGAATACTTTAAAGAAAGACCTTTTGGTGTTAGCTTCAAAAATGTTCATGTCAACATAGGACGAATCTTGCATCTTTATCCGCGATCATCTAAAAATAGATTTCATAGTTAAGATAGGGACAGTAGATAGAGAAATTATAGCCGTAGGAATATAATTGGTGTGCGTTTTCACAATTCTTAGTTTTCGTTGTTGCTGCTGTTGCGGGTATCTTCCCTCAGCAATGCACACTTTCGTGGACAGGATTTTAGTTTTGGCTGCAATATTTCATACAAAGATTCAAGAGCAAATGGGGGTTCGTATACACGTACTTTGGATATTATCACCTCGAACATGTGCGAGTACAGTGAATACTATCGTTTGGTAGGAGGGGAGACCCATTTCTATAAAACCTGTAAATATTATTTGAAGACGAAGGAGTTCACAATTATTGTTTTTACTATTTTATTCATTCATGATGTGAATAGTTGGAAGGCAAATAAAGTGATAAATGTTGAATATAAATATTTTATCTACTGATACGGAATTCAATTTGAAAAAGTTTGATTATTTAAAGTTGATATTTGTATATGAACAAGAATAAGTTTAATTCTTTTGCTTTTTAAGTAGTACGTTCTTGTTTATTCTATCTTTACAGAATACATCCGGTGCTTATAAGAATATATTTGACATATAGAAATAGCAAAAATAATATTATAGTATATCATAGATTCATTAGGATACCATTTCAAGAAATACATTCACGGGATAAGAACATTATCAATATTACTTGGAAATCGCTTAAAGTTTCAAAATATATTATACGCGTGAATTTTGTACTGAAATATTATACGGTTTAAAGAGACTGTATAAAATTTCTCTTATGTAAAACATATGTTAACAAGAACTTTATAATGTAGTTTCAAATTAGTTTTCTACCCAAGGGAAAATTTATTTAAGGCAAACATCGGAATATTGAGAAGTGTTTGTTTTGCTCATATTGATTTCAAAATACATACCTTTGTGACAAACTGTCAATAAAGCACTGGTTAATTGTATGTGCTGTCTCGCATTAGTTCAAATCTAATAATGTTTATTAAACAGTATTGTTGATAACCAATATGTACGACGATGGCTTATTGACTAACCGCTTATATCTTACATGTCGCGATATATAAAATGATAGCATAGATGATGTTTTTAATCTTTAAATTTGTATTGTCTTCATCGTCAAAGAACCCGTTTTTATAATTATTATATGGCTATCTCTTACGAGTTGCTTATGAAATAATTTCTCATTAACAATTGACCGTTTTCATTGAATGCTTCTGACATGATTTTTCAATCATATGGAAAGAAAAAAGGCAACCTTTAATTTACTGCAAAACGTAAAATAGTTTTGTCTGAATAAGAAGATTAAAAGGTGTGTTTCTTTTATTTGCTTAGATAGTGCAGTATGTTAAAGCTGTTGTGAAGTATAATCAGATAATTTTATATCCGATGGACCATCAGTTGCTTTGTTTGGCAATAAGATTTGAAATAAAATCATTTAGCCTTAAGTAATAGTGATGAAAGCAGGCAACTGATGCCGGATTGAGAAGAATGGTTCGCACGATCTCCAGTACCAGACAAGTGAAGAAGTGAATAGAAATTTACATGTGATATGTACGTTCAGTGCATATTCAGGTGCATTTATATGACTATATTTATACACAAGGAAGAAAATGATAGCGATTATATGCTGATTACGACTCTAAATATTTCAGTAATTGAACACCTTATACAGCTCCAAACGTTTTCTAAGGCTGGCTGCTTGGAGATTAACGAGCTTTTTTCACTTACATGTATTTCTATCATCCTTGGCTCAGAAGAATTTAATGATCATATACTAGATCATAATTACTTACTACATCACAAAACTTTTCTGCAGCAGAATCATGTTATGTTGTTCGACACATCACAAATTATAGTTATAGAAAGTTGTAGAAAGGAATTCAGCGAAAACGATGTTATATAATTGAAAACGTTTAACCCCATTTTTTTCGATATGCACACCTGAAAGACTGTTCTTTGGCGAATGTTTAGTAATAATGAATAAAATTCGCTTTTGGAACTGGTCATTAAGATGCGTTATAACTAACTTATTTCAAAATTAATGATACACACGAAAGTGGTTTAGGTGCTTAAATTGATAGCTTGATTATTTTCAATACTCACTGCAAACTATGTGCGCTTGTAACACCAGAATATAATCATCAGAATCCATTCTTTATCAACGATGTGGAATTGGTGGACATTTTATTCAATTCTAGCAAACTAACTATAGTGATTTTGAATGTCATTTTAATACCTGAACCTTCTTTCATATTCACCAACACATTTCCTTGTAGTTAAACAGACATTATTCCACTTCTGACACCATTGTTAGATGATTGAGATATATAATTCTGTTCTTTAAATTATATCACATTATTAACACATTCACTACTTGCGGATTATTCACTACGGCTGTCTTGCGAACACACTCCGCCCTATTGAAATTGTATTGAAATAGTCGTTTCACCAATCAAACCTCTCCCGAACTTCCGATTCAGGACTATTTCAAGATCTGCAGTGATTTCTTCATGACTTCCACTTATTTACTCCAGGAAATCACTTTTGGCATCGAAGAAATTACTAACACATTCATTCTAAATTAATAAAGTTAATCAATCTAATTGCATTTGGTTATGAGCGGATGGAGTACCGTCAATATTTCCATAGTAATTGTTTATGGCGCCTGCACACAAACCGGCAGACCGCAACATTTTCTTCCCGAATATGATTCAACAGGAGTTTAATCATAAAATATACAGCTAATACTGTGTTTCATCTCTAACAAAGCTTTCTATAGGTTCTTGAAACTCGTGTAATTTGTTGCTTATTACTAGAGTTCTTAATGATTTCTTCTGATCTATGATTGAGTTTTTTGTATTAAATTCAATATTATTATTCCTGTGCAAAAATTCAGCAAAAATCTCGTCTTACTTCAAACTATTTTCCTTATTTACCTTTAAGCCGAGCCTTACTATCAAATTCATGTGAGGACAAATGAACATATACTTTGCGTAGCATTGACTGTATATAGGGATGCGAGTAGTTTTTTGGATTTTTATTAAGAAGTTCGTCCTCTGAGTGAATCCGCAAGTTTATCTATGGGGGTAATATTTGCTATTAGGTGTTGCAACCTAGAGGAGAAGTGGCTATTTTTAAATAGCAATTCTGGTTGACTTGTAACATCGCTTTTAAGACTTTTATCGCATTGAATTCATGTGGTTTCCATAAATGATTATTGGATGAATACTAATTTTTTCACTGTATCCATTACCCGATTGGGCGATTGGCACAGTGACTGGACAAATTTAAATATTTTAGTACTTATGTTCTCTATGTAGGTTTTACAGATCAGTTTCTCATTCGACAAAGGATTCATTAGGCCTAGAAAGTTCATAGAAATAGTTTTAATCATACTATATTATATACCAATTATACTATATTATAATTCAATAAATTACGAAGTCCAGGCAATTTTTTTCCAGAATTTTGTTTAAGTTAGTAGTGATCAAGCTCGGATTGGTGCCGAAATTGCAGAAGCGGGCGTCCTCTTAAAACGCTGTAGTTTTGGCTTGTAGATAAACCTGATGTGCATTCATAATACTTTTGGGACTGAGATATGAGCCTTTTGGAACACTTACAGAGACAGTTTTCTTAGTGGGTGTATCCTCGAACTTTAGCGCGGTATTTTCTACCTCTCAGGAAGGAAGAACTCAGATTGTGCAAATATGATCGGGTTCACATTTAAGTTTATGAAAGAAATCTTCATGCCAAAAGTTGTCACGGGGCTTTTTGAATGTCGACGACCAATATCCTCACTTGTTGTTTTATTTGTCCTGGTGATCCGTTGGATACTCACACCTGAAGCCAAAAATAAAATTAGGAAGGATGCTATTATTTTTCACCTAATCAATAAACTTTTTCATGTGTTATGATCGCTCGATATTTTTCCGGAATTTCACCATTTGCTTCGAACAGTGCTTAATGGCGAAATGGTGCAAATGTCGTGATGTCGTGCTTCGTCTACTTTTTTCTACCAATCTTTTCCACTAAGGATAAGAGTATATTTTATACACCCCTCTTTTGGGGAGAAAAAGTTACCTTCTGCAGTGGAGTTGCGGAGACTCTCTAACAGTTTATTGTGGACGGTATCATCGTTCACTTAATTCATTGGTGTTCAGGCAAGTGATTTTTTTTGTTGAAGGAGTCTTCGCATGATTGTCTTGAGATACATCGCTAAAAGCCCCTCTATATTCCGCATCTGCTTGGCGCGTTTTCTGATTGAAAGTGAAATTGATTTTCACGTTGGACAGGGAGTTCGCTTTGCACACCTTCAGATGCCAGTGTGCTCTCGCTTTCTATTCCTTTTTCGACGCTTCTTTTTCGGGTTTCCCAATACTTGTTGGAATAATTTGGCATAATTTTGGCACTGAGTGGGGCCTTGGATCCTATTAAAGTATTAACTCCAACGTACAATCGTTTTTTGTTTTGTTTGGGAGCTGAAGGCTATTTACGCCCTGAGTGTCGGACTCCCCGCTATCGGACTACCGACTAAACACCTCCCCTGTCACACCGAGAACCTAGCCTGGAACTGTTTGTCACATTACTTCGGACTAGGCCTCATTAATCATCGCTTAGCGATGTCTTCAGGCTAAGGGAAATCTCTCTTCACGGATGGATAGGAAGGAATTGCGATTAGTAACTATAATATTGCGTTACAGAGATGTTCCCTCCCTCGCCAAGCGATCCATTATGTCCTTCTTTATAATGAGTACTGTCCGTACGTAATGCGACACACAGTTCCAATTGTTCTTTGATTTCATCATTTTTCCCGTTAAATTTTCTGGGGAAATTACGCCAATTTTCTCCGAGAGATGCGAACGGAGTCTTGTAATCTATTACACGTAAAGAACGTGTGGCAGGCATCATCCGTCATCCCCGGGCAGAACACGCAAGTTGGGGATGGTGTCTTTCCCATCTTATACAGGTAAGACTGAAAATACCCGTGACCACTGAGTAGTTGCGTCAGATAATAATCAGTCTCACCATGCATTCTGTCGAACCACGGCCCCAAGTCACTTATCAGCCGTGCGGTCCATCTGCCTCGCGTTTCGTTTTCCCATGTTTGCTGCCATAAGATAAGGGTTTTTCTCCGTTCCTCTCGGCTGACGGTTTCTCTCGCCGACTCCCCCCTACGTGAGTATACACGTTTCCGTTCGTCTGCAAGTAATTTAATTGGAACCACCCTCGAGATTACCAGCACTGCAGGTTCAGAGACAGTGCGGTATGCAGCGGCTATCCGCAAAGCTCCTTGCGTCTCTTTACTAAGAGCGTCAGCCCAAACCTCGGAGCCATACAAGAGCACTGACTCCATTGCACTCATCGGTAGACGTCTTTTGCTCGAGGTTGGCCCCTGCGTGTTGGCCATAATGCGGTTTAGCGCCGATACCCGCACGGAGGCCTTATCTGCTGACGCTCGAACCATGCTCGAAAAAACTCATCTTCGAATCAATCATCAAGCCAAGGTATCTGATTGATTGTTTTGACTCGATGATCATTTCCCCTACACGAACCGGCATAACATGAGGGATTCGCTTCTTTGTGAGGACGACAACCTCGGTCCTTTCCAGCGCTAGGCTAAGCCCACGGTCTGTCATCCACTCGCTCACTCGGCGTATTACCGCATCCAGTTTGAGCTGCGTCTGTTCGACTGTATGTCCGGCGACTAGTACTGCTACGTCATCTGCGTAGCCAACCAGGCGCGACTCTCCCGATAACTGCAACCTCAAAAGCTCATCGTACGAGACATTTCAGAGGTCCGGGCCCAGAACGGAACCTTGCGCCACCCCTGATGTCAAATCAATTCTTCGCCGGCCTCCCAACGAGTCATAGATGAGTTTTGAGCTAGTCTTTCAATATCCGCATCAGGTACCTAACAATCGTTTGAATGATGGTTTATTTATTTCAGCCTTTGATTTAATTCAGCCATTTCTGTTTATTTTTTTTTGCATGTACAATCGGTACAAGAAGCTGTCATGTTCCATCGATATCGAGGTGAATTTATTAGTTTTGAATAGGGTGAGTGAATAAATTCGAGGTGAATTTATTATTAGAGTTTGTTTTTTTTTTTTTGTTTTAAAATTTTGTGATTTCTTCGCACAATACATTATATAATCCTGCTTATTTAACTTTTATTGAGTGCAGATCTTAACGTTATTCGGTGAAATGACTCACCTTATTTGCCTTCGGATGATTTTCGATTTTCTTATAATCTAAAGGTTGGTCATAAGCAGCTCTAGTCCGTTCGATATGACTTTAATTGAAAATTTTCACTTTTAAAATTCTTGATCATTGCATCGATATGGAATTTCTAAGGCTATTTTATCAATCTATCTATTTTATCAAGTTTCACGTTACGTTTCTTCATACCTTCTGCGGTTTTTTGATATACAATATAAATTAAAATCACAATCATCTAACCAAAATCACCCAAGATTCTATATCATTGTTTTTAAATTGCTTCGCAAAATTTACCTACTTTACTTCATCACGAATGTGTTCCTGTACTCAACGAATGTATACCTATCTCGTCTAACATTCTCTGATGAATAGGCCAGCACCGCCAAATTAGGCGGAAGAACGGCTTAAAAAGCATAAATTAATAAATAAAATAATGTATTGCAAAATAAGTTTTTCTCATTATACTCATCAAATAATAACGGGAAAGTAATATTTTCAAAAAATGCACCATCAACTGCATGAGTAAGCCCCACGAAATTTTTGATTATCGTGCATGTATTCGAGAATAATAATAAATATTCGTGCATATATCATTGTAGAATTGAATTTGAGTAAATTGAATTAAAGATTTAATAAGAAATTATTTCAGTAAATCATTTAAAAGAATGGAAAACGTATTTTTTTCATTACGGAAAGTTATGTCTCTTGAATTATCGCTTGTATAGTCAATCATCCTTCATAGTAAATAATAGTAATGCCATTGTAGCAAAACGGATATGACAACAAAAACATAACTTTGACGCTTTGAACCAGTAACAAAAGGTTTTTATTTTCAAACCGATAAAATTATTTATTGTTAATTATCGAACCTAATTAAAATTTTAATAATAATTGTAATAAAAAGAATAATGACGGGCTTATATTACATTTAGCTTTTTATCGTCAGAAGTTGCAGGGCGTTTTAAGCGTAGGTTAGGAGTGTAGTTTATAACTGGTTCATAAATATTTTGTACCCACGAATTTTCTTAATCTTACACTCCTTACTGTATATTCTTAGGCATACTTAGTTTTGTGACAAACAAAGTAATCAACAGCTGTTTAGTTTTTGTGTGTTGAATCAGAACGAAGTACACGGTTAGGAAACATGGTGAGTGATAGTCACCGTAGCGCTTCTCTGATTTTACATTTACATTGGTTTCTGTCTCCAGTTTGGGGGCTTTAATATGATATTTCCCGACCATGGGCGTCGCTTTCAAAGCTCGTACAAATGTTTCTCAGTGTCGATGCTTCCGGGCAATGAAAGGCAGGACGTCGAAAAAGGAGGAAAAAGTGACATTTTCATGTGCGAACACAATTCACGTGTAATGTTGATCAATTTATTTTCCAGTCATTATGCCACCATCAGCTTTGGATCAACTAAGCCGGCTGAACGTGGAATATCCCATGTTATTCAAGCTGACTAATGAGCGTAAAAATAGGAAAACGCATGCGGGGGTTCTAGAGTTTGTAGCCGATGAAGGGAAGATATATTTACCACACTGGGTATAATTTCATATGATAAGTTTGATATTTTAATATGATATATTTTGAAAGATGATGCGCAACTTGCTACTCGAGGAAGGAGATTTGTTATTCATTGAGAGTGTATCACTGCCGGTTGCAACTTTTTCAAAGTTTCAACCGCAAAATTCCGATTTCCTAGACATTACCAATCCTAAAGCTGTTCTAGAGAATGCTCTCAGAAATTTTGCCTGTCTCACCACAGGGGATCTTATCGCGATCAAATACAATCAAAGAATATACGAGTTGTGTGTTTTGGAAACAAGACCGGGTGATGCAGTGAGCATTATTGAATGTGACATGAATGTAAATATTCTACCGTACCATTAGAATTGTTTTACATCAGCACTTATAACGGAACGATTACATCTAGGTTGAATTTGAAGCTCCAGTTGGTTACAAGGAGCCGAAATCCCAATCAATGGTAGTACCGATGCCGGTTGATAAGAATCATGAAGAAGCGACAGAAGCTGTAACGTTATTTTCAGGCGAAGGAATGCGTTTGGATGGTAAAAGCAAGAAAAATACCCAATTAGATCAACCTACTATGAAGAAAGTAAGTTCTGGGCAAATTATCGTTTCTGTTGAAACAAAAAAATATGAGCATTTTCCGCTTCATTTCTATTTGCTGGAGAACGTCATCAAGCTTAATTGAAGTTATAATTAAGAGAATGAAAATAAGCCTATTTCATTGGCATTTCAGGCTGTAGTGCGAGGAATCCCTTGCTACGACCATCCGATTGGATTGATAAAATTCGACCGGTCTGTGAGGGCTATAAGCGATTTGAAAGCCATGCAAACAACAAACAGTGATAATGAAGAAAATGTTTTTCAAGGGCAAGGTTTTTCTCTGAAAAAAGGCAGAAAGTAGTGTAAATATAAGCAAAGGAATATTTTAATGTAAAATTTACCTAACTCAATACTTTTTATAACTAATAAACATTATCCGGTAATTGGTGAATAAAGAACGCATGGAGATCTGGTCATTGGAATCGAATGCCTGTCCTCATTTTAACTTTCATAAGAAATATATCGAAAAACAAAATCTTAATCAACTAATTATGTTCATATGATCCTGTTATATTAGAGAAATCGGCTCACTGAAAGTTTGGGAAAGAACAGAAAAAAACGTTATGCCGTTGCTTTGAAAATTAGTCAGTGCAACAGAAGAAAAGGTTTTAAACACGTTGGTATAAAATTGTAAATGATTTCGAAAAATTCATCTACTTTCAAACTATACTGTGATGTATTAAAACTTGTGTTTCTTTGCGTTTATTTACTGTGAAACGATTGCAACTGATTTTTCTTTCATTGGCATGCTTTATTTGGGCCATACTAGTATTTAGTATATTGTTACGGTTTATTCAGGAATGTACCACTGGGCTCGAAATAAAAGCATTCATTTCCGTAAAGATAAAATTTATTTATTCACCGACTTTTCACAAACTGCACCATACAAACAAATTCACTTAATTCTAAAAAGTCATTACATTAACTTTAATTATATGGAATCACTTCTAGTTCCGCACAGCCTGCGCGATTAAATAAAACTGCAAACATCAACGGATCACTATTTACATAATTTACTGATCTCGAAACTTGGTTCCTTGTACTTGGGGAAATTTTCATTTTGCGAGTCTCTAGTATTTGGAAAATGCGAAAAATTAGTACATCTTTGAAGTGTTTCACTCAGCAGGCATATGCACATTCGTAGTGGACAATGTTACGACGCTTCGATATTATCGTTGTGAATGGAAATACTATCTGCAATGAATCGGAGGATTGGCTACATATATTTACATTATTCATCGGTTTGTACAGTCATTGAATCAAAAGTTGAAAATTTTCAGAGTATCTTAGTTTTATTAATAGTAGTTTTATAGGAATACTTAAATGTAGAAAAATAAGCTTATTACTTCTCGTTATAACCGTTCTAATACACAGGTACTTAACATGAAATTTCGATTTGTGTTTCAGCATCGCAAAGTATTTACATTCATTTTATTTAAACATTATTAACATAAGATTTTCTTAACTTAATATTTCCGATACGTATTGTGTCCCAAAAAGTTCAAGTAAAATAGAATATAATTATATTCTAGAAGAATTTTATAAAAATTTAAGGATGGTTAAGTAATAGGCTATCTATAGGAAATCTATCTTTCATCGACGCCTTTTCATATTTACTTTCAATCCCTTCTGATTCTGTGTTTTCAAGATACTTGCCCTTTGAAACGAACATCTTTGAACAGTTAAATGCCTAGTCTCCTCGATTTTCACAAATTAAATCGAATCTATTCTAGTTTAAAACAACTTTCACTAGTATTCCGAATTAAGAATTAACATTAAATTCAGAAAAAACAAATTTTTGAGCTCACTCTGTTTCTAGGGGAATACTGCAATCTTAGCGTATTAGTAGCTATGGTAATTTACTTAAAAGTAATCATTTCCATATACATCTACTTTGTACCAAATTTGGACGTGACGAATATTTTAACTTTAAGCAAACCAGGGTTGAGCTCACTCCACCTGCAAAAAATGAGTACTAAAAATTTAGATCGGACTCTTGTGAACACATACCTTAAATTACGCTCTTTTAGACGGCTCTTCACTTTATTTTTTATGATAGAAACTCCCCCAGCACTGTGCAGTCCGCGACCAGTGATAATAAAGATGTACTTATAACTTTTATTTATGCTCTTCAATTTGCGTATGTGCTTGTCTATAAAAATGTCCAAACATTGTTCGGCTTCGGATACGTGCAAATAATGTAGATCAATAAAGTCTGGGTTATTTTGGGTAACGTCATGTGCTGCAATAATATTATTTGCAGCCGCATGATTAAATGATTCGATTCTTTGTTTATGTAGATCAGCTATTTGTGAATAATAAACGGCAACGGCAGTGTTCCCCTTTTGAATGGCCTCTTTCGCTTTTTGATAACATTCAGCTTTAAGCTGGCTGTGGTGTACAGCCATATTCCGATTTAATTCAAAGTTATGCAAAGCTAATTTTCTTAATTTGTCCTGGTCCATTTTCGAATCGAGGGACGCCTACAGAATAAAAAATAAATTCATATTATAAGTATAAAACAATCATCCTTACGGTTTCTGAATCACTGCTTCGTAAGGCATTTTCCCTCGGTATCCCTCGTGTATCTATTTTTGTTGCTTTTAGTCGCTGAATATTTTCGATATTTTCTCCATTCTCTTCAGAACGATAATCATTTGCACCAATTGTCTCGAACTGTGCATTCTGTCCCATTTCGGAAAATTCTTCAGACAACTTTAGCTTTGTAATATGAGAAGCTAGATCGTCTTTGTTCGCTTCCCAGCAATTTTTATCTGCATAGAAATGGCTTACAAGTTCATTACCTAGACTTTTCACATCTGTGTACTTATTGCAATTGTTCCTTTGAGGAAGTTCTGAAAACTCTTCATCCTTCAAAATTTTATCACTTTCTTCTTCGACTTGATTATAAACTGATTCCACCCATACTAGATATAACTGATATGCAAGTGATTTTGGAATAGATACATTTGTTTTAAGGTCTTTTATCATATTTTTTGGAATAAGCTCTGAATCAAAAATGCTTTCAAGTTGTTCTACCAATGTTTCGCCTAAAATTATTTCCACAGTTTCGTCGTCATCTGGCTCAGATGACATGTCATCATTCTCTTTTATTTCCGTTGTTTGTACACCTTCCACTAATAAATTTCCGTCGCCAGTAAACTCACTTTCATAAGGGTTTGGCACTAGTTTATGGCGGAAATCCCTCACTTTCCTTAGTCGCTCAGAATAATGTTCATCGCCAAGTACGAATTGGTTTTCTAAAGTCTTCTTAATATCGTTTAAATCATTGGATGCGCTATTTAATTTGTCTGTTCGCTTTGTTCGTTGTCTTTTTGGACTAATCGAATCCCTTACTTCTTCATAAAAATTGCCAGTTTCATGACTCCCAAGAGTTTCGTTTGCAGTTATTGAAACATTTTGATTACAATTGCATTGAAACGCATTCTCTAAATTATTCGAATGTTGTTCAACGCAAGAATCATCTTTAAGAAGAATATCTACAGCCCAATCAATATCACCCTGGCATTTCTCAAAAAGATCCCATAAGCCATCTAATTCTTTGTTCGGATATATTTGCCGGAGAGTAGAAAAGTTTTTATTCTCATTATCACAGCCTATGTCGTGTCGTTCCAATTTGTCATTTGTTGCATTTAAAGTTTTATTAATCTGATCAAATCTTTGGTTAACAACTTCCGTATTGAAACAAGTTGAGTCTCCGCATTCTAAATTAGAAAGCTTCTCATCATTCCGCTCAGTTTCATCTAAGCTATGTTTCTTTATTTTTTCTTGACGTCTTGGTGGTTTAGGAAAATTATTTTTGTCATTAGGTATCATGTTTTTCATTGGCCTCTGATGCACTTTGTCCTCACTTTTCTCGTAACTTTTCCAGTCATCGGCATTTTCCACAGAATTTCCTTTTACCCGATTAACTTCGTTTCCTTTTTTAATAGATTCATCATACTCCACAAGCGTATTCGCGTTCTCTCCTATGAGATTGGTATACATATCATCAACACTTGTTTGAGTTGTAACAAATGAATCAAGTTCAGAAGAGTTCAGTTGAGTCGATGCGTCCTCTTGTTTAAGCATTGGTAACAGTCGTAGTTGCGGAATAGGTACATTGTATTCACATTTACATATCTAAAAGTACAAAAATTTTATATATATGACATATCATCAGCCAAACAAAAAATTAAATTAATTAAATATAAAAGAAGATCGACAATAATTATTATTTGCGACAAATATTTAAAAATCGTACGAGGGAAAAATTTTCCAAATGCACCACCAGAATAATTATTGATAAAGTGCTGCTAATACATCTACTTTTGTATATCTCCTCACCTAACTCAATGTAAGATTTATTTGGTCGCCCTTTAGTGGTAAAACCATATCTAGAATTTAAGAACCCAATGCATATCAAGGAAATCCAACGATGGAGTAATAAGAAGAAAAAATTCTGAAGCAACAATAGAAGATTCATGATCAATTTAATAATGAAGAAACCTCCGTATAAAAATTATTCTATGTTACATTATATTAATATATATTATATACAATGCCACATTATAAATAAATTATCAAAGCATCGATATCAATGTTAGTGCGATTTCTTGATAGGCCATGTAGTGCCGTCAAAGGGCAAAAATATCGGAATGTGCAGAAGTGATTACCCGTCAGAAACAAATTATAGATGCTAATTTCGGGTCACAAGTTGATAAATAAAATCAAAACTACTTAGAGAGTCATTGAATAGACCCCTGGTTGGTGAAAATTGATTGTGGATCAATCAAAAGTATAAGCACATTTTTATTAAATTTTCTTTAAGGATTTAGTTTTATTTATAAACAATGAAGGGATAGATCTAAATTTTGACAAACGAAAAACTAATAAGCTTGTGTTTTTTCACGTTTTCGAACTATGAAATCGAAATTTGAGAAAAATTAACACTGAACATCAAATCATTGTTTTCAAGGTGAAAATTATTTATAAATTCTCGATATTAGATTTTCCATCCCAAAACGCTATGTTTTTAATTTTGACAGATATATATTTCCTCCCTTCTTCAGTGTCATTTATTATTAAGGAAAATAATTGACACTATAGAAGGGAGCAACTCACTTCCGAAATATATATCTTTTTAAATTTAAAACATATTATTTTCGAATGGAAAATCATAAAATTAAATCTAATTTAGAAGTGCTGAACACGGGAAAATACACACATTAAATTTTCGATATATTTACGATTCTGGATTTGCTACAAGAAATAAAATGAAACTTGTACGCAAGAGTTAAATAATTCCTCTTAACACGTTAATGTTTATCATAATTCGGAACTTTGCAAGTTGATTATGATAACCATCATTAAAAATAATAGTAAATTCTTAAATAGATAAAATAGTACAGACATTTTTTTCTGTCCTTATAATAGTGAGAAAGGGCAGGTTAAAAATAAACAAGAATGGAAATATATATAATCGCGGTAAAATGATAATGGAGAAATAAATAAACGAATGCGTATTTCAAATTAAAACTTAATGACGTTTAAATAAAATTCAATCTAAACAGTTTGCAATAGAGACATAAGCCATAAGTTACCTGCATTAGGTTTTGTACACTAGTCTGCTCAAAGTTATCTATCATACGCTGAATTTTATCTTTAGGAACGCCATGGCGATTCTTTGCAGCACATTTTCCAGCGCTTCTGCACCAATATGTTTTTGGTTCAACTATTTCCAGCAGATACCCATTATCTACAGCGATTTTTACATATGCAAACATTTCCCACTGCTTTATATTTGTATTATCAATTATCAATGGGCTCCAACCATTCAATGCTTGGCCTTTCGCTTGCATTTGGTTAATTTCGTGTGCCACAGATAGTTCGTCGGGCCGATATACATAATTTCCATTGCGATCGTAAAAGTAGTCATCAGTACTCAGAATATGGTTTTCGTATGCGCTACCATTGACTGTTTCGTCAATAATTTGCCTGGCCAGATATGATTTTCCTGAGCCTGGTACGCCCCGCATAATGATCATCACCTTATAACCCCGCCGAATTTTCCGAAATAAGGGATCGAGTTGTTTATTACGGCTGAATGTGGATTTATGCTGTTTGGACGATTTAAGTAGTTGTTCAAAAAACTCTGCGTTGGAATTGTCTGCGTAATCATCGAATGCATAGTGAGATTGTGTTATGTCTGCCTTCTCAGATAATTGATTTGTGCAAGGAATCCACTTAGGTACAGCTCCAAGGTTTTTGTTTTCTTTATCCTGAGTAAACTCTTCCGTTTTCACTTCGTTCCCAACATTCAACGATTTATTTTTACTACTTGTCTCAAATGCTTCTTGTGGTGCGCTGATCAGTGTAGTAGAAATATTTTTTGAAATTTCAATGGATCCAGGCTCAAGATTAATTAATGCTTCGATGCACTCTGCCACTAAAATAATCCAAATTTAAAGTTCGAAAAACTAACAATCGGATTCATAATTAGAAACATCTTCATATTATACTTACATTGCCAGTCAAATGAATGACAAACAGCTAAAATTTTCGCAGATGCAACCACTTCTCCAAACATATCATTCAATTGAGCTACTAAAGCATTTTGTTCGTGAGTTAGATGTTTGTGATCAACTGAAACTTTATCTTTTTCCGTTACTATTTTAGTCGATTCCTCTTTACGGCGATCCATTCTATATTGGCGATTTAGTTGCGAAATTGAAGATATTCCGATATTGAGAGCAATATCAACAGTGAGTATTAAAGGTTTACAAATTAGAGTAATGCAACAAATCAGATGCCACGAAATGTAAACATAGTATCATGAATACATGAACATTCAAAACGTATTTTTATATCAGTAAACAAAATATTGCGTGAGAAACTATCTAAAACGATGATAGATTATTGGCATTAGCTAATAGATATTCCAATGGGTAGAAACTTTCACTTTACAACACACCACATTTTACTAAAAAAAAATAACGTTAAAAGCGTCCTGGAAATGATATCCACCTGCCGTAAACCATATAATATGTGTCAGGCATGTCATGTGTCATCTAACCACATAATTCGAAACTTATAAAACCGCGCGTCGTGTCAGATACCGTTTTCTTTATAAACGAATGAATGATGCTTTCAGATTATTTGTATGCTCAACGTTCATTAATTGTTGATGTTATCCTTTTAGGAACAATTATTAACCCTGTCTATGCAAATAAATCGTCAAAACCTGGTAATATATGCACTCTTACTCGGAAGCTGACACATGTGTAATTCGGTGTCAGTCATGTGTCAACAATTATTTCCTAGTAAGTTCGAAGTTGTTTAAAGCGAGTTCATGAGACCAAGGTCAAAAAATCTAAGAAGAGCTGTTTGGAGCTGAGAAACTATACGTGTTTTATCCAAAAAAAACGAAAGATATTTTTAGTTATAATCGTTTATCGGCGGTTCATTTGTGCGTCCCCACCATGTCCGAATACGACAATGTTCGATTGGGAAAGTTGGTCCTCAAAGGAGAATCAAAAAAGTATGTTAATAGTGAAATATGTGAAGGAATAAAATGCAAATAAATTTCAGAAGGAAAAAGCAAAAACGAAAAAATAAAAATAAAAGTAATGCAAAAATGCCCAAAATTCTGGTCGATGACGATGCTTTAAAACATGGTGGTTGGGGGAAAATTGACAAACATGCTGATATAAGCGGCACAGTTGCCGTTGAATTCGGTTCAAATACCTATTTGAAAGCATTGGATAATGGTCTATTCACTTTAGGAGCACCGCACCCTGAAGGTGAAGCACCGGCTCCAGAGGAAATTCTCACTGTTATTCAAATCAGTGGAAACAAAATTGCCTTTAAATCAGGCTATGGAAAGTATTTAAAAGTGGAGAAAGACGGCATGGTGACAGGAAGGTCTGATGCTGTAGGAAGCATGGAACAGTGGGAAGCTGTTTTTGAGGTGAGGTATACATAGTAGATTGCTCTTTGCAAGGTTACACGAGGACATTTTTCATGAAATTTTGTTTGAATTTTACGTATCTTCTATGTATACTCATGTTGAAAATATCTGAAAAAATTGAAGGATGGAAAAACTGCACTTCAGAGCGAATTGGGTACTTTCATGTCAATAGATCCAGAGGATGACACCTGTGTAGCTTTGCGTAAGATGGCAGGTGAGAGAGAAATGCTCTGCATCCGCACATTGTTACATAGTAAATTAAAAGAAATTGAAGACGAGAATTCAGAAGAAGAAACTGATTTGAAACAAACCGAAATAATGCATGTGTAAGTGAATGATGAATAGCTTTTAATAGAAATTTCAATAATTGGGGTTGTTTTGTTTAAAGGAAAAAATTCCAAAAGTTTCAAGACAAAAAGATGCGTATCAATACTGGGGAGATGCACGAACTTGAGACTGCAAGAGCTTCTGGAACACTACACGAAGTACTGCTGGATAGGCGGAGCAAAATGAAATCTGATCGTTATTGTAAATAAATAAAATTATTAGAATTGTTTTATTTTCTTTCTCATCATCTTATGAGGTCAATGCGTAGTACAATTACTATGTTGCACGTATTCCGATGAATGTGTTTTTGATCTAAATAGTAAGATCCTTTATATATACATATGCAATGCAAAATATTAATAATTGGCAACAGAAGTGAACGCATGTTTAACGAATATTAGAGAACATTAATTTCGGTACAAGTTGCCTAACTGAATCGAGATTCTCAAAACTAAATTTCCAGAACAAGTATATGTACTCACGACCTCTTGAATACACAAGAATATTATAGATTTTGAAGGGAATTCTATTGTTGCTTTCGGCTCTAGTCAAATATAAACTTCCATTGGCTTAAACTTTTCCTGTTCATTTTGTCCTCTCACGCAATGATTTTCAAAGTGAGAAGACACGTGAACTTTCCACAACATGACATGTTATGACAATCTAATTTTAGAACAAGAATTTCCTCCTGTAGTAAATATATTTTGATAAGTTGAAAGTCCAATCTCTCTCATTGTAAAAGTGTGTCAATGAATGCTTTATTGCAAGCTAACGAAGTTATGAATATCATATTCACTGTTTTTTTATTTTTAATAAGTTCCAAAAGTGTAAGAACATTATATGCTAACGATCATGTGAATGGTAATTATTGCGATTTTTGTTGCCAAACCTTTAACACTGGTAGAATATGTCGAAAACAGATGATTAATAACTAATACAGCAACCGAATGTTTAAGGTTTGGCATTGGTCTAAATTATTCAGTGTTGATTGTACTCTATTACCTTTCTATCTTATCCTCTTTGATTTGAATTCGATTAAGTAACATTTAAATTTTCAGCAAAAATACCATATGAAACTCAGCGAGCGCAATGCACCATTAACGCAGGTGATGTACAAGCCAGCGCTGAAGCATCAATATCAAGAACATTGGAAGGCGTTTGCGGATCAGGTAAATTAGACTATAATTACCAAAAGCTGAATCCAACAACATCAAGATTATATAAATGACAAAGTAATGATATCTCTGTTGCTAAGATGTTAACGAATAATTAGAATTGGAGTAATGAATATGAGTTGTGGAAAGTACCTTTCTCTAATTTTCCCTGTATAAAATCATAAATGCACTAAAAACTGTTAATCCTATCTATATATATAGGTATGATTACCATCCTATACTATCTATATAAAGATAGGATTACCATCCTATCCTATCTATATTACCGGGTAAGCACAGAATATCTTTGTAAGCGTGCTATATATATATGCGTTTATTTTTAAAATAACTGCCCTTATGTTAAAATCGTGTTGATTTCACAAAACTCCTCATGAGGTAAAGAAAGCGATACCCTCGGAAATTTCGTTTTGCGCCTTGCAATACCCTATTTCACGAATCATATTTTCTTGACTTTCGTATGTGTTCAGTAAATTTTCTTTATTAAGTAATTTAATGTATACTTATACAAATGTTTATTAGAATGCCTACATGTTTGTTCAATTTTACAAAGTTTAAGTTTTATTTGTTTTTATGAATTCCTAAAAGTGAGGCGCCAAGTGCCAGTTCACGTTTTTCGAATTACTTACGTTACCTACGTTATACGAAAATACCTAACCTATCCAGTAGTTACGATTCCTTTTCACTGAATCCAAAACGAGAATTATTAACAGTTGTGAGGTCACAAGTGCTCATCTCATTCTACTCATGTGTTTGTATATATTTGCAGTCGAAATGAAAATAGCGTTTACGAAACTGGAAGAAAAATTACTTCTCGAGCTGCAAATTCTTAAGGAAATGATGGAGCTGGTTTTAATGACCAAAAAAGGGGAATTTCCAAAATACACTGCAGGCGTAGTGGTTGATTCAAATTTAGAAACAACTCAGTCATCAGTTTCACTAACGACTATGAGTAAACCCGCGTTTACGGCATTGAATAATCCCAATCACCTAACGAAAGTTAGAAAAACTGAACTGAATGCTGAAGTTAACAATAATCGTTTGGGAATGAATCCTACGATCATTGTTAGGAATAGAAAACATGAGTAAGTTCTATCAATTATTGTCTATATTAGTATGAAGAAACATTGAATTTATAATATCATTCAACTAAGAACATTGTTAGGCAACGTGGAAGGCCAAAAATCGGACAACACTTCGTTATCCGAAATTGAAACAAAACGCTTTGCCTATTATTGGAAGTTAGATAAGTTTATGCAGAAGCTTAAGGCGAACGTTTCTGTCGATTACAGTCCAACGTTTTCAATTGCAGGTAAATGTTTTAAAGTTTAATAATTTCTTCGCTAAATAACACAATGCAAGTGTGATGATCTTTTACATTATCTTCCAGGCAAGCGACTTAGGTTGAAAGCCTTTTTCAATCATCTGAAGCGTGACTTTCTATATTTGCAACTAGAGGAGCACTTGATCAACATGCAAGAACAATTCAAAAGCATATATTTAGAGACGAGCAGCATTTTACAGCCACTTCACTCAAAATTTCTATTGAAATTCAAAATTGCAATTTTGCAGCAGGTGAGTTCGACAATATTCACTGTGAACTTTAGGACGTTCGGCTCAATTTTACATGTTCTTAAATTACAAATGCTATATTAGGTATTTTGACTCTTCTTGCGCGAATTGAATATTAACTTCATGTCTTGACGACTTTTCGTACATATATTTTTGATGTAGTATTTAAAAAATCAGCTAACTGTTGTGCAACTCAGTCTTGATCGATAATTTATACGGGGGACGTTTGATTTCTTTACAGATTACACCTTCTAGTCAAGGTCTCATATCACAAGAGTTCACTAACAACGATAGTGGATTTCTTATACCCAACAGTGCCTTGTTAAGCAATTCATTTATAAAAAATGATACCATCTTAATTAAATTAATTATTTATTTATAAAAGGAATGGTTTGCAACAGAATCAGTGAAATTATTGACTTCTTCATGTATTTTGTAAAAGCAAAATAATAAAAAATAAATTCATATAAATTGCACGCATAAAATAACAGAAAATTTAAATTATTGCGATGCAATTTAATTCATAAAAGAAATTGTGTGATTATAGGCTCTAATCGGATTTTGCATTTAACGGATACGACGCAAATATGATAGTTCAATCTTGGAAGCAAAGTGATTTCTGTGCTAAGATAGTTGAACGGAGCTTTTCATACATATAAACGAACGTCTTTGGTAAGTCACAAAAGTAGTTTTTAATGTTTTTCAAATGAACAACAAATACTTTGTTACACGAATTCGATAAATCAAACTGTGAATGATAATGCTTTGTTAGCGGATAAGGGACAAAAATGCTTATGACAGATCAGTACAGACGTTTCCAAGATAACACAATAAATTTCTAGTCTTCAACATTAAAAACAAATTCTCTAAATAGCTTTTTGCTTTTTAGAAAAGTCAAATATTTATAGTAGTAGGTATTGAATTATTTAAATTATAATTTTCGGTTATCGAATCGGTAGCTTTAACATCCTGCTTAAATGTGGAAAAATAAACAACTTTAGATATTATTTGTAAGTTGTTATATTTTGTAAAATGCCGCAGAAAGCCGTTTTCAAGTTTGGTTATATGTTATTATTATGGTTATGTTGGTTCAATGTTATTATCTATAGCTCGGTATTATATCTATGCTCAAAGGGAAATTGAGCTATATTTTAGTTTTTGTAATGTACGTTACCAAAGTTTTATTTTTGATCTGAATTCTCAGTTTTGTAGCCGACACATGTGACAAGATCAACAGTTACTCGGCCATTCTTAGCTTTAAAGTCACAAATCATAAAGTTTTTATGATGTGTATGCAGTATTGAAGAAACATTTGTTAATTTGCTATTTGTACCTAGGACGATGGTCTCATCCGAGTTAAGATTTAACATTTTAATTGATTTAACTGTATAGACCTTGATTGAAAATCGCGGCTGGCTCAGTATTAGTTCCTGTAGAAATAAGTCGAGTGGGAACTTAATATATGTGCATTCTGCGTACTGTACATAATTTTTAATGATATGTGTCGATTTTTTCTGTGTTGAAAGTTGACTGTGCGCTTAAAAACACATTATACACGTCTTTAAAAAGGTTTGACGGAACTTGAGGAACCACCAATGTCTAGAAATTTCAAGTTCAATTAACTTAGCGGCAAATTAGTTTTATGACAGACCATAGATATTGAATAATGCATTAAAACTATAGTCAGAAAATTACTATTTTACTACAGACTTTTGTTTTATAGGAAGCCTGCAAAATACCCACAATAATGTGCTTCTCACAGAGGCACGTTTAAAGGTACATTTTTGTCAAAAGACAAAACATTATGTAAAAGCAAATAATTTCCAACTACTTCACAAGGAAGACCGCGTAATATTTACAACGATTAGTAGTTTTGTTAAGCGATACAATAAGAATTTATTTATTTTTTAAATCAGACACCGGTCACGTTATGTATGAGGGGATGGAACAATTTGAAATTAATCAAATCAAAACTAATTTTAAAACTCATCACCTACACTGTTTCGTTTATTGGCGAAAGAAAGGAGATTTCAATCACTAAATTCTCAAAAACATTCCATCACTTCGATTTGAAATTTTTAAAATAACTTGAAATTGGGTAAGCTCACTTAAATCTATGAAATATTTCCATAATAAAGGAAAAAAACCATTTCTCGCTTATTACATTCCACGTCGCTAAAAATTATTACTTACTGAAAATTTATTCTCCATACATTCTTAAAACGCTGTTGATACGTTTTTTTTTTTAATTTGTTTACTTCATCATTAAAACTCGTCTTCAATTTCGAGTAATAAATATATTTTACACCGCCTTATTTGAAAATGTTATAGATTTTCAAAACGAATGAAGCAAAGTCATAATCATTCATCACATTTCCATATAATTCTTTATAACACACATGCTGTTTCACTCTACGATTTCAATGAGGCGAATAAAATACCAACTTCCTCAATTTGAGAATATTCATACGCTACACAGGAGTTATTTCTCAGGGCATAAGTTGAAGGGGCATTATGGGGTTTTCAAGAAATTCGAACAAAAATTCTTTGTAAAATGGCTGTTAGCTTTCTAAAATAAAGACACTTTGGCATTCAAATGTCCATTTAGTCTTAACTTTAGTACGTCATCATCCCATTACATTAGTAACATATCAACTAATTATTTGATTATTACCAAAAAACTAACAAATAAAAATATTTAACATATATTTTGTCTTAAATATTGCATTTAATCGTAAAACTCTTTCCGGCTTTAGGGCCTGCTCATTTGAATGATAGTACATTCATTTTGATCTTTGACTACCAAAAAAAAAAACAAAAAAAAACGACCGTTTGATAAGTCAGGCTCCAATACAACAAAAAACATTAAAAAATTTTAATATATTTTTTTTTCCTTTCAGTTATAAATTGGTAAAGGTAGAAAACAAGAATTGTTTTGTTTCATGATACAGATATATAATTTTCCAACATTTTCTATGTCTAAGTTTTTTCCAGCTTTTTCAATTTTTGAATTTCTAAAAAGTAGGATTTTCTGACAATTTCAATTCGCATTCTAATAAAGCGTTTTCGTAGTAGTACGGGTTTCATTTATGATTTTCATTGATGTTCATACATCCTTATATTTTACATTTTCTTGATTCTTCGATATAAAGATTATTATGTGCTCATTAATTTTTTTCGTTTCCATTTAAATTTGCATTTATACCTTCCATTCTAGTAGCTATCTAGGTCATAATAGTCGTTATCAATATCATCTAGTTGCATGCTTTGAAAGTCTACTTTGTAACGTAAAATTCCTGCGAAATAAAGAATAAGAATTATATTATTTAGGGTACAAAGCAGTTAAATCGCTCAAAATGATCAAATTCATAAAGTTAGCATAAATATGCCTTTACAAATCTTCGATTTGAATAAAAAATAAATGAAACGGGTAAATTTCATATTTGTCAAATTTTCAAGCTATATGTTTACACATATATACAACTCTAAATAATTGAATATATTTTCATTGGTACTTAAAAAATGAATGCTACACACGAACCATCTGTGAAATACAAAACTAAAAAAACATAAGATAACGCAGGAATTGGGATTGACATAGACGAATAGAAAACCATTAAAATTTATTATATTTGCGTGTCAACATAAAAAGGTTACTATTGTTATACCTAGCTAGCTCTGTCATGTTTTCCCATTTTTCGGTTAAACAAAACAATAAAAGCGTTGATCAGTGAATAGTATTCATTATATCATCTACTGAAGGTCGAATTCGGAAAAAAAATCCAGGAAAATTCATGATTTCAATCATTTGGCAAAAATAGTTAAATTAATGCAGGATAATATGAGAATATAAAGATTTATGATTATTTTTTTTTTTCATATCAAAATAAATACTATTTTAAAATACCTAACATAATGTCGTTGATTCAAATTAAAAAAAAATCGATATGACAAACACTCAAAACTCATTCATGAATCCAAGAACACATGAAGGAACTTGTTACTTCTTTTTGTCATCCTCCATCGTCTATCGCTGGTTTCAACGATTAATCCATTCCTTACACGCGTGTTCGAAAATATTAATAATGTCATGTTTTTTCGCAAATGTGAATTCAAAATCAAATATTTTTGTTATATTGACTAGGGGCATGTTTGCTTGTTTTTAATGTACTTGGCCCTGGGTTTTCTTTTGATTTTTTGTCTGAATACTCGATGGTCGCACCCCACACAAGTACATATAGTGATGATTTTTTGTATTTAGTAATCGTCAAGATCGACATCATCCAAAGGCTCATCAGCTTGTAACGATTGAAAGTCTACTTTATAACGTAAAATTCCTACACGGTTGAATTGATCACAGTCATGACAGTAGATACAAATAAGTTGGGATGCAATTAGCGCAACACGAGCAGCGGCCAGCGCGTTTGGGTCATAGCCATTATAATGAATGCAGCATTTAAGGGGCGGGAAAATAAAATTATTTGGATTTCAATCTCAAAATTGGTTAAATTTTAGCAGTATTGCGAATATGTTATAAGCATATTTTTACAGTAACTGATTTTATGCCTTACCTCCAATACCACCGAATCCTCTCACAAATTGACTACCTTCTTGTGATTTATCCGTTATTATCTCCAGTGTAGCACCGAAGCTCTTATAGTTGTTCGCTAACCATTCCAGGAGTGGCTGGGATTCAACTAATTCCATTTCAACCCCGCTCTTAAAAAAAATATATTTTAAATCAATCTCGACAATACATTTAAACTTTTAACATTTACTTCTTTATCCGTAAAGTGAGACTTGTCTTTTTCTTGTTCTGGAGTCAAATGTAATACTGTAGTCGAAGTTGAGTTTGCATGATTTTTCAAAACGTATCGCTGAATATCCAAATTTTCCCAGCAAATTAATGTTTCCACTGCTCCCAGTTCCAGTGCTCGAAGAGTATCCTCAACTCCAAAACAGTATTTTCCTGTATCCTAGGCGAAATATGTTATTCACGAGAGTTCAAGTATTAAAGCAACATTTTCTTATTACTTGTGAAATTTCATCAAAATAGCGGCCTATTAATTTTTTCTCTTGAATAAACTTCACATTTTGTAACGATTCTGCTGCCAGTTCAATTGCTTGATTAAATCCGTTTTCACCGCCGTATGATACATCGACAAGCTTAATAATTTTGCTTTGTAATCTCTGAAAAATTAATAATTAGTAATATAGCATACTTGAAACGGACTTGGAACCCACAGGATCAAACATATCCGACTGACTTAATTCTGTTTTGAAATCTGCGCTACCCGCTAAAATTAGCCCAGCTATATTGGGTTTATCATTTGTGATAAATAATTGTGTCGCAACCTCGGCCACCTTTCTCACGTAATTATGTCTCTTTTCCATACGCAAGCGAGCGAAACGTAAAGCTGATTGACCACCGCGACCGTGTTTTTTGGGCAAATCAACTGTGAATTTGTGTAAAACTTCTCGCGTGTTTCCCTAAGAATTGAAAATTCATAATTTTTTTTTTTTTGAATTTTGATCAGTTATAGTGTTGGTAAATTATCGATTTAATAGACTCACATGCTTACCTGGAGTGTACCGAATAATGCGCCGTTTCCATCCATCACAATAAAGCCAAATTTATTATCATCTGCCAAAAGAGCTGTCAGTGCCTCTGTATGAAATTTGTTGTCGCATAGATACAATGAAGTATTAATCGGTTTAAAGGGTTCGAAATCAATGTTGACTTTTTTCTCCTTCCCTTCTTCGGTGACAATTGTGCCGCAATATATAACTAAACCATTTGGAGGCACTGTTAAAAATCGAAGACGTTTAATGTTTTAATTCAAAGCATCTTATTCCTCATTTACCTTTTGTGTACAGTTTAAGTCGATGCTGTACGGATGTAATGGCACCCAAAACCGAGAGTCGATTAACACGAGACTTTATATTCGATGCTGTTCCAAATTCATCAGCTAACATTTTACTTACTCGCGAAATTTGATCTTTAGGCGGAATTATCAATGAAATCATGCTGGTGCCATTCCTAAAATGAAAATTAAGTAAATCATATAGTCGAGAAACCCCGAGAATCCAAACAACGAAAGCCATGTGCCAGGTCTATGGTTAAAACTCCTGCTAACGAACTTGTCCAACTACTTACGACCGCTCAAAATAAAAAATTCTAGTTTGATATTTTTGAGAACATGAGCGAAGAAACGAGTGCATTATTCGGATTGGAAATCGAAAATCTATTCAGAAGATAATTTTCATCAAAACTTTGTTGTAATAATTTAAACTGACTAAGACTTAAAATAACCCATAACCTGACTTTATCAAGTCTGTGACTTAAGTAGAGCTTTGGATTAAGCATCTGGGTCAACTACCCAATTTGTCATTAAGCATCTACGATAAATTTTTTCTATAATAGACAACTCATTCCTCATAACTAGATGACGTCCTAAAGTCTACTCACGATGAGGAGCTCCAATTTCACAATATATTTCATTCAAAAAATAAAGTTTTGTGATTGAAGGTCCTTTCAAATAGTGATAAGCTGAAATATGAAACGATTCATTTCACATGATGCAGGACGTGGATCTTCAAAATGCATATCAAACCCGCACACACATATTCCTCGGCTTGTAGTTACATGTGAGTATCCACCCAATTTGCAAATTCATTTGAAATTTGCTTCGTTTAATTGAAATAAGCCATATACTCGGACGGCATCACGTTCATTCCTTCCCTATCGATAAACGAACATAACCCCTACACGACACTTCACATCACCATCAAGGACCTGCCACAAAGGGCAGATTCAAACACATTTGGTTGATTTCTAACCACGCTACACTGTCGATCATCAGTATTGTACTCACCCGCGAGCCATTTCTAAGCTCTTGATGAGTTTCTTAATTTTCCAGATTTCCACATTGCGATCTGCTGACGTTTCTTCGTTCGACATTTTTGCCAATTTCCAGAATCACTGCGGTCACGGAACGATTTGCAACGTGAGCGAAAATAACTTCACTTCAGTCGAAGTGTGCTATGTCAACTACCGAAAGTGCTTTCGTGTACGCGCGAGCAACGACAGACACCATGAAACAACAGATATGAGGTGAATACACGAGCGAGTGAGAGAAGTATCTAATGTCGTGGCAGAAATATGGCGTTGAAACCAGTTATAAAAACTGATTATATTGGCGGTCTATTGCATTTTATTTGGAATATCACAATTCTGGCAGTTAGCCTTTAAACATTTATATTTAAATTCGAGCAGATACTTTTACTCCCGGCTGTCACAAGTGTAGGTCGATTGGAAAGCAAAGGTGTATTGGTGACAACTTCTCCCAATTTCCCCGGTATAGCAGATTGTTCACTAAGCCAAAACTAACTGAAAACAACGCAGCAGGCCTGTATGTTGAAACGCTATGAATGCATAGTGCCAAAACATAGACGGATCGATTTTGATCTAATTTGATTCCGTGATGCATGACTACCAAACTAAAAAAAATCGAAAAGGATTTTATAGTTTTTGTACAGGTAGATGTCCTCATCAAGACAGTTTCGTGCAAAGTAACTTTTATTATTATATAGATTTAACAGCGACAATATTGAAAGTAACTTATGTTGATTGATTGGTTTTCATGTCGATTTTCTGTTATACTCAGTGTTATTGGTTATTGTACATTTTGGTGGTATGCAATATCCTATAGGTATACCTATTTCAAATTTACTTATTTATAGGTCTGTCGTTCACAGAAGAATATTCAAGTCCTTTTATACAGGTAGGAAGGTATACGTGATTTTTTTAAATTTAGATACTTCCATGTTTTCTTTATATTATGCATGCCGAATCTTTACAACTTATTTATATATGGCTGCGAGAAGTTAATTAGATACATCCCTTAAGTGAGTATCGCTTTCACCCGAAGTAATCTGCTTGATCTTAAGCTCAGTTGCTTATATTGCATTTAGAAAACAGTTTTCGCAATGGTGTATAATTTTTAAGTATTTATTACAAACAATTTCATTTTCAATAATCTAATTTCATAAAATTTACGTTTTTCGGTGTCTAAAATTTTTGATATTTATTATTTTCTAAAACCAAAATTAATAAGAGCCCTTCAACTACTTATTTTTTCATATTCGTCATCGGCATAATCTACTTGGAATAACAGCCATATAACTGGTGCATTATGCGGACTTGGTGATGGAAGCTTATTATTAGCGGCGTAGTATCGATGTTCACTCTGTGTTTATTGGCATCTATCTTATTGATTTCTAGTTTAAGTAACTCAATTTTTGGTTTTTCGGAAGGGGGAAAAAAAAGTAACTCTAACAAGTCATGTGTGAATACCAATCCATGTTGTAGAAATATTTGATATAATCTTACTGAATATAATGTCCAACACTACATAGTAAAAACTCATTTAATTTGAAGGTATTAGAAGAGGATTTTTTGTTCAAAACTTTATTTCATATCAATTTTCGGTTTTTTCTTAATGCATTATGTGTCTTCCGATGCTTCTAAAACGGCGCCAGAATAAGCTAAATCCCAATAGTGTTCGACTTGGTGCTTCTGAAAGAATTCTCGCGCCATTTTTTCCATCGGAAAGACCTTAAATTTCAATTCACCGAAATGACGTCTTTGGCTTGTACCTTCCCATACGAGATTGCATGAATTCGGTACTTCATTGCCATCTGCATTCCTGACTATGTCCTCCTCCCACTTGATTCGATTCAACATGAGTCGACGATATTTTTTCTGTTGTTTCGGCCCACCTTCAACCACCACGACACAACAATCGCGGAAAAGGATTACCACTCCCGACATGTGCAGCTGTTTAGCATTGGTTTCAACTTTGAATTTTTTGCTTGCGTTATCCTGAAGGTCCCGAATTCTGTAAACACTGACGTGCACTCCAACCGATGTATCTTCTTTGATTTTGCGTACTTTCTTTTCGCGTTTTTGGTCTGCAGTTAATTTTCGCGCATTATTGGCATCTTCGTGGGCTTTTTGCCGCTTCGCCATCTGTTCTCGGACATGGGCCTCAATTTTAGTTGGATCCTGAATTGCCTCTGTTCCTAAAACTCTCATTAGATTTGAAATGCGCAGTTTGGGTTCAGGTGGAGGTATTAGACCTAAACGAATTTTTTCTTGTTCTTCTTTCCACGCTTCACGTCGATTTTGTCTTCTTAACTTTTTACGTTCTTTCTTAGTCAAAAATACTGGCAAATAAATAGGTTTCAGAGGTTCATCTGAAAAAGAAAAACACCGGCATAGATACAGAATTAGTTTTATATACATAAATACTTCTTACTTGGAGGTTTCATTTGTGTTGGATGCTCAATTAGATTGGTAATGGCCGACTGTCTTATACAGATTTTACCAGTGTCATTAAGTGTTTCCAAATCTCTTTCTAGTATAACAGAGTCCCACCACTCCATACTCGGGACATCGTGAGCGTGCGAGTCTTGTTTCGGCGCAATGAGGGCTAATTTAGTGGCCGAGCTGATGCCAGTTTTCCTTGCTATTTGGGAAATTTCATTCTGTAACTTTTCTAATTGTGCTTTCATTCGTAACCTTTCTGCCATTTGCTGAAATTTGCCCGGCTCGTGAAAACGTAGGGTTCGTTTCGTTCGAACCGCAGGCTTCGCCATGATTCGATCATCATAAAATTTTACCAAGTCCTCCTGCTGAGCCTTTTCCACGTTTTGACTTTTGTTGAAAACTTCGCGTTTTTTGGCTCGAATATTCGCCTTGAGTGTTGGCGCCACAGTTGGGATGCTGATAGTACGGCCACTCTTATCGACTGTTCTCCCCTCTTCATCCAGAATCAAAGGCTTCGGTCGCTCAACTACTGGTGGAATAATAGTTGATAGCGAACCTTGAAGCTTAGCTCGGATTTGCGCTTGAAGTTCTGCAATTTTCCTAGCACGCTCTTCTTCTGGTTTGTTAACTGCAAGAACTTTGTTAGCCATAGCTACGGGCAATCCCACTTGAGGTAACGCCGCCAGTATTGGGTCCTTATCTTTGAGTGCGAGCAGAGCTCGTTTTCTTTCCTCAATTTCGCGTTGTGCATTCGCCATCATTAGTTTGATTTGTGCAGAGGACAAACTATTAGTTTTCGTTGTAGATTCTTCTATTTTTTGCTCTTTGTTGTCCTTCTTCGCTGGCGTTTCATCAGTTTTATCGTTGCGGGTTCGCAACTTCTTGGTGTCTTTACCGCCATCATCAACCTCATGCACACGTTTTCGAGATTTTTGAGAGGTTCGATAATAATCTAGAAATTGCAAAAGCTTATCTGTTATACGGTTAGCCTTTTTCTCGTCCACTAGGGATGACATTTTGTCCGAAATGCGTTGTCGATCGTAGCCATTGTATAGACAATTCTCCAGAGTGTTGACGACAGTGCTATCTTCAACGCCAATTGCTTTATAAACAATGTTGTTTATGTTTTGATGGAATTCTTCAATTTCACGACGTGTGTAATAAGTCATCGCGATTTCACATTAAATAAGTGTATTAGAATAAATACAATACTGCTCTTGCAGCACGACTCTAGACGGATAATTTGACGTTTGTGATTCTTCTTCTTGATGTTAACAAACAATCAGCTTGCACGTTCCTGAGTATCAGGTAGCTTTGTAGCCCACTGTAATACGTTGGACGTATGGTAAGGACGTGTGGTCACATAACATTCTAGTTGAACTACTGTAGACATGAACCTATTTTTATACGATGCGCTTGAAGTTTTAGACCATCACAATGAATTGACAGAAGATTATAATGGCGGCGAAGTGCTTTATGTAGAAGAGGTTATCGCGCAGAATTTACGGAAAAACTCTATTTGCATGAAGATTTTTCGAAAAATCACAAATCAAATTGTATCTAAAGTATAAGTGAAAGCAATTATGGATTTGGAAGTTGAAGTTGCTCATAATCTTGCGGAAAAGCCGCCTATAGTGATTATGGAGGAACAGCCGCTCCTAGATGCAGATAGAGATCAGCAACAGTTGAAATCCATTGATCAACAGCCTGGTTCACAACAACCGGACGATAATATTTCAGAGCAAAATATGTCGCCACAATCAATGCAAATGCTACATTCGTCTGTGCAGCAACAACCGCAGAGGGCTCAGCAATCACCATCGCATCCAACATCAGCTCAACAATCCCAACAAAATACATCAGCTATTCAATCCCTTCAACATCTCCAGCAGCCTCCTCCAACTCAGATTCAGCAACCGCAACAACATCCATCAATGCAACTACCATCACAACTCCAAAGGGAGTCTGATCAAGTACAACAATTACATTCGGATTTCGACTCGGACGATTTCTTTGAATTTAAGAATAGTGGACGCGGTGGATTCCGGTAAGAAACGAATTTAAGTTTTTGAAATATTTTGCCTAAGTTGGAATTATAGTGTGTTTTAGATCCGTTGGGCTATGTTTTATGTTTTGCTTTAAACCAGAACGCGTTGGAGCTATTTGTAGCAATATGTGGAGTTTGTTTTGAATTAAATTCAAACTGTATTCACATTCACCCGAATTTCAGAAAAAGCAAGTAAAGCCTACAAATAGCCGAAACGCGTTACGCAGCATAGCTCCGCGGACCTATACACACTGTGTTTAGTGTTTTGGTTTGAATAAGATTATCCATTGTTCTTTAGTGGACGACCTTGGAATCCTGGTGGTGGGCCACCCCGGTTTCGAGGGAGAGGCTTTGCTCCAGGAGGCCCGAATATGATGAGAGGTCGAGGTGGGCCACCTTCTTTTTTCCGTGGTCGAGGAGGTCCACCGGGTGGACGGTTTCCAGGGCCGAACTTTGACTCCAATTGGGGCCCAAATAATATGGGGCCTCCAGGGGGATTCAATCCACCTCCAGGGTTTGGAAATGCGCCTCTTGAGCTATGGGTGGAAACAAAATCGGATGACGGAAAATCTTACTTCTACCATGCTATAACCCGAGAAACAACTTGGACTCGCCCGGAAGGGCCAAATGTAAAAATAATGACTCAAGCTGATGTGGAGGCTATGAACGCGAGAAATCAACAACAACAACAGCAGCATCAAGCTCAGCAACAACCGCATAACTCAATGGCTCCTCAACAGCCGCTAACTCAATTGCCACCACAACAACAACCACTAGCACAACAGCAGTCTCAACAACAGTCGCATTCTACGTCTGAAAACAACCAGAAAGAAACGGGACAGGCAAATAATCACGTGCCTAATTCATCACCATCGGTTGCTAAAGAAAGTGAACCGCCAGAGAATCAGATTGCACCAAATGCTGTTATGAATAATGGCATTACAAAGCCGATAGAGCAATTGCCGGCATCTATTCCTCCAAATATGCAACAATCTTCTACATTCTTCCCGGGGGCCCCGCCTCATTTTAGTGCGCCACCATTTGGGATGCCACCACCAGGGTATGGAGGCTATCCACCAGCTGGTTGGGGGGTACCATGGGCGATCCAGACCTCGCACATTCAAGAACAACCTGCGAAAACTCTCATCATTAAACCAGGTGTTATCGATCCAGCTGTTATTGCACGTGCTGCTGAGTGGTCTGAACACCGTGCACCTGACGGCCGGCCCTATTACTATCATGCAGGGCGCGGAGAAAGTGTTTGGGAGAAACCGCAGGCTATTCGCGATCTAGAAGGTAAGCTTTGAAAAAAGTGGGGAAATTATATTTAATTAATGTTAGAATTATTTATATAAATTATTTTCGTGCTCTTGCGACAGCTGCACGCATGGCTGCTCATTCTGGAGCTACTCCACAATCAATTGCTGCACAAACAACAGCGACAACAACAATGGTGATGGGCCAAGCACCAATAATGACGCCAGCGGTAAATTTAGTTTCTGCAGGCACGTTTGATCCTATGGCGTTTGTGCCTAAGCCTGTAATTGTAGATCCAAATATAATGAAAGGACAAGATGCACAGGATCTTGCTGAGAAGGATAAAAAGAAAAAGGAGCAAGAGAAGAAGAAAAAAGAAGAAGAAGAGAAGATAAAACAGGCTGCTAAAATTCAAGATAAAAGCCGGCCGGTCTCAAGCACTCCCATTGCTGGAACCCCATGGTAAATAGGCTGTGTTTCTTTGAAGTTTATTAATTATTAAAACCTTGTAGGTGTGTTGTGTGGACCGGTGACGGAAGAGTATTCTTTTATAATCCGTCGACCCGCACGTCTGTGTGGGAACGTCCAGAGGAACTTTTGGAACGAGCAGATGTAGACAAAGCAGTTTCAACACCTCCCGAACAATTGATAGGAACATTAGAAAAGGAGAAGAAAAAGGATTCAAATCCGTCTATTGAAATCACTATTGTTAATAGCAAAGAGATGGATCAAAGTGCAGAGGAGGAGACACCTAGTAAAAAACTGAAATTAAGTGTGAATGGTGAGTCGAAAGTTGTTTTAAATGAAAGTTAATACTGAACTGCTTCCAATCACAGAAAATAAACAACCCGAGAAGAAAGTAGATGTGGCTAAGGAAGCAGCTATGGAAGCGGAAGTGCGTGCCGCAAAAGAACGTGCTTTGGTGCCACTAGAAACTCGTGTTAGATCATTCAAAGAAATGTTGAGGGAAAAAGATGTGAGTACTTTTTGAATTTCTGGTTCGTTTCTTACATCCCATTATTCTTAACTCTGTATCTCTGCGTGAATCTACTAGATGAATTATGCATCTTTTGCGCAAACCTACTTTGTAAATTATACACGAATTTTTTTTACAAATTTATCCTTTAAAGTTTTTTTTTTTCTAAACGAATGTGGGTTTTTTAAATAATTATTTTCTTGGCAGGTTTCAGCGTTTAGTACATGGGAAAAGGAGTTACATAAAATTGTGTTTGATCCACGATATCTCCTACTTACATCACGAGAACGGAAACAGGTATTTGAAAAATATGTTAAGGAAAGAGCAGAAGAAGAACGTAAAGAAAAAAGGAATAAAATGCGTCAAAAACGAGAGGATTTTAGAAAATTGATGGAAGAAGCTGGATTACATGGAAAGTAAGTTTAATTCATTGCAAAATGAAAATTAAAAAAAAAAATATATGTGAAATATTCTTCTCTTGCTTCATCAGATCGTCATTTAGCGACTTCTCACAGCGGTACGGCAAAGATGATCGATATAAAGCAATTGAAAAAGTCCGTGAACGTGAGAGCCTGTTCAACGAATTCATTGTTGATGTTCGTCGTCGTGAAAAAGAGGAGAAGATCCATCGAAAGGAAGTGGTTAGTATAAATTCACATTTTCAAAATCGTATTTTTGGTCTTTTGACGTTATTAGTAGAAAACGAATTAGAATATGGAAATTTTTTTCAGAAAAATCTGTATACAAGCATTAAATGTCTTAGGTAGTAAGTTTAATAAGTTCGTGTGAACTGAATGAAAGAACATGAAATAGTGTGATAGAAGATCAAATTTATAATGATCAATTCAATCAAATTTATAAAAATATAATGTCTCAAAATTGTGTTTAGATCATAATTAAATTATTGAATTTACAAAGGAATTGTTCGTCGTACCAGATCCAGATCAAATCCTATCTACTGCAACTCGTGCACGCCTGTTGAAAAGAACAGTATGGTGGTTAATTGTATTGCCATCCACCCACCCTACGTTATCTACCACACAGCAGGTGTGATGAGAGATGAATTACGGTACTTCACTATTGGATGGCGTTGATGACGTCCGCCCAGTTTGTGCGCTGTCTATCACACACACTTTATAGCATAAGTGATGGATCGCACATTGTTCGATAGTAGAGGCCCGTGAGAACCTAACATTCAGAAAACAAACAATGGTACATAAAGTTTTGCGAAAATTCAAACTTTATTCTAATCGAATAGCAAAATTTCTATATGAAAAGTAACTAATATGAAGAATAGATAAAATGTTGAAACAAGTTTTACTTAACACGGCTTTTTTTAAGTTTGTTGTTTGTTTCTAACGGAAAATATTTAGGAGTCGAACTATTTGGAGTGAAATTTAATATTGAATAGTATCAAATGGAGCAAATGTTAAGTAAATCTATGTTGATAATAATAAATATTGTACTGCATATTTAAATTCTGTCGGTCGTCCGTCTGTTGACATACTTAAAGGAGGAGAAAGCGGAAGGGAGAACATTCAAGAAAAAAAAACAATGTTGCATAAAAAGAGTAAACATAAAGACGCTCGGATTGGGAACACGAAAGTCGAATAAGAAGCAAAATTCAATTTTCAACCAATCGATTTTTCTCTGATTTTTGATATAATAAAATAATACCAAACCTTAGATGATTTAACTGGCAAATATATTTATAACAATACAACTATTACCGATGTGCACTTACATTCATTCTCTTTCGTCATCGACTTATTCTAGATTAAAAAAAATTTCATTGAAATGCTCCGTGAAAGATCGGACATAGACCGCCATTGCCGGTGGCCTGATGTTAAGAAAAAAATAGAATCCGATTCTAGGTATCGAGCCGTTGACAATTCTTTATTGCGCGAAGATTATTTTACGGAATACTGTAAAATAATGAAAGATGAGAAACGGCGCATTCGCGATCGTGAAAGAGATCGAAAAGAAAAAGACCGTGAGCGGGAACGCGAACGAGAAAAGAAAAGCGAGCGTCGGGAAAAGGAGAAGAATAAGCAGCACAGAGAAAAGGAAAAAGACAAGGATCGGGAGAAAGAAAAGGAAAAAGAAGCAAAGGACAGAAGTGACGAGGAAACTGAGAAGAAAAATAAAGAAGATCATGTAAGTTTTTGCTCAAATTCGTTTTCATGTGTAATTCATTATCACTTGAACCATCTGAGGAAATAATAAAATGTTACGATTTCACACTTGCGGACATAGTTGAATCATAAATAGAAATGTCGATTCTAAAAAGCTATAAAATTTAAATTTTCGATATTGAAATTTGGTGCCCGTAAACATTTGACATGTTTTGTTAATTTTTGAAACAAAAAATATCTTCTTCTTTGTTTAAATTTTGCCTATTATTTTGTTAAAGGAGGATGGGGAACGACAATCTACATCAGACGATGAAGCTGAACGTTTACAGAAAGAGCGTGATCGGCAACTACGTGCAGAGCAAAGCATAAAGGAACGAGAAAAGGAGGTACAGACAGAAGCTTTCATTTATAATAGAAAATTTATTATTCTAAACGCTATATTTTATTCTCTAGGTACAGCGAACACTTGCAGGGCATTTGAGAGAGCGCGATAAGGAACGTGAACATCACAAGCGTGACGAAGCTGTTCGCCACTTTAGCGCGCTTCTTGCTGACTTGGTACGAAATCCGGATTTAGCTTGGAAAGAAGTTAAAAGACAATTACGTAAAGACCACCGTTGGGAATTGGTTGAAAATTTAGAGCGAGAAGACAGAGAAAGGTAATTGGAATTTGAAATCATTCTAGCGCATTATTTTTGATTTTTTTTTTTTTTTTTGTAAGAATTTTCAACGATCACATTGGCGGCTTGATGAAAAAGAAGCGCGATAAGTTCCGTGAGATGTTAGACGAACTGCCGTCATTAGAGTTAACAAGTTCATGGAAGGATATAAAGAAATTAATCCGTGATGATCCACGATATTTAAAATACAGTAGCAGTGAAAAGGTATTCTTATGAGATGATTTGTTTTATTATATTTTCACTGAGCTAAATTATGATAGAGTGAACGAGAATTTAAAGACTACATAAAAGATAAAACAATGGAAGCTAAAACATATTTGCGGGAATTACTACAAGAGTGTAAACTTGTTACCCATAAAAGCTTTGAAATTGTTAAGGAAACACCAAATCATTTGAAAGAAATCGAAGAGATATTAAAAAATGATAAAAGGTGAATATAGCATAATATGGTGACTTGTTTTTTATACATTCATTTTTGCTAGGTATTTAGTACTTGATCACATGTCAACGGAGCGGACACAAATAATTATGGCGTATTTGGAAGATTTGCACAAAAGGGGTCCTCCACCACCACCTACTGCAAGCGAGTCAACGAGGCGGAAATAAATGCCCCGTAAAGATCTTCTTTATTTTACTTATTTTAAACACATCTTTAGATTATTTTCAGTGAAAAATTTTTCCATACCCTTTAAATATGATAAAAATGTAGATAGTAATTAGCATATTGCTACCAGTAATAAATGATTGTATCTTATTTAGAAAATAATTAATGACAAATGAAATGTCCAGCAATATTGGCAAACGCATAAATAACGATTACACGAAGCG
This sequence comes from Stratiomys singularior, assembly GCA_954870665.1. NCBI lineage: Eukaryota > Metazoa > Arthropoda > Insecta > Diptera > Stratiomyidae > Stratiomys > Stratiomys singularior. The sequence continues at coordinate 110,964,750 of OX940880.1, read as the reverse complement.
TGAAATTTATATGAAGAAAGTCATTGAAAAATTTACTGTGTTGTAATTTTCATATATGCGTTATTCGTATTTTTTTTAATAATATGCATTACGTTCCAATTGGGGTTTAAACATAATGAACCAGTAGTTACTCTTATAATTAACAGACATATTTTTATTTAATACAGTAACCCACCGAAATTAATCGACATTATTTCGTTTGCCTTTCCCCCGAAATAGAAATTTAAACTTTCAACACCACGTTAACACTTTCAGAACATTTTAATTTCCAGAAGATAACTTGAAAACGGCGCGTTCTCCTAAATTTTCTTCTTGCCATTTAAGTCATTTTTACTCTCAATTCATTCACAACTTATTTCTTCATTTATGTATATGATTTTCATTCTGTTTAGGTAGATACGTTAAGGGATAGAAGATTCACTTGTATTCTAGCAAATTTCATCATTGAGTCACGATTTATTGACCATAGTTTCGAAAAATCTACTAAAAAATGATGATTTGTACTGTAATCGGACTTATTTTGGATATACAAATCACCAAATTACTAAAAGGTAAGTGAATTTTATTTCCGCGTCATGTCATAATCAAAAAGAACTATTATAACTGTTCCTGTTGGTCCGGCAATCATTTGAAAACATAGCACATAACATTACTGAGAACTGACTTATCGTATAAAAGATTTATGGTAAGACAATGTTTTTAAGCAATGATGATAACGTGATAGTGACGAAACGATAGCATGTTATTTATTAGAAGTTCATAAGTAAGAATGCAATATTATTTGTTCAACTGTTAAATCATGCATTTTGTTTCGAAACCCTTTCTTCTGCTCCGAAAGCAGAACTAGTCACCAGAAAAAGAGGAGTAAAAAATTGTCTAAAGCTGAATATGACAAAGATAAATGTTACCTGTTGGATTATGGAGAAAATGTTATTTTTATGCATTTATGTCCCACAGAACATTTTATCAATAAAAAAAAAACCATCAAAAATATGGATTTAACCTAAAAGACCAAAAAAATAAATTTCAGTTAAGCACAATATGTTTTTACACATGTTACACAATAAACAATTGTAGCTTAAAATGTTGGAGACCAATAAAGGCTCCTGTTGGTCAGTTCTTCGAACTGTATTAAAGCTTGTGCGCATGATTTAATAGCAGTCAAATGCTTACTTACTAAACGTGCGCGTAACAGGGATAATGCACGTCAAACTTTAAAGATTTATTGTGCCACCGCTTCTGATGCAGCCAGAGCGGTTCAAACAGATCAATCTTTATCAGAAAGTTAAGGATATGCTTCTGTGGCCGAATTTTTATTTGATATATTAATTTCTACAAATTTTATATTCAATATTTCATGATTTTCAAGAGTGTAACAAATATGAAAATTCATATCTTATAATATATTTGTAGATTCAATAGCAATTATATCATGATGAGCAACACATTTTCGAGTCATAATATAAGCTCCATGAAATATTTCTTCATTTCATTTTTATTATCTTTCTCCACATTACCATCATGTATTGTACTCTTCCTTAAAATATTTCCTACCTCCCCACTTTTTTAATGTACCAGATGTGGGGCTGTTGTTGTTGTTAAAGTGTGTAAACGGATCAAATTAGATACCAATGCTATGATAATGCCTAATTTTGTTTTATATTCATTATATCAACGTTAGAAACTTAAATCCCGATGTAAGTATTGTAAATTAAACAACGCATTCCAATTAAAAGAACATGCAAATTGTCATTATGACATCATTGTTAATTTCACATTCACTCGAAAATTATTGGCCAAGAATAATCCCAATTAGATTGATTAATGTGTGAAATTCGAATATAGAATCATCAAATCAAAATTGAAAGGCTCCATCAGTATTTTATTCGAATATGTTCCTCGTTAGATCAAGATGAATTCAGATAAAACGCAGGCAATATTCATCACAAGAAAGAGACGCCAAACACTAATAAACTTAAAACAATAGAAATCACATGGATGTCACGAAAGACTATTTCGTGGAAGGACGTTTGGCATAAAAACCAAGATCCTATATACAAATATGTTGCAGCCGTGATAAGAACTGTTTTGCAAATTCGTTGGTACATTACGAATGCAGACGTTTCTTAAGATTTGACCGTAGAAACTTATTTAAAAAGGGCACACGTAAACACTTGGGAATTTTTTACACGGCAGAAATCTCCCCTTAAATATACCCTGACAATTCTACGTCTTCTGGAAATAGATGCTTGTGAGAAGTATGCAAATAAACGCCAAAAAGTTAGATAATTTTTCACAAAAATTTCAAATTAGGGAGGAAGTATTTGGAAAGTTAAGATAGGACTGAAGTAAAGATGCTTAATCGTAATAACTTTCAATAATCTGCATTCCAAGTGGAAGAATTCCGTTACTTTCTATATTCCTCGTACTCTTATTTTCAAAATTAATCTGTACATGTACTGGCATAAATTACCTGTGTAATTTAGGTACCCGAATAGAAACTAAAGCAATTGCATTGTAATCGCGATGATGTCTTAATCATGAGTGTGATATAACCACTTTTTTGAAAGCTGTGCCCACGTAACATTCAAGTTTTTACAGCAGGCATTTGATTGTGCGAGTGTTCAAATATTCCACACTAATTCATTTTTATTTTCGTTTGAATCACATTGAAGTGAACAAAGAAAATATTTTAAATACTTATTGTAATACGTGAACATTGAAATACTTATAATAGAGATCTTCAAGTAGACAAATTTTAAGATGAATCGTCTTCATTAGATTAAACTTACTTCTAATTTAGTAAAGTTAATCTCATATCATCATAGCTCCACTTGCCTAGCGTTTTTTACTTTACCTCTTTGATTTCACTAGTAGCTTGCTTATTGACTTTTTCTTGAGATGGCTCAGTTGCGGGTACACTCTGCTGAAGAGTCGACGAATGTGTTATGTAGTTCGGTTTCGAATCAGGTGTTGTGGCAATCTAATACAGCAGCGTACTGTCGCAAAACGGTTTAAAGACGGTTATTCCTTTGCTGTTTTTTACTAGCGAACCTACAATAAGTACAGGATGAGGTGTTGAATCGTGCTCGGTGTTTCGTTCATTAAGCTGACAGAACTATATTCAAACTATCTTTAGAAGATGTTCTAGAACATCGAATAAAGAATATTACTCCACACGAGTCTAGATAGGGACCAGCTTTGGGATAACTATAGAAAAGAATGGAAAGCATTGAAAGCCATCTTCTGCATTATATATAGGGCGAAAATGGGCAGAATGATTAATTGGGTCAGAATGGAATGCTAAGCTAGACCAGAGATTCAGTCTGTGTGCTAGAGAAAGTAGTTGCGATTCACTTCCAAAAGATTTAACATTCGCATCTGTAAGATATCGTGACTGGTTTGTTATTGCAGGCAGTCAGTATTCGGGATGGTAGTTTCTCGCACAATTATCGAAATGACAGTATTTCGGCGGGATTTTATTGGTGATATTGGAAGTGCATACACATCGATCATCACGTTTATATTGATCATCTTATTTTATGAATGCGGAACAGATATGCTTGAAGCTAGCTACCGGTTTCCTGCTAGTGATAAGAGAATTGGTGGGTAAAACTTGATTTTGTTGGATTACCACTAGATTTAACATTTAACGTTCTGAGAAATGAAAAAGTTTTATTCGATCAATTTATATCAGCGGATGAACCAAACGTTTTGACAATAATCTTGCGGTGATCATTCATTTCTTCGTCTATTGTTTGTTTGCGTGGGACACGCACAAGTATGCATTGAATGAGATTGAAATTTCACTAATTCAATTCAGACCATGCTGTGATAATGGTTTTAGCAGCCAATTTGAAAATGAAAGTAAATACAGTGTGCGGCAGGTTAATGTTGCCACGCGATTGAAGAGACGAGGAGATTAAAAGATTGATTGCAGGTGTGTTTGTTGTAAAGTGTGTTTGTTGTGTGAGTTAATTAAAGTGGCCTTCCAAGGGAAATTTCTTTGAATGGCGGCTAACAGTCTGTTGAAAGAATTTGCCGGATGATTCCAGTCAATTGTGCCTCAAATCGAAAAGGTTGCAAAACGATGGTAATAGAGAGTTTATAAAGCGGTTAATTGTCATGCAAACAGTAAGAAGAATAACTGCTGAATCAAACCGATTGTGTGGTATAAACATGGAGTAATTACGAGAATTTGATCACTGAGATGACAGCCCAAACAAAATATTAATCTGAATTTTTAATCAGTTTCGATTTTGCTCTTTTATTAACAGGTACCCTGTCCAATGTATCACATATGAGGCAATCTTGCTACCAACCATACTAAATAGATGTAAGATATGTGAGCAAATTTATAGGTGATTTTAAGAGCTGCTATTCTACTGCTGTTTTCACTTAGAACCTGCTTTTACTATCACCTATAAATTTATTCATATATGATACATGGACTTAGTATGGTTTGTACAAAAATGTGTCATGTATCATATGTTATACATTGGACAGGGAACCTATTAATACAAAAGCAATGATTGCAGTATTAGTTATTAAGGGCAGTAGTTTGTTTATCAATTTCATATATGAAAGTGATTAACAACACGGATTAATTGCAACATTATAAACTTTGCTTATGACAACAGAATTTTTTGTAATGTGCTCGAAATTATCCAAAATTTTACATTGGAATACTAGCCCTGATATCCATTGGCCGTATAAACTTTCCACTTCTTTTCTTATCGTTATTTAGTTGTATTTTGTTAGGTTGGTAGGTGTTTTGATTTTGAAACTTCTTGTGAACACTTTGCCTTTCTCAGATATTTTTCTAAAGGAATTCATTTTTATTATTACTGACTTTAGCTGAAAAATACTATATACTAAAAATACTATTACAATATATTATATTCAATATATAATATTATAATTAATCCTGCTAACTTGTAGTTAGCGCTATATAGAACTATAGAATGAATAGATTTCATTACTTGCAATATACGTATCCTTCCACATGGTATGTAACTGTAAAATGTAAAGTATAACAAATTATGATTTTTTGTATGTCCTTAGTTGATAACCTTGTTAAGAAATGGGCTCCACTTGTGTGGTTAGCTCCCGGAGAACAATTTCTACCTCTCGATGTCAATGAGTTCTTGGAAAATGTGCACGCTCACCATGAACAAATTAGTGACGCGCAATCGATAAACACTCAGTTTTACTCAAAGTATGATTCAGAAAATACAATAACGAATCCAATAATACATGCAAAGCAAAATAATGATAAAGTGTTTGGGGAAAGAAGAACTTCTAATGGACTCTCTAGCGCTTACTCTAAAATCATTCAGAACCAGATACCCCTTGGAAAATCGTCTGAGAAAACGTATCTTGTAACAAACCATGAGATTGGTTAGTATTAAAATATTGTTTTAAAGATTTAAAATTTAGTCCAATGTTCTTGTCTAGAGGAATTGTTATTCAATAAAAGCTCATTCATTTATGGAAAGGATCCGAATAAATTCAAAGTACCAATTTATGCAGTGGTGAACATATGTTTGCACACAATTGAGGAGAAGGAAGAAATATACGAAGGTAAAGAACATTCTCTTTCATATTATTTAAAAGGGATTCATTACCATCCTTTCTTTTTGAATTATACATATAGTTATATAAATTTCTCAATGGCATTTTTCGTAAAAATTAGTGAAACAAAATAGACAAGACTCTGATACGCAAGTCAAATCATCGTCTCCATATCAGCAATTTATCCCGATTCCGCGTGCTGATGGCAATGTAAGATTTTATAATATTCCAGTGGACTTAAGGCTTAACAAGACATATTATATGAACGTTAAAAGGAAACGTGATACAGCGGATAAAAGACAACAGAGCACTTTGGAAAACTTGAAAAATGTGATAAAAAGTAACTTCATATCTAATCTCGCAGATAATGTCAAGTTTTCACTAGACGAAAATGCTGGAAATGAAACTAATCAATTGGATTACGATCCAACATCAACTAATATTCCCAGCTTCCAAGTAACATACTGGATGTTTTATCCGTACAGCCAGGTAAGAAAATAAAACGATATATATTCGGAAATCAAACAATACTCGATTGTAAAAAATCTAAATCTAATCCTAACATCTAAATAATCGAAATCCTCATTTTGTAATGGAAAGGGAAAAGCAATGTGTACAATGAGCCTTGGCCCTCTAGGACGAATTCCTATCCCACTCATATTCGGAATGTGTATGGGTTCGAAAAAGGATTTTGGAAGTCATGTGGGTGATTGGGAGCATATGAGTCTGTTGTTCAAAGGATCTGTGCATCCAGAATCCATGTATGTCTCGGCTCACGATGCAGGAGCATATTATTCGTATAATAAGCTAACGGAAACTTTTGAATTTCAAAGTCAAGAAACTCGAAACGGGATACTCCAAAGACCAAACTTTCCAAAAACTGTAACTACATCCTTCAGTCATCCCGTTCTATTCGCTGCTCTGGTGAGAGAAAACATACGTTTTCATGTGAATCTCTTTTGACAAGTGTTTGTTTTCAGGGATCTCACGGATTATGGACGGCTCCTGGAAAACATAGATTTGTCAGAGTACCTCGTTTATATGATGTGAACGGATTTGGCATTCCATGGCATACCTGGAAAATTGTTGAGATAACTTATGACAACATAAAATCAGGTAAAATTATTTGCTTTTATAGATGGTCAATTATCCTTTCATGTTTAACATTCTAGAACGATTTCTGCCGCCGAAATGGTTGCAATTCAAAGGTAAATGGGGTAATCCAAAGAGTAATTGTCATCCTTTAAGGCGAATCGGATTGAACTTTTGCGAATATACAGATGGACCAACTGGAATTCCCTTAAAGCCAGCCCATTTCCATTGTAGTATGTAGTACGTGTATTTGTTTTTTTTTTGTATTTTTTTGTACTTTATTTATTTAATAGTGAAAGCCATTTTTGTTTTGTTTTTTGCTTGGTAAGTGTAAGTGTAGCTGGTTAAATTTTAGAAGTAAATATTTGGCCGAGATGGGTTGGCAATGGATAAAAATTGTGAGAATGGATGAGAATGGTAAGTAGGTTTTGCAATTTTAATGTACCTTACAGATATAACCATTTAGAAATGAGGAAGTAGCGAGTTGGAAACGGAAACATTCAATAGTCCAACATAAAAGCTCACATTGCTTATGGAATGAATTTCATTACACGTATTTTTTTGGGCATGTCGGGCAATACTATGGTAATAATTTTTTGAGCTACTTTTACGCTGAGGTAGGCGTTAAAAATGAGGAATTTCTTGAACTCCATTCGCTTTTTTGTTATTTTTCTCATCGATTGAAGGAATGCTAAAAATTCCTTTATATTGTTTTGTTTCGAATAGATTTGATGCGAAGGTTGAAAATAGTTCTACAAATCATATTTTCGGAAGAAATTGCAATTTTTTCGTATAGTATAATAAATGAAAAATATAAAATTGCATATTTATGCACATTTATGCATATGTGGATATGCATCATATTATATGGATAAAAAATACGTACAACACCCGAAAAATTACCTTTAGAAAATTAAACTCCGTATTATGCTGCTGTTGTTTTAAGGCACTGATGGAGTTTGCAAAGTCTGACCTTCCTAATTTCTAAACTTCAAAATACCACATTCTCAAAGTATCTTGAAGTTAAAGCATTGTACAGGTATTTTGGGTGTAGGAGTACTCCCATTTTAATTAGGAATTTTTATAATTATTCCATCGTGCATATGTTCTGACTGCGTACGTAACTTATATAAAAGTAACTTATATATATATGCGGTACCATATATAAAAGGCGACTTCCATGTTTGGATGAATGGCGTATTTACATATAAATATGAGCTATCAACGTGACTGCTTACTTGTGGGCAAATCATCAACACAATGAAAGTTTCTTCTCAAAATATTGGTTTCTACAATTTATCGATATAAGCCCCTACGAGCTTACCGAAGGACCTATTGTTCCTTCAGGAAGCGGACTTGAGTCGACTGTTCGATCCGCAAACGTTCGTGTATAACTTGAACGCATATTCCCCAAGAAACACTACTTACCGTCACGTAAAATAGGGAATCTACGACAGATTCTCATATGCCTTGCCATGTCTTGACTTCAGTCGCCATTTTCGCGAACGGGCTAGTGCGTGTTTCCAGGCCTGGATATCGTCTCACCCTCGCGTGAGGTGAAGGCCTATTACAAGTTAGTATTGGAACAGTAGAAGCAAGCATAAAGGTATAAGATATAGAGATGCCTTATCCGTGTACAAGAGCGTATAGGAGCGTCCGAAGTTATAAGCTTATATTTTTTCCCCGCATCAGCTGTTGCAATGCTTGCCTCCATTCGTTCCTGCCATTTGTGTCATACGAAGTATGATATCCGAAATTCTCTCGAAATTGCAAAGATTCCGCTCAATTAGAAGCACATTTAATCAGCATTCACAATTTACTATCTAATTATATGTAAAAATATGAAAACTACATTCCAAAATCGCTAATAACAGCTCATAAATGCACAACTTTTACGTTTTTTGTTAGAGAGCATATATCTGCCTTGAAATTTAAAATTATCCATCAATATTATTGGCGACAATTTCACATAAAAGTTAACTTACCAACTACATCATTTAAATAGCAAATTAAAAGATTTGAACACATATGATTAGCTTAGTGTAGCCTGGAGATCAGCTTCAGATTGCAATTTGGCTCGAGCAAATTAAATCCGAAGTCGAGCAGCTGTGAAAATTGTATGGAATCAGCGGGGCTGAATTCTACGGGAAATGATATTCGTGTGGAGTTAACATTCCGGTTAGGTCGATTCTCCTCTGTCCATGGGCAGTACGAATTTGTCAATGATTTTGGACTTAATGTAATTAAATTTTTCATAATATGATTGAGTTAAGGGAAAAATATTGTTTATGAATATTTGGATAGTAAAATGTGAATGAAAAAGCATATGCTTGTATTATAACAAGGAAATAGTGTATTGTTTGTGACCATAGTTCGAAATAGATAGAAATAGCGAAATTTTCGACCATTCATTTATTCTACCTCTGATTATTTTTAAGTAAGTATTGGTGAATTGGTGTTAATATGCGATACTTTTGATGATTTCGGACAAGAATGTGAGCGTAGGGCCTCTCTATATCTTCTTCCTCTATGGCGATACGAGAAAGATGACGGGAGAAATTTTCACAAGCTGTCAAAACTTGACGTGATAGAATTGATTAGTATTCGTGGAGAATTCTTGTCGGGTATTGAAACTTCGCATGAAAATGTGAGGATTACTACCACAGATCCTCAGAAAACACTCACGAATCTGGCATCAAATTGAAAGTTAGTAATGTGTAAAATGTTTCCCTGAAAGTTAGCAAATTTTCGAGAGTACTTACTTTGTAGTACATAAGACAGGGTAATCTGAGCAAGAGGATTTTTCTGTTGAATGTGCGTTTCAATACCATTCTGTGCGTTAGTTATACTTATGCAAACTTGTACACTCTTAATAGTCCATTATAGTCTCTCCCATCTAGATTTAATCGTTTTTGGCACGAATCAAACATCGATCGTAACATGGCGACATTAGAGGATAAAATACTTGGCGAAAAACTGGAATACTATTGTAGCAGCAGTGAGGATGAAGACACTGGTGATAGTAAAGCGGATATGAAATCAGCAGTCTTAGTGAATGATAGTTCACCACTGCAGGAACGGTCACAAGAAAGGAAATGGCAGGGAAATTCATTGAACACAGGCCCGAAAGGTGTTGTTCAAGATTGGCAACTATATAAACAGGCGGAAGCACAGCAACGCGATGAGCATGAGAAAGAACGTTTAGAAATGTTGAAAAAAATGAGTTTGACATGTACTAGTGCTCGAGAAGACGCAGAAAGGAAAAAAGATGAAGCAGTGGAAAGGGAACTTGCAGAGTTACTTGAAGATGAGATATTACAGCAATTTCAAAAACAACGCCTCGCAGAAATGATGAAATTGTATGGGCAACAGCAATTCAAATTTGGGAAAGTAATCAATATATTATCTGGTGACCAATTTCTTAGTGAAGTTGAAAAGGAATCGGATAAAACCACAGTGATTGTACACATTTATGAAAATAATATTTCCGGGTGTAAGACGATGAACAACTGTATGGAAACATTGGCCGCCGAGTATAAACATATAAAATTTTGTAAGATCTGCAGCACGGACGCTGGAACAAGCTTGATGTTTAAGAGTAAAGCCTTGCCAGCATTATTAGTTTACCGGGCAAACCAAATTATCGGAAACTTTATAAGAATAACAGATGAATTAAGTGATGAGTTCTATCCATCAGATTTGGAGGGATTCTTGATTGAGCATGGGATATTGAATGATAAAAGTAAAGTTGAACTGAATATCTAGCTGTAATATCATTGTCTAATAAAGGTCGTAATACTCCTACCAATTAGTAATGAAATTCCGCTTTCGTATAATTTTGAGCAAAAGACCTTGTCAGATTTCCAAATAGCACGGAATTTTGGAAGTGCACTAGATGTCCCTCTACATGCATTCACGTAAAAAAACAACTTTTTTGTACAAGTATAGTTTGTATTAAACAGGGCACTTAGTACAATTAACATAAATACCAATTCTTTGATTTTTCACCACCTTTGACATCCGTTAAAACTAAGTAACTGAAAATATAATTATACGATCAAGTGACAAAATTTCGATAAACTTGCTTAGTTGCACAGTTCACTGCATTTTCAATAAGGCAATACGAACGAAAATTAATTAAAACTGAATCATCAATGAACATTAAGGGGTAGTTCACATTCCATTATTTGCTAGTTTCTCAGTTTTGAATTTCTAGTCGGCTTTTCGCATTCAAACAACGGTTATTACTTGAGAATGCTCTAATGTTGCATTTGTTGCTTCGGTTTCCTTATTGATCATATGAGTCGGTGCTATATCCCGCGCCGACTTCTCACCCGGCAGTGGCTGTGCTGTTAATTGTCACTTGGGGTTCTCTACACGTTGGTAGCGTGGTTTATTATGTGTGAATGGTAAATATCTATATTTAACCATATGCTGAAATATAAAGCAAATGTATATTAACAAATCAAATTTGCTGCACAGACTCATATACCATTATTTGCCGCTTCATTGTTATACAGAAAAGTGTAATGAAATACATAACTAATATTGGCCAGAATACCGGAACGTCGAACACCTCAAAGAATGTGCATATCAAGCCAATCACAGTACTTTTCACAACGGCGTACCAAAATTTGAATTCTGGTAAACGTCGAATGAATGGTCGAAATTCTTCATTCGCTTTAGTTGGTAGCTCAGGTCCGCCATCATCTAAATATTGAGAGAAAATCTTCCGTTACTAATGCTGCTATTCATATTTTTATTTGTACTTTGTAACGATGATTTAAAAGTGTGCGCAGTATCTCGAGAATATATTGGATAACTATTGAGTGTTCTAAGTGAAACTATAGAACACTCATATTAAAACCATAATTTTCTGGATAAAATTCATCGGGATTTCTGGGCTAATGTTTTTCTCGTGTAATCATGTCGTTTTGCATATTTCATTTTTTTAATTCCAAACAAAATGTGCAATATTTAACTCACCATCAAATTCAAGGGCGGGATCTATCTTGGGTGTTAAAAATGCTATAAACAAATTCAAATGATAAATTCCCAGGGCATATGTAACTATATACCATCCTTGATGTATAAATATTCGAAGCAAAAAAATTATTATTAGTCCGATTGCTGCTGCCCATCGAAACTTCGCATGAGGAGTTAATCGATCAAGAAATGATTGATAAGCCTGAAATCAAATTAAGCGTTACAAATAATTTTGCCTATCATAAACATTGCCATTAACTCAAGCTCACAAACACACCGCCGACATATTGGTTGTCTGTTAACTTTGGAAATTTACACGATCATGCGTAAAATGTGATATTGGTTCAGAGTGCTTGTGGATTTGTAAACTTGAAACGATCTTTTATCACTACATACTTGTGATAATCGAATAAAGTATTTCGTTACGCCGCCGCTACTGCTGCTCGAACTTGCTTCCTCATTCATCATCCTCGGATTTATGTTGTGTTTCACTTATTACAACTAAATTTATTTTGTTTGTGAATACTTGATAAAAAATAATTCACCTACAAAAATATCGTCTACCTCATATTTAGTATTGAATTCTGTCATTACAAAAATCTGACCCGACTTAATCAAGTCCTGCTCCACGTCATGTCACTGACATTACCAACATGAAGTTGACAGCACTAATGGAGGTATGGAAATGATGTTTTAGGCACCTACGTGCTGCCACCTTATGAGTTTTATTATCTGCCGCAAACATGAAACATTTGCATGATTTAGTCTGTATTTTAACGATTATGCCCCCAAGCACTTTATGTGATATTTGTGTTATTTATCGACAGTTTATTTTCACCCAAACCTGATTATCTGTAATTTTGTTATTAGTTATATGTGTTTAGATTGTGGTGCTTTGTTCATGTTCCGCAATAGAAAAAACGTCTGAATGTTTATTTTGATACGACTATGACATTTTGGCGATTGAAAAAATGAAGAAATGTAACATGAGTCTTTCATGAATCAATTACATCAATTACATGTTCGAAGGTAAAAGTACTGTTTTTAGATTATAAAAAACGTCGTTAGAAGCTAGAAGGAAACAGGATAAAATGAACTTGATTAAGATTTACTCTGTTTGTTTAGTAAGAACAGATACAATTTAAAGTGTCTACTAGAAAATAATTTAAGTTTATTTAACTATAAATAAGTAAAAGTTTTTATAAATCAATGGCGCCTGATCTTCTGATGTCAGATTTCTTTCCGGTCGTCGTGATCGAAATGGATTTATAATGGCTGGAAGTATAATTTCCATTGGTCGATCCGATTCCCGTAAATAAGTTTTAAGATCCAGTTCTGATTCATAACTCGTGTAAGATGTGATTAGAACGGAACACTTAGTAGATACGCTTGCTCTAATTGTTTCAGGCCATGTATTCGATGAATTATACCCCGTTGATCTATATATTCCTGGATTGAAGAAGCAAACTGCCGAGAAAAAACAAAAGACATATGTGGGGATTATGATAAAAAAATAATATTTGTTACCATAAGAAGGTTCTAAGTATGATGTACTAGACCAATAGTCATGATATAAGCAGTTTTCGAAGTGATAATTTATCGATTTTCCTTGTTGCCGGCACAGTCTGCAAAGTCTAATATGAAATGCGTTATTAAAATGAAAGAAAAATATAACGAACAATTGGAAAATATATAAATTATAGCTGACTGAATAGAAGTTCTCTATGTAGTTCGCGATTATGTATGTTTTTGTACTCTAAAAAAGGGAATAACAGTATGTGTAATAAGTGTCCTTTTCGTTGATTTTCTAGAAGTGGTTAGCTGTTTATTCGAATAATACAGAACACAAACCAATTCCAAAAAATTTTCCTATCTATTTCGTTATTGAATAGATTAAATGAATAGTGATTCGGTGGTATGATATAACACAAATATGTTATATCTTCAATACTTCGGTGGTATATCTTCAAATATTAACTTCATCTGTGTTAATCATTGGGAAGACAACATAGTCTCATCAAATCATTTGCTTAGAACTACCAATGATTAATTGCTATGATAAATTGCCAACTCCTAATGATACATGTCAATTTATCGTATTTCTTTAGTTTTTTCATTTTAGTTTAGTATATTTTGCTATCCTGGCAATATATGTGTTGCAATTTCTTGTGATTGCATTCAGTAATTCTTTTTTTCATTTTGGTCATTTGTTTGCCTATTGATTTTGGATCTTCCATTTGATATTGCTGTAGATGGGTGGCATTATATTTGGACGTTTATTTTTCACTTACTTTAAGTGGCAGTTTCGGTGCTTAAGTTCCCATGGAAAAATTAATAATTTGATTTCTTATCCTTGCATTTGACTACATATGGATTCATTCAGTGTGTTATCTTATATCTATAAAAGATATCTATAAAATCAAGGAATTTTGAATAAATAATCTTTCGTTGCATCTTTGCTTTTATTATATATCTAAATGGGTGTATAAACATTCACCATTGTGTTGAAATGCAATTATATGGTCCGGCTAGTCGGTTGTATTTTGTTTTTCTCTTGCCATTTTTTTGACTAAAGTTTCTGTAGATACTCAAAGATTTGAAAACTTTTTTTGTTGATATCTAATTGTTCTGTTATTGCCATACTAAACATCTACTAGATACAATGCACTTGCTCTCATAGCAAAGCATGAGTCGACTACCGGCATCTTCTGTCGGATATAATTATAAATGAATTGCTTTCTAAACATCTCCAAATCAGTTGCTTTGTACTCTGTATAAAGGTATATAAATTATTTATAAAGCATTCCTAAGTGGTTTTCTCTATAAATCATGCCTAAGTGTTTTTCTGTGGCAATGAATGTATTCGGAATTGGAAGCAGTCCCTGATTTCGTAGCTATTTATCTCAAGAGAAAATGTTACTTGAGTTAAGGTAGTGTAGAGGTAAAGGATGAGAATGGCGAAACGTTACTATGATGGAATCATGGGTGCCATAATTTTTTCGAACTTAGTGAAGATTAGTATATGAGTAACAATTGCGAATATGTGGTTTATAATCCTTTGCATAGCTTCGATTAAACAAAAACATTAAATTTGTTGGTTTAATATCTGATTTTGGTCTAGAATATTGGAGTACGACACAATGTTCTTACCTTCGTTTTCTTAGAACAGCCAACTGCGCGGGCGGTATATTTAATTCAGGTCCAACAAAAACAATGTCTAACGTTACCAAATGGGGCATCAGATGCAGCAAAAACGCCTCCCATTTTTCTATTGTATCAACTTCGAAATGGTGTTCAGCACCTACAAAGTCATGTTTTGAAAATAAACGGATAGAAAGCAAAAAACCTGAAGTAACCTATTATATGTAAAACCAAATTGGGCGAGCGCAATAATTCTGCGAGCTTGAGTCCAAACCAGGTGGTTAGAACAGGACTGGCAATTTGTGTTAATTCAGTGTAAAAGATCAAATTACTTATATCTTCGGATCGCAAAAACAAAAAACAAGAAATGTTATTTGTATAGATTTGGCTATGCTTCAAAATGTAGTTTACCGCTTAATTTTTGATACAACCTTCCGAAAATTTGATTCATAGACGATAAGTGTTGCGACGGTTCATCTGTAACTTTTGATGGGAGGACGGGTGTTATTTTTCCAAACTTCGCTTGATGGCTTATAATTTTCTCGAAGAGTTTGAAATGCTTGCAATAATTTCTGTGCGAATCTGGTAAATGATCTTGATGATTTCGGCAAAATGAAATCTGTTCGCATGAAAAAAATAAATTTTATGATGGCATTTTCTTCATATTGCTACCTGTTTACAATGACTACAATCGGCTAACTGATCCCATCTCCATTGATGGCAATCTTTATTATTGCATATTCGTGGGAATAGTAGAATTTCTTTTTCGAATATGAGCAATGAGCGACCGAGGAAATCTTCACAAGAATCAATAGTACATATTTGAATAGTTTGGTATTGCTTGTGTGAAACCCCCTTGGTAGCAGCATACACGTGTCCTCCTTAAAAAATGCGTTTAAAATTTTTATGTTTAATATTTTTGTTTCGAATTAACCTCTATGTTTCGCAATCGTTTTAATGGCCACACAAAAATCTTGGTGAGAGCTTTTATCCAGTGCCAAATGTTCAAATGAGCAATAAGATACCATTTTACACTCATCACATATTATAATTCTCGTGAGGGACTCCTTGCAGAACTAGTCAAATAGATACTACTAATAATATCCTTAGACTAAAGTTCAAATTAATTTTTTTTTAATTTTTATTAATTAATTTTTATTTTTTAATTTATTGGCTTATCTATGAAGCCATTGAAGTGGCATATCCCTATGGAAATAGCTAAATTTGCCCAAAATGGGTTGAATAGCTTTCAACAGAGAACAACCATTCTTATCATTATCATAATGAATTGCTTCTGATGTTAGTATCATAAATCAGTGTTATTTGTAGAGTATATAAAGACAAATATACATCTAACATTTCAATGTATATTTCAATGTACCGGCTAATATCTTTAACAATGGTGGTATATTATTTATATATATGTTTATTATTATTTATTTATATGTATTCACTCTTAATATGAATATATACTTATATAAATTGTGTGTACTGTATATTCATATGTATTTTCATAATTTAACATAACATATATGTACGCGCATTTTGCCATTCAAAGCTAATACATCACTTAAAATTCGTTAAAGGGCTTATAGCACCCATGTGTACTTTCAATAGGTCAATACGCACTTATATCATCATTTCCAACAAGTATACCTGACAAAGTGATTGTAAAAAGTACCGGCGTGGATTATAAATGTATTCTATGTATTCTTCGTCGTCCGTATCTTTTTCCTCGATAAACTCGAAATTCACAGATCCAACCGATGGTATTTTTTTGAGATTATTTATCATTTTGGACAGAGTTAATTTATTTTCATCACTGTATTTATTGTTGATCTCACCTGAAAATGTTTAGCCGTTAATTGTCTATTAATCATCCGTAACAACCCTCATACCACTGTAACCTTTAACTCGAAAATCCTCGTTCACAGTTAATAAATTTTTATCACTTATTTTTGCGCGTTCCATGGATCGCTTACTACAGCCACTTTCCCTATACAGTTACCGAATGAATGAGATGAAATCTTTTGCAGTTCTGCAAAATATGTACATAAATACCTAACCAGAGAGATTTGTTCTTAAAAATAATTCAATACGCCCCTCGGTGATTGTGCCCAGGAATTAAACTAATTAACGAAAAAGAGTGTGAATGGCAAGCTGATAGTGTCAGGCTGCTGCGCATAGTTCTTTACATGTGCATTCATGTATTGTTGGCATCTTAACATATTTTTATGGGGCCGTTGGATATTTGTGTGCTATTGTTACAATGAGATGAATGAAAATGAGTCTAAAAGTAGATGAAAATCTGATAGCTGGGCATTGTAGAGTAACACATATGAACCGAACTACTGATGCATGTTTTGAGTTAAATTTTAATTTCAAATAAATGCATCTTGAAAAAATACATGATATAAGTTGTATGCTGTCATAATCACTATCTCACACTGAAAAGAAATGTATTATTATTATTTGGATTATATTAATTTATGAAGGAACTAGTACTCGATTTAGCAGTGGTAGAATCTTTAGGTTCAGTTTAGGCTCAAATCAATATGTGACTAAGACAAAATGTTATGGTGCAGGAGAAAGAACATACATACAGTACCACTAGCGTGCTCGGCATACTAAACTTTTCCGTTGAAACGTAAATCGTGGCGCAAAAGTAGTTTTTGAATGACTTACGTTAAGTATTTGAGATTTAAATCATTTAGGCTGATGTTTAGATAAAAACATAGTGTCAATTAAAAGTTTATAAGGTTCGAGTGCTCGTAAATTTGATCTTGCATAATTTGACTGAGCCGAGGTTCAAACCGGAATTAGTTTGTGCACATATTGAACTATCTTACCGATTCAAAGTAATTCCAGTCAGATGTCATTCGGGTATTCGGTTGTCAGGTTGGTAGCAACAGTGAGGTTAAGTGTGCACACGAAACTCAACAGCTGGTTCAAAGTGCTGTGCTGTGTAAATTTTCATTAGATTTTCTCGTGGAAAATAAACTCGGTAATTGGTTACATGAATTCGTATATTTTTCGATATGGTATGTGTTTGACGTGACCAAGTGATGCGAAATATACCAAATCGTCATCTTCTGGAAATTATGAATAATTGTTCACTGGATCAGAATTAGGTTTATCTGCGGAGGTTTCCATAAAGTTGTTTTTCACTTTTGGTTGCGTATACTAGCATCTAAATCTGATCGTAGTAGCAATAAGACATGGTTTCATGAAGATATGTGATGCGTGTCGCATGGCGTTGTCAAGCTCAACCCTTTTATCGCATGAGTTTGTCACTGGTTATCAATGCTTTGTTATTTGTACTTAATCGTTAGAAAATCGTGAAACGATGTATGAATTGAAGACTCTGTTGCCGGTATTCGAAATAGATGTGCCAAAATGTATGTACGCTATGAAGAGTTTAACTTTAAAACGTGAAACTGCAATCAGTCCCCTCATGACAAAAGAAGGAACACTTGAAGTAAGTGGCTCGTGTGCTTGGAGACAAAATGATCCTGTCTTGGTGGAAATTCGACAGAGAATTGATAATATAATGCAAGTTGAGTAGTTCTGTAAAAAAACGTGCAGGAAAAGCACGGCAGTTA
This sequence comes from Stratiomys singularior, assembly GCA_954870665.1. Classification (NCBI taxonomy): domain Eukaryota; kingdom Metazoa; phylum Arthropoda; class Insecta; order Diptera; family Stratiomyidae; genus Stratiomys; species Stratiomys singularior. Next base: position 110,946,355 of record OX940880.1, on the reverse strand, counting down.
GAAACGGTGTCTTCTTTGAATATGCGCTGAAAATAAGTTATCTGAAATCAACTGCTGACTTAATTACTTTTATTTTCTTGAATTAGTTACATGCGTAACCTTTTATTTCAGTTAAGATGTAATGCGTATATGTTTCAATACGAGTTTAGAAATATATAGTGCGGTGGTTATTTCTTGTTAAACCAATAAGAACTTGAGCTACAATTGAAAACGCAGAATGAGAAGAAATTTCATGCATAATTTTGGATATTATGAATGGTTTCACCAGTATGTTTTGCATTAATGGACTTTTATTTGTCTTTTTCAAGTTTTCGTTTCGAAACGGTTTCAATTCATTTTTCGTTGAAGTCCAATATAATATGGATAATGAAACGATAGTAAAATTTAATTCTCTACTTTTTTACAGTCGCACACTAAAAGTGCTATGAAAAGGCTTGAAGACGAGCAAAATAAAGTTATCAAGAAGCTACAAGAACTACGAAATCTTCTCAACTCGATGCGTTCCCAATTAAATGATGCTGATCCTAAACTCGATAAAACCCAAATGCAAAAAGAAGTAATTGAAAAAAATTTATTCAAGTATTTGACAACGTGTTAACGCTGTTCCGTTTCTGAAACATTTTCAGAAACCGCTTCCTGATATTGTAGTGAATGCTCATCCAAAATATATACCATACGCCTTGTTGGCTCTAAAAAACATTTGGAAGAATGATTTCAATATACAAGTTAAATGTTATAAACATTCAACCATTAAAAGTGAAGAAATAGGCGAAGATGCCAAAGCGTTTGAAAAGATGATAACAATCGAAAATGAAAACACCGAATTGCCAGGAATCAAAGTAACATTCATTTGGAAGAACAGTAAGTAACAATTTTACATTGATAGCAAGAGCACATTTGTGTTAAGGAGAAACTTTTTAAGAGATTTATCGCTTAAAAATTTGGTTATATTTGGTGGATTGGCTAATAAAATTTGTTGAAATCTATTGTGATTGATTTCGGAACAGTCAATTCGGTAAAACACCTTACAAAACGAACGTTTCGGTGTTTCTATACATATCGCGCGAACAAAAATTGTTCGTTGCTCATGGAGAATAATAGTAATAAAATAAAAGAAATTTTTGGTTATTTTTTTAGCTGAGCATACGGAAATGATCACTTCCCAAACGATGTTCGTACCTATCTACGGAGAAGTGAATATAATTCGCTATCTGGCTCGAGTTGGTCCAGCTGCATACAGATATGATGAAACTGCTTACAGCAATGACATTGACATAATTCTTGATATTTGCTACCAATTGCTACGATGCACTACTGTTAAAACGCGTCTACCATTATTACGTTCGTTAAACATTAGACTTTGTGAGCAAAGTTATTTTACGGGTGACCAAATGTCGATTGCAGATATTGCTGTATGCAGTTCGATCAGAAGAACTCCAGGAGCCATAAAAGATTTAACTGAAAAAATGAACAATTGGTTAGGTCGAGTGAATGAAATTGCTTTTATTTAAGACCGAGTTGTGAATAGAAGAATTTTTACAACAACTGTTTTTGTTTTAATAAATAATATTTCAGCGTGTAAAACTACGGAAAATATTTAATGTAAACTACTATGATTATGAAAGGTAACGTGAAAATGGGTTATTTGATTTGTCGTGGTTGTTTTCATTCACTTTTTTGCACATACGAATTTATTTTTTGCCCAAAATTTAGTAAAATTCATGTGTTGTCATTTAACTTAATTTGAAAATCATTTCAATTTAGCTTTAAATTTCATTTAATTCAACGCATGTTATCTTGTGGTTTACTTTGCGTATTTTCAGGTATTAAAGTGAATTTCATAGAAGAATTACATCAATGAATAAAAAAGAATTTTAGAGGTAGACAAGTAAGTGTTGCATGGTTTTAACAATTTATTAGGTAATATTGAAATATTGAAATTCGCTTGGAAGCTAAATCAAAGTTCAAAAATAACTCGAAAAGTTCAAGTAACACAATCGCATAATGTGAGGGGAATGGATGCGGCTTAACTTTTTGCAGAATGACTTTGAATTAATCCGTAATAATTATAGTTCTTGTTACATGGAACACCAGTTGTCATTACTTGCATGTAAACCATCGCTGCATAAAAGCTTTGTGCAGTTGGCTTGTATTTTAACTGAATTACAGGCAAATTTTGTCATCACATACGACCTGTAATGCAACCGTAGATGATTTCGTGGTAATCAAATTAAAATTTTTCTAAAAACCCTTCTCTTGAATGTATCATAGCTAACATATGAAATTCTTTTGCTATGTTAAACTTTAGAAAAAATTACAGTAGAAAAGAAAATATTGTCGGTACCAGGAAAGATACTGAGTATCCAGAGAAACTCAGCATGCTACATTAACTGTTTCAGGATATGTAAAGAAGTAGCCTCTGTTGATTTTGAATATAATTCATTAAGACCATAAAGTTATTTAAAGCTGACTGGTATAGTACTTTAACTTCGCGTTCTTTGATTCCTGCCATGTGCAAATAAATCATGAATGATTATTTACGAACAATGTTTGCTTTTACATTGAAACCATGAACGCTTACATGCGGGTGTATCTTAAACTTTTTCGAGATAGTAGATAATTTTTCGACGTTATGCTAATCATATAATATTTAATAACTGACTTTGAATAGTCAGCCTTCAAAACGTATCTTATGCGGATTACCGGAATTCCTATAGATATATAGATATAATAATTACCGGATATCTTTTAGGATTACCGGAAATAGGCGATCTGACACCTTCCATCTTGAGAACCGGTGGATACTTTTCGCAAATCAACTTTCTAATTTAGCTCCTGTGAGAGTTTTAGAATTCTATTTTAATAAACAATTTAAGATTTTTGTTTGGATTGCAATATCATATAACCGATTATTGGTTATATGTGAGCAAAGAATATTTTATGTTTTTTGGGAAATTACTAGGAATATATAATGTCATTTTAAAATTGATTTATGTCACACTTGATCATTGCGCTACATGAATAATACGTACCGAATACTTCCTTAAAAAATAAAGTACGCCATACGATATTGAAGATTAAATTGTATGAAGCTCAAACTATACCCATATCTCGTTATTCGTCAACTCGAAATCATTTAAATATCAAATATTCCGGCATACTTGCATTAAATATTGTTTCTCAGGAAAGAATGCTATTCCTAATTCCAAAAAGATTAAAATATACATATATTTTGCACGTGGCAGACGTGACGCGAGTTAATTTTTGTATGCGTGTCATGCATGAAAAGTATTCGAATTTTGTGAGAATGAAAGATGTAAATTGGACATTTGCTTCATATATGTACCGTTGGGTATCGGGCCTCATCTTCGTTTCGTATAAAAATTAGGATAACTTGTCCAATTTTCAGTGATGTCCACGAACAAATGGCACTTGCTCTGGTTCTGTGATTGCCTTTTTTGCTGATGGTTTGCCAACACCCGAAATACATTGAACATATGTTAACATCAAAAATACGTTTTATATTCAGAAAGCATGCAGACACAAGAGGAAATTCACTCGTTAAAAAAGTAACCAAAATAGCAGTAGAGCAGAGTTGAAATGTGAAATGTAGCGGACATTGTTTTAAATAGACCACATGCTACGCTTACTTCAGATGTGATTGCAAACTTTTGCACTCACATCTATGGATGGGCAATAGAACATACTCGTACGTATGCAGGCGAATATATGTTGGTTGAGGCTAGAATGAGCTTTACACCAGAGATGTGTGGATAAGTGATGCAGTTAGGTGCACCTTTTTTTATTGTACCTAGTTTCAGTAATGTCTCAAGCCTAATTAATTCTAGTCACATGGAGAAAGTAACACGTTGCAAATCATTCAGGAAGTGAAAGCGACCGTAAACGACTATTGGAAGCATCCGTTTTCACAGCGAACTAACTTGGCGGTTAGCTATGGATTTGTTTAAGTTATATGAAAGCGTTGAAATATTCCCATAGTATATGAGTATATAATATAATTTTGTCCCATAGAATAATGATGTGAATACATGTGTGCTTACGGAATGTGATTCATTTGATAAATGTCTTGATAATAATCGATACCCGATTCAGCATAGCATCAGCTATAGCTGATATCTACTGGATAAAATCTATGAATTGTTATGATCTTCAAAATATACTAGGAGCTAAGCAATCTTCTTGTGGCGTTAGTAGATGTAGTTTTCTTCTTCTACTTTAATCTGCCAAAATAGATGGATGATAAAGAAGTTCTGTTCTGTTTAAAAATGTGGCTGTATCAGTACAACAGTCCTCCTTTGTTCTGCTCTGTTTAAAAATAATTGCCTTATCTGTTCAAAAGCATTCATTTTGAAATTTAGTTTTGCATATTAATGTCGGGCTGGGTTAAGATAGCTTCTAGAGTAACCTACAAGTCATAAAACTGGTCTATTAATCTAAATCATCAATCCTCTTCTTGATGTCTACAGGAAACAGACATTCAAAACCCTAAGAAGTACTTTGAGAGTTTGTTCGTCGGTTCATAGATCACCCGCTTTGCGTTGAAAATCGGAAGAAAAGCTGAAACATAGATATCTTTGCAAATTTTGGATAATTTGATTTCTTAATTAAAGTTGTTTGTTTGTTTGTTGTTGTAAACCTGTTTGACAGACTCGTTTAAAACGAAACGAATTTGTCTGAATATATTTTTATTGATTTATATCCCTCAGTTTCACTATCCCTCGTTAATTGAATTTCGACATCGTGATTTTCTTGATTCAGTTCAAATATTTTAGGATCTATTATCTATTTACTGATCACTTTCAGTTATTACATTATAAATTAATCCTAATCTTGTCTCTAAATTTACACATGATTTAGATACTTCATTTTTTTTTGTATTTGTGGTTTTTCAAACAATACGTTGTTCTTGTCGATGCTTAAGTGTAGTATTCATGTAGAATCCCAAAGACTAAAATCCAAGCCACAATTGTTTTGAAATTTTTTAAAAAATTGTGTCTAATAATCAATTGTCATATATACGTCGACATTAAACTAAAATATATAAAACATCTTTTGATTTAAACTGCCACAATCCGAAATAACCGTCCACATCCCTAACGTCATCAACTGTTTCCTGACAAAAAACAAAGTATCACTTTTTCGACAGCTGCGAACGAACTACTACCACCCCTTACATAGGTTGAGTGGCACGTTGTTTTCCTGCCACAATCGAAAACTCTCCAAAGGGTCGTAGTGACCTACATTCTGTAACTGCTGCTTGCATACATCCTACTTTGCCTCATCTTCAATGTCTTATTAAACATACGTCTTTTCTTCATGAATGAATGAATCAAATGCTCTGTTCTAACCATAAAATGTTATCTTAATACCCTAAAGCGAAATAAGTATTATTAAATTATATCCCTTTAATGTTTAGTCATTGCAATGTGTCCTTCAGGTTTGTATGTTTTAATTGAAGTGCCACCATCATCTTCAAGTCTATTCTATACAATTCATTTAATCACCTAAGATTGTTCGCCATTCACATTTCATAACATCTTATTATTGTTTAGAAGCAAAGAAAAAGAATAGATGATGCCCAAAAGTCATGAAAAAAGTTCAAAAGAGTATGATGTTCTTTTTCCGGTCGAGGCAAAAGTGCCTAACGAACACACTTTGGCGTTCGCGAAAATTGTCAAGTCAATAAAGAAGTGAAGCGATAAAAGGCGTACGGTTGGTCTCTTATTAACGCATTTGTAGATAAAATCTTGGAATGAAAACATTAGATTAAATGCGAAGCGAATGGTCTGACTGTGTTCGGTCAATTGCCAGTGTTCAGCTATATGCTTTGCAAAGTGTTTCAAGTTATGCATGTTCTGCAATAATGAAATTCCATGACTTATTTTTTGTTTTGTCCTACTATGTCCTTACAACCCTAAGGATGTTAAAATGAGGAAATATGCTTGAAGAAACTTGACTCTGCACGTAAAGACACTATGGTGACACCAGAGGATGCGACTTTGATAAGAAGAATGTTTGGGATCCCTTTTTTATTGTCGCGCTAAAATTCACTAAGTGTCCTGATAACGTTCAGCAGCCCCAATTTATGACTATGGGGCCAAATTCTTATTTCGTTTTAATTAAAACGTAAAAGTAACTAATTATTTTGTTGAGGGTTCTCTATGCTAATCTAAAGTCATCGATTTTTAAACTTGAAAAGTATGTTTTGTATTTGCAGGACGGTTGGGAATTACCGTGGGGATAACGAATGGTACGGTAAACAGTATGTAACAAACAAAAAGTAGACAAAGCCTGTTTGTTGCTGGAGGTAGAGTAAATGGCTTGTACAGGAGTGTCGGGATATATATGTACTTTTGAGTTGTATATTAAATTCAAAATTAAAATTTAAAAACGATGCTGATCGTGAATACATCTAAATTTCAACAACCTTTTAAATAATTTTGGAATGGAAGATAATAAATTTATTCTGTATGTTGATGGGAAGTGAATGATAGTTATAGTGGGTCTTCAATCAATGAGTCGCACGTGACTCCCCTATTATATCCTTGTGAGATTCCACCTACTCAATTCTGTAAACATCACAAGCGATTCAACGATTTGGAGTTATGACACTTTGATTGCTGGGATGGTGTTTACCGCCTTTTGCCTCGCCTACTGCTTGACATTAGTGAAATTGCTGGCAATTTCGCCTCCTTAATTGCGGTGTGCATCTGTGAGAAGTATCATTTGAGCGAGATAATGTGAGCAAACTTATGGTGCGCGAATAGCAGGAGTAATTTAGACTTGTGGAATTTATTCAGTCGAATTCGAAAGTACTATAGCACTCGTTGACCGTTGTTTCATGCTAAATGATTAGTGAAATGCAGTAGAACGGAAGAATCGCTTTTGAAGTCGATAGCTTGTTTATACGAAAGTTAGAAAGATATTAGCGCGCCAACAAAGTGGCGAACATAGGTGGGTACGTATTTAATAGTCGTTCTATGGTTTTGGAAATTTGTTGATTTTTTTATTTATTACTTTATATTAAATCCTGCATGACCGGATGCACAATCGAATATAAATCTATCCAAATCGGCTTCAGATATTACGTAAATGAAGTAAAGCGCTCAAAAGGCGTGTCTGAAGTTCAAAACTCGTGTCCGCGTAGTCCTTATGTTGAATGCATTCAGGGTGTTGAATGCAAGCTTTTATTTATCATTATCTGGCTATCTTTGGCATTTCCTGTGTTAATTTGAAGTTGATGCATTAATGTCGCTTGTATCAGTAACTGTTTTTAAACATTTCCAGTACAATTCCTCTGTAAGTTCCGTTATTTCTTGTTTTGTCAGTGCTTTATTTACTCAGATTTTAAGAAAACAATATCTCACTGAAGCTACTGCGAAAAAGGAGAGATTTGTTATGAAGAATAAATTATGTATTCCGAGAGTGGCTGCATCTAACATTTTAGCTGGGGTGAAGGGAATCCTTGTTAAGTCGTTGGGTGATAGTAATTCATTGAAATCATTTAAACTATTAGTCGGGTTTTCTTGTATAGGTAGAGCAGAAAAGTTGATGTTGCTCATATATATATGATGGGCTAGGGATCCCAAAATTATAGTCTTCACGGTAAGCAGAAGATTTTTTCGTCAATAAAATGTGCAATTTTTCCAATTGCAATATAACGTTGAAGTTAAAATAATTTCACACACCGGATTGATTTTTAAAGTTATGGTTTGTTTTTGCATAAACCAATTTCCTTTTTTGAGTTATCCATAATATTTACCAAAAATTTATGATTACCTCATATGTAAAAAGTTGTACTAAATACAATGCTAAAACAATCCAATAAATTCTTCAAATCCTCATCACTTTGTTGTTGGATGGAACTTAGTCCTCCCCTTCATACTAAATAAATAGCACCAACAACGTTAATGCCTGATATCGTCACATATCCATACATGTTCTACATACGCCGATTAAAGGAAGGAATCCCATATGCAGTAAAAAGGCAGCGAGTAAGTCGAGTGTAAAGGGAAATAAAAAAACAAGGCTGTTAGCTCATTATCATTTTGATGTACGGATTACCACCACTGGGATTTATATTTCACCCTGAAAATCCCATCATCATCCAGCTGATCCCGCAGTATAATGTATGTCCTTTACAATTTATCCCTTCTCGCGTAGCTTTTCAAATCTCCATGGTCCCCCTATGACTAAAAATCTGAATGATGGTGAATCAGGGCCAAAGCTACACATTTAAGTTAATTTTGGAGCTCTTGCTTGGAAGCAATCCATTCTACCAACTTATCATGTCAACACTCTTTGACTTGTGTAACTTGAAGATATGAAAATCTAAGTCACTTACTTTTATCAATATTATACGTATGTTCTTTTGCACGTATTTTCTTTCGCAGACGTGTGTTTTCATATTCCTAGCGATATCATTGATCCAGATGGCAACAAATCATAATTCTAAGCCTGACATAATTTTTTTTGCTGGTATGAAATAATTTCTAAAGTTGCGCATTTGCCTAGCAGCATCGAGCAAAGATTTAAAATATTTTCGTCGTTTTATATAGAATGTAAGCCTCACTTAATAAGCAGAGGATCAATAGTACTGTGTCTCAGATGTTTTCATTTATTTTCTAAATATCTTTTTACTAGTTTTCAAGAACTGTTCCTTTTTCATGTTTGCACAATTTTCTCTCAGAAGGGGGCTGCATATAAGTGGTGGTTCTACTAAGATGAAGTTAGATCGAGGGTGATGATTGTGTGTAAATACATTTTTATCGTGCAGGACTCTAACATCATCACAAAACGGTGGGATTTTCGATTCAAATCTAAAATGGAAATATTTGAATAGTAGAGGGGATATGATATGCATACACAATAAGGGAAATATAATGTATATTTGTTTACACCTCGATTTTTACCGGGATAAATGTTTCAATTGGAATCAATTTGTGAGGATGTCGAAAAAAACGTGTTGTCCGGAAGTGTTAAAATAATTTTGGAATGTTAAATAGGTGAAAAGGTTTTTGACGGAAATAAGTTATAAGTTCATCGGTTAGCCCTTTGTGTGATGCTTATATGATTCATCAATCTGCCAACAATTAATACTTGAATAATTCGCATTCAAACGAAGTTTTCTATCCGAGTCTAGCTCTATCTTCAAACAATATTTCCGACTGAGTTAACACCACATGAACATTTTTGATCCCTAAAGTTTTTAACATAAACCAATCAACGACGTCCCGTTGAGCAGCCCAAGAATTAATAAAAAATGCGTTTCAATTATTTAGTTATGTTATTTTTTAAACAATTTGTATTTATAAACTTATAATATTTAGTTAGTATTTATTAATTATATACACCATCAGGTATTAAATCATTACACTGCACGGAATACTGCGTATCGCTGATCGCATATTCTTCTTGATAATCCGAACTCTGAATTAGCTAAATGTTATTATTGTTGTTATTGCCACTAACATCTTGTGCTTTGAAATTGCGACAACTACTCATAACGTTGGCACAACTCTGATGAAAATACAACGATCGTCCACGAAAAAAATTGGAATATTTTTCTAAACCTGTCTTAAAAGAAATCAAATTGTTACACATTCAATGAGAAAAGCATCTTAAAAAATTGACTTTGCTTATTAGTTTACTTACCTTACATATGAAGCATTTATAGTCCTCGTCCTCTTTCGGTCTACTAGTTATAAGTGTACTATCGAGTTCTTTTAAACGTGTTCGAAGATCATCAAGTCCAGGGTAGCATTTGCTTGAACCTTCTGCTGGATCGGTACTGGATACTTGAGGTTCAGACTGTCTGTCCTCTTCGATGTTTTCAGTTCTGTTGTAAATATTTGTATGTTATAAAATCAATGAAACATTTTAACGTACTATACAACAACATATTGGTGTGCTGTTTGCATATAGGTTGAAATTTGTGAAAATTTATGCTCTTTGTGAAATTTTATGCTGCTTGAGAATATAATTTATAATTTGATTACACTTGAATGTAATGTGTGTTGAGTCGAAATATAATTTCTAATCATTGCTTGGAATAATTAATTGAGTGTATAGCAGTGTACAGCATTTAAAGATATAAAATATATAGCGAAAAATTGATAAAAGTAAAGTAATTAGTACCCAGCGCTCTCCCCGTCGATCTTCCTCTTTCTAGAGACGCGAACACAATCATCATCAACGATCAGATCTTCATCGCTATCGTTACTAACATTGTTTGCGTCCTCTTTCTCTGTCGCTACAGTGCCTTCATCACAAGAATCAGCGTTATAATACTGTGGTGTTGTAGATGAAAGTTCATTTGAATTTTTGGCTTAAATAAAAGAATTTCGATGCAATAGAGTAGAAAACCCCGATAGTATTTTTATACCCATATGTGAGTTTGGGTCCCAACTGCTTATTGGCTCATCAGTGGAGTCTTTGTTTAGAAGACATACGCTTTTATAAAGCACACCAGCAACTTTGCTGTCGTCTGAACCAGAATCAGGTACATCATCGCTACAACTTTCAACGTCAACAGTTTCCATTTCATCTTTAACGTTTTGTTCTTCCTGCCAAAAAATAAATATCAATTGATCCGCATCATTCTCTCAAACGTTAAATATCTAATTAGTTTTCACTTTGCGACGTACCTCGTAATTTTTAGCATTTTCCCCAGAAAATTTTCGTCTACATATTGGACAGGAATTACAAAATAAATTTTCTAAAAAGTAGAGATCATTTCCACACTTTCTTCTGCGGACTTTAACGCGTAATCGACTTTGTCGATTGTTGCGTATCCTTTGAAATGTCTGATAGAGAATATATTTAATAAAAAATCTAAATAAGTTTATTGAGATGCATACGAACTGACCTCCCATCTATTATGACTCGTTCGTATTCCATTATCTTGAACAGGACATGAGCTTATCATATAACTTTGCTGTATATTTGAACGATCCATTCCAGAGCTTAACTTGTATAATCTGTCAAGTTCTGTTAAAAAGTGTGTATTCCATTCGTCAACTGATAATTGTGTACCGCAAACAGGACATGATTCCGGAACTGACCTTCGATTGCTGGGCTGTTTATTTGCAACGTCTGAAACCAGTTTAATAAACTATAAATATCGCTTTGATTAAATGTTAATTTGATTGATAATTATCGTTGATAAATCGCAATTTTTTAACATGTGTTCAATTTAATATTGTCTTACTTTATATATTTCAACCTCTAAGATCGTTAAATAAACCTTGGGTTTAGTATAGGTACATCGAATGAGGTCTCAATTCTTATCACTGCATTATTAACTTCGATAAGGGCGTTAAAAGTCGAGTGCCTTTGAGAAAATCATGCCACTTTGGAGGTACAGTCCAAATCAACCTACCCGTTACTTCAATATTTACCATGCACAGCGACTTGACACAGTTAAAGATTTTCATCTCATCTTTCGTAGTTCAAATGCAAATCGTAACAGAAACGTTCCAAGGGCTAGATAAACGATTGATACATCAATTAAGTTTATGTATCAATGTTGAATCCTTTTGCCCGCTACTACTAGTGCGCCCCCTAGTTCTTTATTTGCCAAGGTGTCATCACTGAGGAAGAATTCACTCCGATATGTTGGATCCGTATTCTCACTTGGACACATTTTTCATCCGCATTAGTTCGATCCCAACACTTGGTCAGAAGGTGCTAAATGGTTGCTGATTGGTACCGTATAATGTGGTTAATCCCAAAGAAGACAGGTTGTCTCTTTTGTTTTCTGTTTATGGCGTTTAATATTTATTATTTTGAAATAAGGTTATTTTCGAAAAATGCACACGAAAAACACTTTTTCTACGGATGCAGTGCAATACTAGCTTATCTGGGGAAAATGATGTACTGTTCAAAAATGCATTCGCTACTAGGTTTGCGATTGGCGCCGGGTCATATTCGACTCAAAGCCAATTAAACAGTTTGAGAAGAATTACATACATATTTAATGATACAAAAGATGTAATGTAAATATGCTTTCGATAGCTGTCGATTGGTCTTTATTTTAACATGTTTACAATTGATGGATTTATATTGCACTATGGAAATATATTCGAACCTTAGATAGAGCAAATAATATGCAATATTTATCGTAAAAACGTGTCACAATGTAAACAAATTTTTAAGCATGGAAGAATTCCTTCCACGAATAATTTGCTTCTAATCTATTCAACCAACGATGCTGCAGCTGCATTTCCTTGCTTGTCGATCATAATCCCTTGACTTATTTTTGTTAGAAAAAGTATTTCCGAAATGAGTAAAACGATCTGAAAATAAAATAACAATTCACTTAAGATCTTCTCCTCCATTCTATCACTTAGACTCCCACATAACCGCTAACCGCGAGCAATAGCCGTCCACACGTCAACAATTACATTGTCTAATGATGCTTATATGTAGATCAAAGGATAGGTTATACAGTTGTTTCCATATGCTCCTAATGCTTGCTGCTAAAGAATGGTCGGTGTTTATTGCGCTCGCTGATCTTGTCAAATAAACAAAGGAACTATGTAAATGTAAACGCTTGTCGGATTTGAAACCGGGAAAAATCTGGCCAGAGATGTTCTCGGAAGAATGGGAGAGGGAGGAATGGTGATGATTATATTTATGTATAGATATGTTAAAGCAAAGTAACGGTTGTCCAAACCAAATCCTTTAGATCACTTTCCAGTTTATTGTTCGCCGAGAATTTCCTTAAGTAGCAAAGCTTAAAATAACATTCGTTAATATCGAATGTCTTTTCCGGTTGCATTTGAGGTCTTGGCACGTGATTCAATCCTAGCCCATGCTGATATCGGAAGGCAATTTACAAGGAGACGATAAGAATAAGTTTTCTCGCGGTTTCCTATGAATACCAACAGATACTTGAAATAAATATATTGCTTCCTTATTTACTAATTCATTTATTTATTGTGATTGCCAATTTAAGCAATATCAATCTGATTTAAGCCATATATGTATCTTAATCTCATTGACTTCGCGAAGAGGTAGGGTACTTGAATTGTATTTTTCTCAACACCGTCAACGAACGCATTGCTTTAGGAATTTAGACAGTGTCTAAATATGGCGAACGTACTGTTATCCTTTAGCTTTACTAAGATAAACGTGCATCTCACTGAAACCAATTCTTTTCAACATTTAAGGGTGGTTTTTTTTTTCAGAAAATATTGTAATGAAGAATCCGGTTGATTTGAGATAAAAGTGGAAAGTTAAAATCCTGAAACGTGGGATAATATCCTGTATTAGTTTTTTTTATCGTATCCTGTATTAGTAAAGCTCACTGAACCGTATTCGCAAAATTTTTTACTAAGGATGATTATGGCTGGTTAGGGTCGCAGAAGTAAAGAGAATATGTATACGCGTTGAGTGTTCGCTTTCTCTGTAGAACGTTCATTTTTCCTCGGCAGCTTGAAAACCATAGAATAAGAAGAACTGATAACACGAACAGTCGTTTTCCAAATAACGCCACAGGTTTTATGCGGGGTAAAATTCGTTCCAATCAATGTTAAATCAACAAAAAACTAAAACTAGTATTCAAAGTATATTATTAGTTACTTTGGCTTTGATGTGAATGCTAAGATTCCATAATAAAATATATGTATGTATGTATATAAACTATATGTCCCAAAAGTAAGACAAAAAGCATTCATGATTCTTTCAGTAACATAATTTTTGTTAATTTATCGCAGTTTGATTTGTAAAAATTAAAATTCCCGTTTAATACATTATGGTTACAAGCATATCTGCAAACATATTTGTGTACATGTTGTATATATACTCAGACTGTTAATGTAAACACAAAAACTAAACAAAAATTTCCATGGCAAACCCGAAATAACTTATTCGATACATCAGATTACTCTCCTGAATCTGCCCCATTTTATTCGAAGCAAATCGTTTCATGTAGGATTGAAAAAAACCAGGAATCTGCAAGCTCCCTTGAATTTTATCAGGCCATTTTTCCGTGTTGATACAGTATACTAATGGAAGTAATATATCACGTGAGCGTCTACATACGTAAGGGAAGCAATGAAACAGATCGGATTAAATTCAACAAACTCCATCAATAAATATTTTAATTGGCAAGTTATACGGCTAAATATTTGTTAATTGACAATATAAAATTGTGTGGCCTAGCGCCTAGTTTGTCATTGAATTCATTCAGATATGAATTCTCCATATTTATTTTCCTATTTTTCGTTTATTCTCGCATGGACGTTTGCTATTCGAATTTAATATGCCGAACATAAATCAATGTAGCTATTTAAGATTTTAAAAATAATTATTGAAAACAGTGAATAGTCGGAATTTAGTACAATAGTAATAGTCGGATATTTATTACAAATACATAAATTAGTTAATACAAAAATGTCACCGGTAAAATGAGATGTTTCTCATTTATATGATTTTATGTATATGATTCATGATTATAATTACATAAGTCTTGTGCTTAATAGGTAAATATAGAAAAAATCAATCAGTTCCGACAATACGCACAACTTTTTGTTAACGAGTTATAACCGAGATGTTTTTTACATTGCATCACCTGATTATTTGAAATTAATTATTTCTTATATATTATTCTACTTTTGCTATCCTAATGTTTGTTATGGTTCTGGTTTTGGATATAATGATGATTAAATTAATACTCACGTCGGAAATCCCTTGGATCTTGGTTGCTACGTGGACTTTCAGCCTTATCGGCATCGTACTCGCTAACTTGTCCCTCCAACGAATCGTTTTTTGTGAGTGGTGATATAGATGCACATGTTGGACTTGTGGAATCTGTTCGGTAGGACTCACTACTTCCACTAAACAGTCCCTGTTGTTCAAATATATGAAAATAATTTAGCACTTTTGAAAACGAACAATCCTACCTGATCTAGTGAAATTCCTATATATTTAGGTGGTGAAAACGCCGACGGTAATTGGAAGTTAGATAGTAACGGCTTATTCGAACGATCATTAGCAAAAAAATTACTGGGGCTGTTACCAGCTACTAATATGTTCGAATTCAAGGATTGAATGAGGTGGGGGTGAAATGAGTGTAGTAAGTGGGAGCCATAATTTCCAACTAAAGACATGTTGTGTAGATCTTTGGCATCGGGAAGCTGCAAAAAATTCCACAATAAAAACAATTGTTATTCGACGAATTATTATTTGATAGGTAATAATCTATTGATGATTGGTATCAGAATCGTATTAATATGTATGAGTACCGTAAAGCCGTGTTACTTTGGGGAACACTATCGATATCTTATTTCTTCTGGTCACATTTTTTTCTATATGAACTAGTTTTGTTATTTTTAAGGAGATTACATTAATACGGCACACATTTTAAATAAAGAAAATAAGTATAAATAAAAATCTTCGTAAAATAAAATTTATTTCAAATCCATTAAAATGTGATCAGTATAACAGTCCAGAAAATGTTCTGTTATAATATATTCTTTTGATAGAATATTGTCCATTTCCGGGATTTTAAGACACTCCTTAGTCATTACACTTGGGTTTCATTATTTGTGTTGTATTCACTAACACTTTTTTATCGCTCCATTTGAGACTTCTGAGGTTGGTGGATTTCAGGCTGCGATCAATCCAGAAAAATGATGGTTTTGAGCAATTTTCTGTCTTATTTCGAAAAATTCTTTAATGTTTCGGTAACCCCTCACAAGTTTCATTAATTTTCGATCATACAGCTTTGTCTTTTTGAATTCTGCAATCAGGTTTCCTTTGGTGTGAATTAAGTTACTTAAAGCCGGGAATACTTCCTTCGGTATATGATTCCAATCTGAGTCTCTTTCCAAGCCATCAATACCCTGGTGGGTATTGATTGAACCGAATGAGATCAATATGCAATCCTAATATATCCTAGGGTTATGTAGTGATTTTGTAGTAGTAATGTAGTGCTTTTTATCCACCCAAAACCAAATAACATTCTTATTTCCTTCTCCAAGTCCATTCCCCATCCAAGTGTACCATAAATACTCCAATTTATAAAAAATATCAATCGTTTTCGTGTGAATTTTCGTTCAATCGATCATTTAGATAATTCATTATGCCTAAAAAAGTTTAGCAACTTTAGCTTCCCAAGCACGTTATTGTTTGTTTTTCTAAAGAGCAATTTTACCGTTTGTTCGATTCAATTTATACTTGAAATGATTTTTTACTTTAAATAATTAAATATTTGCTTTCAGACATTTGCTTCATTGCAAAGTAATCACAATAAAAGATAAAATACAACTTACCAAAAATTTGAGCTCCCAAGGA
The DNA here is from genome assembly GCA_954870665.1 of Stratiomys singularior. Lineage (NCBI taxonomy): Eukaryota > Metazoa > Arthropoda > Insecta > Diptera > Stratiomyidae > Stratiomys > Stratiomys singularior. The sequence continues at coordinate 110,930,035 of OX940880.1, read as the reverse complement.
AAGTTTGCAACTTGCAACATCGATGATTAACCATCAACTGCACGCAAGGTATCCCCTAGGGCCGGAGTAACCCGGTTCTATAGTATGTGATTTTTCATCTCCTGTTGTATTCCCAAAAGTTCTTGTACCGTTCATTAACTTTTAATTTTGTCACAAGATTTAACATTTGTATCCACATCTCCATTTCAATTCGAGTCCACCTTCGAACACCTTCGAGTCCTTCAGGACTTGAAGATAACTCGATTCACTCCTTAAACAGGGCTAGGCTAATTTCAAATCTGCACGATTGAGAAACATAAGAATGTACCTCTGTAGCTGGGTGGAAGAATGGAGCAAAGGCATCCAAACGGTACATGAAATGATCACCTGTTTAGATATAATCAAAGAAAGCACGGATTGAGCTGTTTCGGTGAAAAATGTCAGGCCACGATTAATTAAAAAATTAGATTTACACCGACTACGTCCAATAGTCAATGAACGATTACATAACGACAAACGGGGTTTGAAAAACAAAGTGAAATCTTTAAAGCATTATAAAAATTGAAATATAATAATAATATTAAACATTTTTACGTATGATCATCGATAGCCCGACGTCCCAAATAGAGTTTTGGCCGCGAAATCCCCACGGATAGTTCCTTTAAAAATCTTAACGATCATCGGGAAAACTTGATAATCCTTGAAAATATTTCAATCATACAGGTATGTGTTATATTTCGCACTTGATTATTAAAAGATTGGTCGTCTGATTCTCAAAAAGTCAAACAAGTCTGATTCATCACGAATCGGTAAATCTTTAACAACAAATTAAATCAGTATCAATCTAAACTGCACAAATTCTTGGGACCCTTTTTTGCTGACTATTTCAATTTATTTGGCAATAGCTATTGCTTCGTCTAGTTTTGTGTCGAGGGGGTTTGTGTGCAGAGCACATAAGGACCTAATGAAGACGCATCAACGCTTGCAACACTCGAAGCATCAACATCATAATCAACATCCATAAACAGTCAACGGTTGAGAATGTGGTGAAAAATTACTGTCCCCGACACTTGGTGACTTGAAGACAAAATCTTTCATTGGAGATTTGCGACAAACTGGATTCGTTATGAAACAAAATCACCTGTCAAAATTACTAAAACAGTGATCCGAGGCCAGTTTGCAATCAAGCCTGATTTTGTGGGTGCATCAACTATCCTTTATGTTCTGATATATTGGATGGAGAATATACATTGAGACAAGTTAGTGGGGCTTCTGAAGCACTGAGTTGTTAAAAGCGACAATCATGTCTTTTAACTTGCTCTCCTGACATACAAAAACTCCAAAAATGTTTTCAATCCGATTAAAAGAGCTATCCGCCAAAGAAGTGATGTTATTCGTGAATTTTAACACAATGCTTTGTTGTTGGGGACACGCTGCAATCTTGTTGATAAAGGAAGTATTCAAAAAGAAAAAAGGAACAAAGTGAAAAAATCAATCGAACTACTCGCCGTTGTCGCTGGCAATCTTTCATTTAATAGAAGAGATAAAACATGGTTTTGAGTTGACCGAACAATGATCATTGTTTTTGTCGCGAAGAAAATATCGAGGGTTGGCGGTAGGAAGCCGATGAATATCATATATCATAGATATTAAATTCATCGACGGTACTAATGTGCAAATTATCTGTAATTTTGCGAAAATTTTGTTCTTAATAATAAATCCCAAGTAAGTGAATATATCCGGCAATGTAACATATTCTATCATTTTCCGAAGAAAGCTGTGCTTTTTTCCTATTGGTAGTTGGTTGAGCATACTTTGCTTCAATGCGTTTTCCTACGTTATCTTCAATAATGTTTCATAACAAATGTATTCTTGATTTGATATTTCTTGTCAAGTATGATTCAAAGTTGCAAGGAATGTATAATATTAATCTATATAAAAACATGAACATTTAAGGTGTATTTTCTTGAGAACTAACTATGCAATTTTCTTACACATCGTAATTCCAAAGAAATTCTCATAGAATGGCAACCCAGAAATTTTTACCTTTTATAACTCTAAAAAAGCGATAAAAGCGCATTGCATATGTAGACATTGTGGAAACAGTAGCCGCGACTGGAACAACTCCACTTGGCCAAAGTGGTGACAGGCAAATAGCGCGGATTTATCGCAGTTTTCGTGTCGTTGTCGATGGCTATATGTTTGAAATCATTCGCTGATCTAACTATTGATCCAGAAAGCAAGCTGATCAGTTAGCTACCAGTCAATATACAGCGGTACGATCTAAGTTTCTGCAAATGGTAATATTAGAGCGTGTACGTGGTAGCAATGGCAGGACAACGTTTTGCTCTTATACTAATGCATATTATACAGCTACTGAAGTTGTTTGGGATCATACTGGAAGGAGCATTTGTAAGGTAGATACTTAAATATCGCGCACCATTCATATGTATGAATGTGTCGTTTTAAAGGAAAGTCGGCGAAAGAGATCTGGTAGCATGGAAACAATAAGCAGTTTTAGTCTTTCCAATGATTTATTGTAGCAAATTGTTAAATTTTTGAGAATGATTTACAATTTTTGCGCACATATAATATAAGAGCAGACGTATAGCGTTCTGAAACATTTTCGATGACGCTTTCGGGATTAAACATTGACTTATTCTTTTGTTCAGGATATTAAATAAAGGTTGTTGTTTACAATTTTGAAAACATAGACATAGCCCCGAGAAACATATCGAAGTTAGAAATGTTGGATAAGATTTTACATTTCGTGATACAGAGCTGTACTGAATCCTTTAATGGTGTTTATAAGGCGCAAGCAAGTTTTTTACAATCTATAAGTTTACATATGCTCATATATTAAAAGTATAAGATGTAAACTTAACATGTTTATTAAATTTATTTATTGTCTGAAGACTTTGCACCTTGCAAAACAGTGCAGATGGTCCATTGAGTGAAGTATTCCCCTTTAAAGTAACGCGTGTCAGGGTCAAGTACCACAGTGATTATAGTGTTGAATGGATTTTTAGAAGGTGTCTGATTTTAGCGCGCACTACTGGAAAAGGCTGCAAGTTACATAAGTTGCTTTGCTTAAAAGTCAAGGCAAGGCGAAAATTTGAGCAAATAATTTTTTCGTGTAGCTCTTAGGGTCGGAACTCGGTGGTTTTGATATGTTCAAAGTGGACACTCGCGTATCTCGATACTAGGCACACATCAAAGCTGAAGGCCTGGGTCCGAAAATCTTTCCCACCATCTGTTGCCTAAGATCAGTAAGGTTCGAGATGATACAAATTCTAACATTAACCGAGGAATATAAGTCGGCGAAAGCCTTTGATAGATAATGATTAAAGAGAATAATTTTGAAGCCTCTTCTAAACAAACGCCTCAGACACCTCATCGTCTTGATGAGCAATATATTCTATAGAAAATCGCTTTCGATTAGAGAATTAGATATTAGATTTATATTTGTATTGAAATTTATTTTTATTCTTATTTAAAGTAAAAATTCGGAAGCATTAAAGAATCCAAATGTATTTCAGTTAGTTTGGTAGAGTACCATTAGGTTGTTGAAATTAGCTTAATCATCTTGTAAAATATTAGACCTCGGTCATTGTTCCCATCGGCTTTTGTGTGGATAATAGCACAAATAGCTGTTTAGAAAAGCAGCTCCCCAATGTGATGGATGATACTACTATAATACTATCTGTTCTTTAATTTTCAATCAACTTTGGAGCTTGCGCAGAGGAACTATTAGGTATAAGTTCAACTATAGAATAAATCCATTATTTCCGACTAAAGATTGAGTAACACTGTCCAACATAGTAAAATTTCCTGAATCATTAGTCAACTAAAACAACCAAGAAAAGAAAATATCTCGAATGTTTCAAAAACTAATATTCACTTACCTAGCGCGATCTAAATAAATAGGAATATCAGCGAGCATTCATTTTTGAAATCACTAAAAGTTTAAAATTTTGATAAGTGGGAAAACTTTTATCATTTGAAATTATGAAAGTTGAGTTTTCTTTATTTTCAGTGCTAAATACTGAGAGTATTGATTTACTTTTAAAAGTTTTCCATAAATTTTAAACTTATTTGCAATCATGAGTCAATCGTCTCAACCAGGAGTTTCAAATACACCAAATTCTTGGATATGATCTGAATTAGTTTCCTCGCTGACAATTCACAGCAAGTAACGAAAATCAGGATAATAGCTTTTCGATGTGTTGTTCAATGATTATTGGTTAAATAATTCTTGAAAATAGTCTTTCTTTTTGTGATACCTACTTGATGTAAACTAACTACTACTTGATGTAAACCACAGCACAAGAGGCTTATTTGTAAGCTGCGTCGTAAATTGTATTGGCTTTGAATGTTATTCCCGCGTTGCTATTTTGCGATAACAATTATAAATTCAAATGTCTCTATCCCTAGTTGTACTCCGAAAATGCATCAACTGCACAGAAAGCAAAATGAAGTGTATTACGTCTGCTGATACTAAAGTTGCTGGTCTATAGCTTCATTATATACATTACGTAGCTGTTACTTTTATATTTGGCCTGTAGCTGGCCTTAAGCCCGCGTTTCAATACTAGGTGTCTCAGAATAATCTATAAATGTAGAACTTACTACCGTCTCGGCTAAGAAAGGCACTACCAGTCTATTGACCTGTTTAACTTAGTAACATTTAAAAAAGTAATAAACAATATGATGTCTTTATGGTATAGAAATATATGATACATAATGTAGGACTATAATAAAAGATGAGTGTTGGGGAAAAATACCAAACGAATGTATCTGACGAACTATGGAATATAACAAAGGCTAAAGCATATTAAGACGCAAACCCATATGCTGGCTTATTAAGGATCTAAAAGGAGCAGAAAAGTACAAAAGCCAAAAGTTCCTGCAAGAACTTTCACATTGTCTTTGAATTTATACTGAAGGTATTTACCCCCTATAACTTTCTCTTGTAATCTCCGAATAATATTCTTGGTAATAATACGGGTGGACAGGGTCGTGCACACTTGGATTTTCCCTATTCTGATTCGGGAATGCATAGATATTGTACGGAAGCAATTGTCACACAAAATTATAGTACGACATCGATAACAAGCTTAAAACTATTTGTGTAGATTAGTTTTTAAGCTTATGTTCGTATTAACAAAGAATTTCCGATGATAAATCTAGCATTGCCAAACTAAAGCACGTTACACGTTATAGAATGAATGATGATATTAGCACGAAACCAAATGGAAATAGTGCGCGTCAGTTTGATTATCTGTAAATATACTAACACAATTTTCGGAATTATGATAACAACGGAAATTGTGGACGTTAAATACGAACTGATTTTAATAAAATATTTAAAAAGAAAAAGGATGGTACTATGTCGTCTTAAGTGAGTGTGAAAACAAGAAAAGTGGAAAAAGTATAAGCGTTGAAACGTATATATTGCTGGTGTTGATTAGTTCAATCAAATTACAATTAACATATCTAATTCTTTTCCAAAAATAAATGAATAGGAACCCCTTTTCTTCGACAAAGATTAGTAACAAAGGATTCAGCCATATTAACCTAAACATTCTAAACATTTCGAATTCTTTTCATAAAACAAATCATCATTATGGATTGAATAATTAAAGAAACTATTCAAATTCTATGCAAGACTTTTTGTTGTTTCCAACATTTTTGTCCACGAAAATTATAACAAGTTAGATTGTCTCTAATTAAAGACATTTTCGAAGCTAAAGCAAATATGCCAAGTTGGAAAATTTGGAAAAAATTTACACATTTTTAGACACTTCTCTTTGAAACAACCAAAACAAATCGCGAAAATAGAGGACCTTTTAATTTGGCGATTTTGAAGAGGTTAACTCAAAGATTTTAATTTTCGTATGGATACCATGATCACTTAGCCACCTTTCGCAATGTTCGAGTACATAAATATTTCAAAATTTAGAAAGAATTGCTTATTGTTTTTCCCGAAGCTTTTATGAATTTTTAAACTTTTAAGGGAGATTGTAGGTGCTGAGATGACTTAAAGATAGCAAAACTGCATTTTAAAACGAAAAGTTACCTAATCTATGGAGCAATGGAGAAGGTTTCACTTCAAACGGTGTTGTGAAACAATAAATTCACATTTGAGAGTTGTTTGCAAACGACAGAGCCGTTAGATAAATTATTCTTTATAAATTATTATTCTCTAAGTAGAGGATTCAGCATACTGAAACTCATATTCTACCTACAACACGATCTTTCAGCGCAAAACAAATACTTAGTTTCAGATTCCCCCTTTATATTCTCGCACATATGAAACTACTGAAAAAATGATAGAACATTTTTTAATATTAATTTTAAAATATGATTTCAGATATGTTGCCGCAGCTGGCACCTTAACGGCGTATTTTTGATTGCTATTCATAACATTGTTCAATACCAACGGTTCAATAGTCTCAGGCTTATCAACACTCATAAGTGACTCCAGATCCCAATACATCTCCAATACATTGTCCAATTGACAGGAGCTTTCTTGAAATTCGTTATTTATCAAATGTTCGTTTCAAAATTGTAACCTGTGCTTGCATTACATGAGTCCTGTCAATATCACCCAATTGAAACAATAATTGACTATATACTTTTCATCAGAAAATTATTTGAGCACATATGTTCCAGCAATTCCTTCGGCATATAAAGCACAAACAAATTTGCAGATAATTGATTTTGCAACAATGAATGAAAATTAAATGAATCAATTCACTACAAAACACGCCAAATCTGTGCCCATCAAAATGAGCGAAACATGACGCTTGTGTTGAGGAGTGGGAAAGACCTCCGTATTATAATTCATAAGTGACTGTAGCGGAATCAAGCAGCAAAATTCGAACACCCTATGACCACGAAATGTAAAGAACGAAGAAAGTTCCATTTGACGCAATTCCATATTTAAAGGATTAAGACAAAGACTGGACGTGCAGAAGATTAATCGGCCGGCGCAGCGCCAAAAATGACGGTAGTTTATAACATCAAAGGTTTAACGAAAGTTCACAAAGGATCTTAAACGCTCCCTTAAAAAATAGTGGCTAATGTATGGAAAATATTTTAGCGTTTCTGTATATGACGCCCGCCTCAAGAAAAGCTCAATCTGAGTTTGACTTTGTTTCCTTTATCGATGGGTGTGAACTTTGAATAAACTGTCAACAAGCTTTGCTCATAATTTTCGAAAAATTTTCATTTAGTGCACAAAACCGTCTTGAGATTCATGTTGGAGATATTTCCAAATTGCTTATTTTTTCATGATTTCTCCATTTCATGTTGCATATTTATCAAAACTTTTAACCAGTTCAAACATTTCTAACGTTTCTTAATATCTTAAATACATGTTAATTAAACATTTCTTTCCCGTTTCACTTGAGTATAAAATGTTCACTGTAAATAAATTTTCATATGTATTTTTAATTCGTTTGTATTAGTGGATACTCTTAACACTCTAGGGCCATTTTATTTAAACGGAAGATGTTGTTACATAAAGTTGTATCCTGCACTCCTCAAAATTCCTGAAATTCAAAGGGCCCATAAATTTGTCTGCAATTCAAATCAATGCGAGCCCTACCCTCTTTTATCGGACTCACAACTTGGGTATGCAAAATCCTGGAATACATTAGCTTGCCGATTTACTTCTCTGTTCGTGTACGTTCCAACAGATGAAAGAAGTGATTTGTTACCCACATTGGAATTGCATAGGCTTCATTGATTGAGAAGATTTCACGTGAAATGTCATTGGCTTCGGAAAAGACCTTGATATGAAAATGTTTCGAATACAATAAACCTTGTGATCACTTAAGAATAAATAGAAAACTGATTTGATTTGCTTTCAATGTAGTTTGTTATGCCTACATTAAACAATGGCGACTCCAGCAAATCACAAAACGGTTTTGTTTGTAAAATAATTGATGTTCAGCAGTCTATGAATGTTATTGCTTTCTCCGAAACACTTGGCACTTTTCATATTTGTATGAAGCCAATTATCACGAAAACCTCGATTGGTTGTGTAAATATTTTACCATTTTACTTTGTACGTTCTGTTGCCCACAGATGAATATCGTAATTGCAGCTCTAAAGTCATATTTTGCATCAAATCCAAGAATAATACGGCGATGTGTTCATTCAACATCCTATCCTATAATGTAATTTTGTATTGACTTCGCTGAAATTTGTACATCCTTCCTCGCTGTTGAATCAATATCGACCGGTTGTAACGGAAGTGACACGTTTTCACGTAATGAACGCCTTAAAAGCAGTTGCACGCCCCCTACCCATCCTTGTACACGCCTTTGTAAAGTAATAACACTCACATTTCCTACTTCCCAGTGGGAACTATGCAAAACTTAAAATATATGCTCAATGCAATGATGGGCGCAGCTATGTTATCGATTGACCGATGATGATGGATTAGTGTAGTTTTCGTGGGCACACATAAAGGGCGGGATGGAATTTTTTAAATTTTATGCCAGGAAATTTACGCACTTACTCGACTATGAAATGTACGTTGGTTTCGTAAGGCTTCATGCAATCCAGACGCCGCTTCAGATAAAACAACAAGGGCTTGTGAAGGTAAATGATTGGCACCAAACGGATTATTTTCCATAATCTGACCAACACTCTTTTTGCACTTCTCACGAACCACCACGAAACAATTTTCGCCACACTACAGATTGCAAGATTTCCGAAAACTACTCAATACGGCACTGTTGGAAACAAACACGACATTGCAGCCATGGCGGAACAATGATTGAAAAAATCGTTGGAACAATATAAAATAGTCGCTTCGATTTCTAGGACGTTTTTTAATAATTCAACAACTCGGACTAAGGTTAAACGACAACTAAGGAGCCAAATGGACCAGTATCTGATAAGAAGCTTTCACTTCCCATGATGATTTGTCGACAGGATTCACGTATCCTATGTTCTTTCCAAATAAGGGCGTTGTCCCTGTCGATTGGGTGCCATAGCCCAATGAAATTCGTCGTAAATGTTCCTCGCCAACGATTGGCGGATAATAAGGAGAGACATTTTTATTCGCTTCAGCGGCAGCCAATGCCTATCGAAGTAGAGTACATTGTAACGTGAGCCCCACAAGTGTGTGCTTTTGTCGAATGGAAATCGCAAATCAGTTTTCGCCTTGGCGATGGCCAGCATGTAATTATTAAGAAATTTACTTCAGATGAATCAAAAGCAAGTTAGTGTATTTTTAATAAAGAAATAAGTGTCATTGAGTTCCATTCACACCAAGATATTCTTATAAATGCTTGCTACTATTGGCCAACAGCTTGTTGTTTATTTGTGCATAACACGAGTTTGTAACATCGCTGGAGCAGAACCAGACGGCTTACTTTCTTATACAAAGAAGCTCGTTATCGATAACTTTTGGCTAGTGTCTACAAGCCATACATCTCTAGTATAGTGTTCAATTGGATGGAATAATCTTCTTTCTTATTTTCCTCTTTTCTTTCTTTTTATGGGTTATGTTAGGTCGATAACACACTAACATGTCGGTATTTACTTCAAATCGACGGTTTATGACTATGGTGTTTCGTTTGCCCCTGAGCGTTCAATTTGATAAAACTGGGAAGAAATTTTTGTTGGTATACATATTAATACTTTCATCGATTTTGCATTTCATAAGAAATTAGGCTGCCGCCTCAACATAGTAATTTGACGGCGTTTTGAGAGATTTAGAATACATCTATGATCCCAACGGATATTACATACATACGTACATGTTTAGTGTGAGTGATATGAAAGCAAAACATAGACGAGCAGGCGGGAATAAAAAGTTTGAAACGCTCCTTCCCGAAAACTCTAAATGATTATGAGAAATTTTATACTTCTCGTCCAGTGGAAAGTATGATAAACGATATACCTACTTGGAATATTGTTTCGAAGAAGGGCCAATATAACTTCTACTAAAAGAATATATTTATTGAGCGAATGAAATAAACTAAAAATTCTGCTGCAGCCGTCTTCATAGGTTTTCTGGGTTTTTATATTGATAAGCTAAAATAGATTATCCCGCGCAAAACGTATGCTACTTTCTTTTTTGGTTTGCCTACAAGTAACTTATCTTGTATTCTTGTGATGTTTTCATCGCTAACTGCACTTGATAATGCTGACTAATTCTGCGAAACGTGTCGTACAAGTAAATATAAAATATTTGTATGTTTACTATAAAATATTTTTATATTTACTAGGCATTTTCTATGCTCCATACCGTTTACGGTCATATTGCTAAGTAACGGGTGGTGTTGGTATGTCTTGAAAGATTCAAAGGTGATTGATAGCCGATTAAAGGCGATGACGGTTCCGAATGTTCTTCCTCGTCAACTGACGCCCGCACACACAAAACGCCAACAATCCTTTGCGACACATCGATGTTACATGATTATGGAGCTTGCTGAACAGTGTTGACCAAAAGGATCTTGTTAGCAGGGTTTAACGTCAAGTTGAAGATGTCGTACTGCGAAATTTTTGCCATCGGTGCTCCCGTTTTCTATTGAATTCTGGATTTCTGGTCATTAGCATCACCTTGCTCACCTGAACTTGCTGTTTCTAATATTTTCATGTTTATGGAAATCAAAAGACACTTGAAAGAGGAAAGATTTGATACGCTTTCAGAGATTGAGTCCATGTGACGAAGGAATTGGAAGACATTACAATATAAAATACACCATGCCTGTTTCAATATACTGCTTATCTAAGTGTGTTTGTTGGTTTCAAGTATATGTTATAAGTAAATTAGAATACTTCTTTCTAATCTAAAACTTCTACCTAATCTATCTTGTGTACTTCTTTATGAAATCAGGCATTACCTTGTTTGAACAGATCTCTCAGTCATCTTTCGGAAAGGAAGGAATTAGAATAAAACTTCTTCTGGTACACTTTTACGATCTTATCGTCATTGTATAATAAGACAAAACACTTGAATCAATACCTGCTGTCAGGGTCATATGTATATATAAACCAATAAGTTAACATGTAACCCTAATCGTGTGAGCTTGTTCTAGATTTCCCTTCGAACCTTAAGGGCTATGATTAGACTGAGCTTTTAATAATACGCAAATTTCAATCGTTTTGGAATTAATATTTAGGTAATTCCTCCATAATAACATTGAAACCTGATATATGAGATGGAGGGTTGATAATATTTGGAATATTCTAGAGTTTAGTAGAAAATTCTACTATACACATATTTATTACTTTATAGTATTCTCATTTGCTTGAGTTGAGTTTGAACTCCACATGTTAATGAAATTGAAATCAAATTCAAAACAAAGCTTTATTAACACGTAGCGTGTTGTCAACAAGCGCTCCTCTGCTTCGTTGTTGTCTCATTAGCCTGGCTTGGCATCAAATGACGAAGATAATGGTTATGAATGAGGATATATTCTGCATATTTTAAGTACAATGATTAAAGAGAACCTCTGAAACCTACTGGACCTACTAACAACCAATCTTTTTGGGAACCATGGCTTTCGAGAATTTGATTTGATTCAAATAACTCTTTATTTTAGCCCCAGTACATCTATGGAAACTAATCATTGTTGCAAAGCCGCACCAGACTTTTAAAGAAAGAAAGTATCCCAGATTTGCTGTTTCCCAGATTGTTTTCATCCTCACCGCTGACCCGGAATGTGTTGTCCGATTGGATGGCTAGTCGGTTGGCATTTTGATTACGAAGTTTGAAATAGATTGAATGGCTTATTGATGAAGTAGAATTGTGGAAATAACAGACGAAATAGTTACGAATCAATACATCTTCAAAATGTTTGGGGTCTTAAATGAACCGAAGCGAACATCCGAACATTATTTATTCAAAACATTCTGACGAAAAGACTAGGTTCACAGTTTTGCTTCAATTGGATGAAATATCCATATATAATTGTTGTTTCGCCATATGTTGCGATGCAAATTTCTCAAAAAAATTCATGGTGGATACACCGGTCACTTGCTCAAAACGAGCAAATTGTGAACGTATAAACAAGCCGACACCAAGAGCAGACCGTAAATTAGTGTCAATCGCTGCTGCAAACCAGAGGGCACCTTTGCGGGATCCGAATTAAATGGTTTTTGAGTCTGGCAAGGAAATTTCGAGCCGGAAGTTACGAAGGAGGTTAAAGAATGCCGATTTTCAATGTAGAGGGCCAGTGAAAAAACTGCGCTTAAGTCTGAGGATGAAAAGTACAAGACTTGCATTTGGTAATGAGTATTAATATGTCTCCATACAACACTGGTAAGAGTTACCTATCGATATAGCTCAAGAGCACTCCAACTTGAAAAACCTTAATTATATTTTATATTTTTCCAATATTTTTCGGAAAGTGTATTCAGATGAATCAACGCTTCCATGCCTCACAAAAGCTGGTGGATCTGTAAGAAGATGCCCAGAGAAGAAATGTCATTCTTCATGCATCCAGAGAACCACCAAACATCCACCTTCAGTTATCGTACGGGGAGCGATTATGATTAACGGACCTAGACCACGGTATTTTGTTGAAGGAACTCTGAACTACTGAATGAACTGAAGAGGCTAGTGTACAAAGACTATAACACAAACCGTCAGGTCAATGATTTCCGTGTGCCTCTTCTACCCATTGTGTCAGTGCCTCAAATAAATATCACATTTTTCTATTGGCTGTTGAGCCTCACAATTTCTAGTCCCAAAGAAAATTCAAGTTTTGTAGTATAGCTTTTACTGAACTATTTCTGAGATAAAATTCTGAATGACACAAATAAATGTTAGACTATTCGACATTAAACATATATAAAAAATAAATTTAATAAACTATAATATAATCTCTTCATAAAATAATTTATTCAAGTGGTGAAATCCAATACAATTTAACAATACTTAAATATCTTGTGATAACTATATCGTGGAATGCAAAATCGACTCATGCGAGTATTCCTTAAGCCTCACTAAAGAACAAAGTTGATTGACGTAAAACAAATGCTTACAAAACGATTGTTCAATTAATGTGAAATGATTTTTACTGATATCAAATGTAACTGAAATAAATTCTTTTTACTAATTTAAGCGAAATAAATCAATAAAACCGTTAAAGTATTAAATTTGTAATATATAAATTCTTAAAGCCTATACGTTTACTTTGCCAACTTGCAACACCTAAATTCGAAGACTGATTATACACAAATCTCTAATGTTTGGGGATGCTTAAATGGTAGTGTCCTCGAGTCTCCCCACATACTTCAACCCCGATTAATAACACAACATGTATTCTAATAAAAAAATTCCAAGTGCATCCGCATCTCATATCTGCCGTCATCAATCATATTGTATGAAGGATTATGAACGTAAATATATATTCTCCTTTTGAATTGTGAAACCGCAGAAAAATTTATTATAGAATGCTACAACATAATAATTAATTAAAATCAATCATATTAACAATTACCAACTTGAAGCAGTTCGTCCTGAAACAGTCAAGTAGTCAACACTTTGTTGTAGCCTATCAACTTATCACTTACCGCCTAACTACTTAACCAAGGAAATCAAAGAGCCACTCTCCCTCGAATAAATAACATGTTATATAATTACCAACCATTACAGCACAAAATACGATCTTCCACCCCCTCTCACGTTAAACGAAATATTGCTGTCAAGCGGTTTCACTTGCCACAATTGTACACCCCTCTTGGTAGCTTGCAAGCCAAGCGTGTTATATCCTAGTACGTTTCATGAACGAAACATCGTGTCAAGCGAAATACAAAATTGGTACGATAAATTTGGCCTGGTTTTGATGATGATAGTCCTTGCTTTTGAGTCTGTGAACGTTTTTCTGCTTTATTGCTTTATTGCACTGCTACATAACAGTGCAGACCAAAAAGGTGACGGTATACTCTTTAATCCTATCAAACGCGATTGTAAATACCATAGGAATTGGATAAACGTATACAGTTATTTTTTCTTAATTTGGAAAGCTTGACTAGGTCCATCCTAGGTCCTATCCTTCTCTAATTCTTTTGAATCATGTGTCATAAACCCTGTTAATAGTAAATACATGTGAATATAAAGAATAATAATAAAGTAAAATACTTTTTAATGTTTTAGTTCTTACGTACTTTCGGTATCTTTACCGTCTATATCATATTAAAATTCAAGCAAAGAATGTGCTTATTGCAGGTGTCTAGGGTTGGGGGAACATGAATTGAGAAGCGAAAACTGGCAGTCTTCAATAAAACAAACTGTTGGGGTGGTTGCTGTTGATATTAGTTCATTGCAAACATCTCCTTTGGCTCGAAACATTTCAGAATTTGAAGAAAGACGGCTCTATCCGATCCTTTGATTGTTGATGTATCTAAGGATTGAATTTTAAGTTATTTGGAATGATTTCATTGTTTGATTATTTTGATAAACTCTATTTTTATTATTTTAGATGAGACAGATGTTTCGGGGCCGACTTGCTTCCTTCTCAGTATTATGTATAATACAACAGCTATCATATAAAAACAGCCTAGTACTAAGCCTCATACAAACTTTTAGAAGCTCATGTCAGGATAAGATAATTTTAAATTACCTGAACAATGAACATAACTTTAATTAACATAATGTGCACATCCAGCCTGACGTCACATATGAATGGTGCAAAGACTTAACACAACCGCCAAGCCGAGCAGAAAACCTTCAAAAATAACGTGAATGCAAATGTAAACTGTGAGCATTTTAGTAAAGGGAGAGTATTAAACGTGATTGCTACCCCGAATGCAATGTTTACAAAAAGCAATTGGTGATTTGGAAAAAATTTAAGAAGTGTCAATTTGCTTTAGCCAAAAACTGTGATGATCTTTTTAACTTTCAAATAGTTTGTACATGACGAACTAGATTTCGTTTCCAAGAATTTTCTGAACTTCCATCGGGAAGAGTGCCAGGAACAGCTTGTCAACATATGCTTCAGTTCGACGCAAGTTGTATGAATGGATATAGATGACCATCAAAAGCACATAGAAATGATCACAGATGAATTTGTTACATCTTATTTGCATACACGTTCTGCTAAATATTCCAGTCGGAAACATACCTGCAGAAAACACGCCATATACGTGTATAGTAGTTTCAGCAAAAGAGATGACGATTGCAGCGTTTCGCGACGCTTGTCTTATATGCTCTTACACTCATACGGTCAAATATGTGCCGATGCACATACATGGGCTTTTTATCGGCACATCGAATCAGCAACGAACAAACTGTGGCAGACTTTCGTAACTATCACATGCTGATGGTATTCATTGTATGATTTTACTTTGCTATCAATACATCGGATAAGCAAGTAGTTGCGCGATGTCTGCATGGCTTTGCCTGAACTGTGGTCTTATCGGACTTTAAAAGATTTGAAATTTAAATTGGTAGTATAAAGTTGCAAATATGTTGCTATATTTCCCTCCGCATGGACACTCCTATGCTCAACGAAGAAAATATCGGAGGGGTTGCTCGATGGTAACTTGTACACATGCACCTTTCACCCATGTCGTTCGAGTTCCATATGTCGTGTACCAGGAATATCGCTGGGTGCTTTTGTATCATCCGAATAGTTGAACTTTTTTATTACATCCCCAATAAAAACGCAAGCGCAACTATTCCCCAGTATAACCACAAAGATAGAACGAAGGCATATCACAAGAGGCGTGCAGTGAGCGTTTGGGCTAGGATAAAAAAGAGTATCCTCCAGTCCTAACTTCATAAGTTTATCTGAACGAAGCTTTTCTTTCATTGCTGGATAATTCATCTTCAGTTCACGGTTGGCTATCCAACTGATATAGGTAAAGAGAACGCTTTGGAGGCGCATTGGTGTTGTCTTAAGATTTTCTTTGCTGCAGTACCTGTTTCATGCACTAGATGCTTGTAGCTGTTTAGTTTTATTCAGCAGACAGAGCAATTCATGGTTTAAAGGTGATATATGATGTTAAAAGCGATGTTCGTATTAAAAATCGATATGCGACTGACGGCGTGGGAAGAAATGCCCAACGATAGTATCGTCAAGTTATGAACAAGGAAAGATGTTGTCGTAGTGTGTCTTTGAGGAAGGAATGTGGATTGAAGAGAAATGAAACAGTTTGAGGTAGATGATAGAAGTAAAAAGATAAAAGATCAACACAAAGAATGATAAGGCTATAACTTTGGCATTCAATACCGTGAACACTCGAACTAATCCAGATGTTCGAATATCGGTTGCTGCAAAACATTTTAGCAATAAGATCTTAAATATACCAATTATGTAGTACTACTCTTATAAGATTGGTTAAATTGAATTCATTTGAAGTTTACTTGTGCAATCATCACTCGCAGGAATTCAAAAATTTCAGTGTTTCTCATGAAAATATCTGGAATTTCACGATAGAACAATATCAACATCAAGCTATCTTAATATTT
Source organism: Stratiomys singularior (assembly GCA_954870665.1). Classification (NCBI taxonomy): domain Eukaryota; kingdom Metazoa; phylum Arthropoda; class Insecta; order Diptera; family Stratiomyidae; genus Stratiomys; species Stratiomys singularior. The sequence goes on along the minus strand of OX940880.1, from coordinate 110,913,613 downwards.
CGTAGGTTTTTCTCTATTTAGATACATATGTATCTACATAATGGTTCAACCATAACAGCCGCATGGAAAAGTACATGGTGAAATAGTGTTAAAAAATATTTCAATATTTTCTATCCGTACGTTAAAATGTTCCCATGAACCGCATAAGAATCGCGCTTCCAACTATAAGAAAATGTATTATTTATGTTCCAATTTTTCTCCTACTATTTCGAGAATACTAGTAAGTGGCGTGAAGTCTCAAGTGGCACAGACAGTGGTTGAGGCAATGTAATCGTTTTAAATGATACTTTTTGATTTGAATGAAAATATTGCAACTTATAATCTTTAAGTATGTAATATTTGGAGCTAATGCCATTTGCTACTGTTGCTCCGTTCTTTCACTCAGCTATCAGTTTGGCTTCAGGCATTGGTACTCAACAAAGCCCCAGCTACTACGTATCTCTAAACACATTTTACTAGCGATGAATACAAAACAGTGGGTGGGTTTACTGACGACCGAAATATTGTAAAAGCCTTCGATACCGTTTAGCATGATGGTCTGGTTCAAAGAGTGCAGTACCCCACCATTCTCAAACTGATTTCGTCCGGCCTTTAAGAAAGAACATACCAGGTTAAAGATCCAGAGTCAACATTCATTACGAAAACTGTCCTTGCTGGTGTTCAACCATACACGTCCGACTTACTCGAAATCCAAAACTGCCAACTGGCAGTGTTTGCGCTTCTACAATTCTGGCAACAATCCTAATCTGATCATCTCTAACCTAGAAGACAAACTGGAAATCTAAGAGTACTATTATAAATGGAAAACTAAAATCAATGTAATGAAAACCATGGCATTATTCTTCAGCAGAAAAAGAAAGTGTACTGTGCTACCTAATATTGGTCAAAAGATTCGACCTATTTAGGTATAAAAACCTAAATAATTTACCTTTAAAAACCAAATTGAGAATATATCTCTCTACACATTGATCAATCGAAAAACTCCCGTGAATCTTCGAAATAAAATGCTCATACTTTTAATAAGCATCAAACATATAATCATCTACCTTGTATCTCAATACAAAGTAGATTTGGATACAGCTTATTGTTCACATTCAGATTTTTATTTATTCGTTTACCAAGATGCCGGTGTTACATACAGATTCCGAGGGGCAAAATGTAGCAGACTGTGGGAAACATATCGTGATTCCAATTTAGCAATTAGCTGTTTGACAATAAAATCCAGGAATTCTCATCAATCAGTTCAATAAGGAAGATGATAGAATATTTCAGACCTGTCGAGACGTAATCATAGTGTTCATATACTAAGATAAGCTATGGCTAGTGGAATTGAAAAGAAATGCCATTGCAAAATTTAGATTGTTCCTATAATTTGCTTTATAATTCTATAAAGGCCCAGTGATATCGAATGCTTAATGAATACTTTTTAAACTAAGATATTTCAAAATCGTAACATAACATCGTGTGAATTTCATTGTACTTTCGAGATAATGACTCATTAATGTATGAGTAAACTTGCATCCATGATACCTGCGTTCCTTTAACTTACACCACAAGTGATCATGTAAACGGATACGCATAGATGGCTGATATGAACTCTACATATGATTTCTTCTTAAATCTTTCTCACTGCTTCCAGCGATTACAATTTTTTTTTCCTCTTTACTCGAATACACTCTGTTGATTTTCATTTCTCAAACTGCAAAAAAAAAACGCGAAATTAGACTTCAAAGACTTCTCTTTTAAATATATTTGCTATTCTAACGAATCAGTTCTTTTTGTGATTAGCATAAGTGGCAATCTGACTTTTTCCAACCGTGTCGTTTTTACGGTGGTGCTTAATGAATTTATCCGTATATTATTTTAAAGACGAAGACAAGTATATATTTCTTCGCCTACGATTTAGATCAATACAGAAATAAAAATATATTTTATACATACCCTACGCTGAGCTCACAGATTACTGAAAAATACGATGGATAGACAGATATAAATTTTCTCAATCATCAACCTAGTAAATATACAGCACCCTTATGTCTTCCTCGTTGAACAATTATCCTCTGCTGTCTCTTTAGTGGCTATGAAAATTACCCTGCAACATCGTTGCTTTATTCTACTTTTAAATGGTTTAAACGAACAGATATGAAGAATACCGCACCGTTAATTTTTTCACAGATAGCTTCCCTTTTAGCTTTGGCGATTTTTCAGGTAACTGTAGCATTCATGAGCAGAAAAAATTGATTAAACGGTGAAAATGTTAAAGAAGCACGTCTAATAATGGAATAATGAAAAAAGGGAGAAATATCAAGTAAAGGGTGTTGTAATTTGAAGAAATTTTCGTGTTATAAGTGTTTAATATAATTTAATTAGGATCTCTCATGATTGCCTCTAATCATAAGACTTGAAACAAAGATTTAAATAAAAGGTTTTCATGTCAAACATAATTTACCACTTAAACGTTAACAAAATTAAGAATATTCATAATAATTTGTTTGATAGGTGAAGGTTATTTACGCCGCAAGTTTCTGACTCTCAGTAAAACTCATGTTAGACCAAGAATCTAGCTTGAAATTTTCTATTACATTACTTAGAGACATCTTTAGTCTTACCATGTAACAGCTTTGGGTTAGGAAGATCGATGTTCTAGCAGAGGCAGACGGAAATTTAACGAATTACTACGAATGTGGCTTCCCTCTCGCATAATACGTC